>CM050515.1:111107579-111120079 GCA_027563665.1 Antrozous pallidus | reverse complement strand
GAGCCGCGGCCCCGCCCTGCAGGCCGGGTCTGGGGCTCGCCCACCGCTGGGTCCTCGCAAGGGCTAGGCCACGGGCGGCCATTCAGCCGGTGTGTGTTAAGTGACTATAGGAGGCCAGGGTAGGGGGTGGGTCTCTACCCTCCAGGGGGCCCTTGTGACATCATAATGCAGCCCCCCCCCCCCCCCCCCCCCGCCCGGGAGAGAGCATCTTGGTCTCTTTGCAGGAGAGCCTTATAACTGGGGCGAATGGGAAACTCCTATCAGTGTTCCGATGCAGATGACAGCTATGATTTTAACGGAGTGAAGGCTTTAAAAAAATGCCATATAGACATGACCCGGGCAGGAACGGCTGGTACCAAGCTGGTGCTAGTCTTGTCCACAGCGCAAGGCCAGCCATGTTGGGCCCGCAGTGGGAGGGCAGGCAGGCTCCAGGCCGAGTCTGGTTGGGCTACTCTGTGGTCTTGAGCAGTTTACTCAGCGGCTTTAAGCTCCGTCTAAACAACGACCCCTGCTGTCCGGCCGGCGTGGCTTAGGGGCTGGCCATCGGCCGAGGAGCCAGGGGGTCACAGTTCCATTCCGGTCAAGGGCACAGGCCTGGGTGGAGGCTCGATCCCCGGTGTGAGGCGTGCAGGAGGCGGCCGAGCCACGATTCTCTCATTGATGTTCCTATGTCTCTGTCCCCCTGCCTTCCTTTCTGAAATCAATAACAACGTGTTAAAAAACACACACACAACACACAACTTAAAAATGACCCGTGCCCCGGGGGGCTGGCGCGGCTGCGGGAAGCCCAGCGGAGCCCTGGCTGCGGAGGGGCTGTCTGGACCCAGAGGGCTGGGCACACAGAGGAGGCCCCAGCGCAGTGCAGAGCAGGCAGCTCCCTCTGTGGGGAGCCCTGCACCCCCTCTCCTGGCAGAGGCTGGAGTGCACACTGGGCTTGTCTTTGTGGTTCTTATTCTGGCCGGGGTGTGAGAGGCCAACCCTCTGCCGGGCGTCGGGGCCTCAGTGCCCGGTGCCCCGTGCCCGGTGCCCGCGAGCAGAGGCAGGAAGGACGCGGGCCGCTCAGGAGCCCCTCCACTCGGAAGGCGGCTGGATCCGACGATCCTGCGGTGTAGACCCGGCACTCTGTGAGCCTCGTCCTCTCCCCTGGCAGGCCTCCGTGTCAAACAAAGACAAGGATTCTAGCAGAATTGGGCAACGTCAAGAAAACCGCTTCTGGAAACTGCCGGAAGCCAAGCCTCAGACAGAGGACTTGTTCTTCCCCCACATAAAAGGGCCAAGAAAAGGAGCACTGCCCGATGGTGCGGGAGGGCGCATACCTACCCGGGAAGCCGCACGCCCCCGCCCCGCTGGGACCCGGGCCAGGAGGCCGCCCCGCCCCGGGAAGCAGCGGTACAGGCCTGGCACGGCTTGGCACCCACGGCCAGCATGTGGACGATTCTGTGATCGCCCCTCAGCCGTGTCCTCCGGCCCGGGCCACGGGGCCCGCTGTTTGCCGTGTGGTCCCTGGTTTCCCAGTTCGGGCCGATGGCGAGAGGCACCCCTCGTCCGCGCTCGCTCAGCGTCGAGACTCCCTCTGCCAGGCTCTGTGCTGAGTGTGCGGATGGAGACGTGAACCACACACAGCCCTTGTTCCCAGTTTCCAGGGGACCAACCTGTAAACACGAGGACCACGCGACCTAGACACAGGAGCCCCATGGGGTTCAAGGCCGTGAGGAGATTTTACTCAATGGCATGGGTTGGAGAAGGCTCTCTTGAGGTGGACTCGAGGGGGCCCTGTGCCCTCTGACCCCTGACCCCGGCTGTCTCAGTGACGGCTGCCTTCACCCCTCTGCTCAGCCCCAGGGCCAGGCCTCAAGAGACCTCTGCTGACCTCGTCCCCATCCTGGGAGGTGTCCCCAGTTGATTTTCTCCTTTCTGGGACTACCTGTCGCTATAATGATCTTGTGTCCTGTTTACTGGCTCTCCCCCCAGCCCCCCAAGCAATCTCCCTGAGGTGGAGGTGCAGAGTGGGGAGCAGGGCAGGGAAGGGCATTTTAAGGGAACAGAATGAGCAGAGGCCTGGACGTCCGCGTGGGGCGTGGCCAGGACTCAGCATTTCATCAGCCCTGGATCCCAGTGGCGACCAGAATTGATGGGCGAGTCGGTGGCACAGAGACCGGCGAGGGGGCCGGGCTTAGAGGCACTGAAGGGAAGAGGGGAGAGAGGGACGCGCAGGGCGATGGACGCGAAGTGCTCTCCAGAGCCCAGCCTCTGCTCCGTGCTGGCTCAGCTCCTAGTCCTCCTTAGAAACCACCGAAAATCCCCTTTGTGGTTCTTCTCTTTTTCTGCCGTAGGACTGGGTTTACGTTGCTGTGTCTGTACACAGTTGGGGCTCAGTCTACGGTGGTCAGGCCCCTCCGTGCCTCAGCCACGTTCCCCAGAGGCAGCGGAGAGTCCCTCCCGAGAACAGTCGGCCTCGGGGCGTGCGGACGGCCCGCCCTGCAGCGCCCGCCTGCTGCTCGGAGCCCCTGACCCGGACCTGCCCCGGACCCGGACCTGCTCCTGACCCGGACCTGCCCCTGACCCGGACCTGCCCCTGACCCTGACCCGGACCCGGACCTGCCCCTGACCCTGACCCGGACCTGCCCCTGACCCGGACCCGGACCTGCCCCTGACCCGGACCTGCTCCTGACCCGGACCCGGACCTGCCCCTGACCCGGACCTGCCCCTGACCCGGACCTGCCCCTGACCCGGACCCGGACCTGCCCCTGACCCGGACCTGCCCCTGACCCTGACCCGGACCTGCCCCTGACCCGGACCCGGACCTGCCCCTGACCCGGACCCGGACCTGCCCCTGACCCGGACCTGCCCCTGACCCGGACCCGGACCTGCCCCTGACCCGGACCCGCCCCGGACCCGGACCTGCCCCTGACCCGGACCCGGACCTGCCCCTGACCCGGACCCGGACCTGCCCCTGACCCGGACCTGCCCCTGACCCGGACCCGGACCTGCCCCTGACCCTGACCCGGACCTGCTCCTGACCCGGACCTGCTCCTGACCCGGACCTGCCCCTGACCCGGACCTGCCCCTGACCCGGACCCGGACCTGCCCCTGACCCGGACCCGGACCTGCCCCCTGACCCGGACCCGGACCTGCCCCTGACCCGGACCTGCCCCTGACCCGGACCTGCCCCTGACCCGGACCTGCCCCTGACCCGGACCTGCCCCTGACCCGGACCTGCTCCTGACCCTGACCCGGACCTGCCCCTGACCCGGACCTGCCCCTGACCCGGACCTGCCCCTGACCCGGACCCGGACCTGCCCCTGACCTGAGGACTGTGCCCCACGGCAATTACAGAAAATACAGTGTAGAAACAGGAGACCAGCAGAGGGGGCAGATCAGGTGCCGCCAGGTCCCTGCGCCCTGCCCTCGCCTGGAAGTGACTGTGCGCTTTCCGATCAGGCGGGGAGAAGGCAGCTCCCGCCTCAAGCCCGGGGCGTGTGCCCAGGCACCGTGAGCCCCCTGGCACCCATGAGCCCAGACCCGCCTCCCCTGAGCCCCCTGGCACCGTGGGGCCTCCATTGGCCTCCAGGCCACCCACGACGGCCGAAGGCAGGCTGGGGACCCCTGGAAGGGCCCCGAGGTTAGGAACGTGCTGGTTTCTGTCTGATGGTAAAGATTTGCTCACGGTGGGCCGTGTGGGCCGAGAGCAAAGGGGAAGAAAAAGCCACCCACACTCTGCCTCTTGCCGTTCTCCGCCTCCGTCCCGGGAACCGACCCCGCACGCTGCCTGACCCAGCGGTGCCCTGGTACCTAGAAGGGCGAAGTGCACAGGAAGCCAAGGCCCTGTTTCCACTGACCCCTGACCCCTGACCCAGCTGTCTCAGTGGTCAGCCCCAAGGCCGGTCCTCGGAGACCTCTCCTGACCCCTGGCCCCTGACCCCATCCCGGTGACCATCCCAGCTGATTTTCTCGTCTGGAACCTCTCGCCACTGTAATGATCTGCATCCTTGTTTGCTGTCTGTCCATCCCCTGGCTCCCCAGCAATCTACCTGCGGGGAGACTCACTCGCCTTAGGAGTGGGGCCTCAGGGCCCAGGGGGGGCTCACCAGGGGGCTGCTGGTGGGGGAGCAGGCCATCCGTCCCGGTTGCCCGAACTCCAGTGGAATAAGCCCAGCGATGGTGCACACGGCCCCGGATTAAATGCTCAGCGAAGCCTGGCCTCCTCCCGCTGTGGGAATAGCCCATGTATGAGCCATCGTGAGTGCGCCTGTGCGATGCCCATGCTGGGGAGAGGGGCACAGCCCTCAGCCCCCAACTCAGGCCCAGCCCCGGGCAAACCCAGGGCTCCAGACAGTCCCCTTCCCGCCTCTAACCCAATAAAGAGCTCCCTGAGTATGTTGTGAGCCCCAAACAAGGTGAGATCCTGGGCTCAGCCTTAAAGAAACAGGCACAGGAGGGCAAGGCCCAGCTCTCAACTGCCCTAAAGCCCTAGAGGGGGTGGCGTGGGGGCGCCCCAGCAGCCCCAGTTCACTGCTTCTGCCTCTCCCCAGACCAGAGGCCTTGCCTGGAACCCCAGAAAGGTTCCCCAAATCCGAACCAGGAAAGAGGTCCTTTTGCCATGCTCTCCCCATTGCCCGGGTTTGGAGATGGAGGAGAGCCTTCCTCCAAGTCCATTTCCACACTCTTCACCCCTCCCCAGGCCCTGGCCCCGCCCCCCCAGGTGCCCTCAGCCTGCCCCCCCAGGTGCCCTCAGCCTGACATCCCCAGGTGCCCTCAGCCCTGCCCCCCCAAGTGCCCTCAGCCCTGCCCCCCCCCAGGTGCCCTCAGCCTGACCCCCCCAGGTGCCCTCAGCCCTGCCCCCCCCAGGTGCCCTCAGCCTGACCCCCCAGGTGCCCTCAGCCTGCCCCCCCAGGTGCCCTCAGCCTGCCCCCCCCAGGTGCCCTCAGCCCTGCCCCCCCCAGGTGCCCTCAGCCCTGCCCTCCCCAGACTCTGGCCCTGCCCCCCCCAGGTGCCCTCAGCCTGCCCCCCCAGGTGCCCTCAGCCTGCCCCCCCCAGGTGCCCTCAGCCCTGCCCCCCCCAGGTGCCCTCAGCCCTGCCCTCCCCAGACTCTGGCCCTGCCCCCCCCAGGTGCCCTCAGCCTGCCCCCCCAGGTGCCCTCAGCCTGCCCCCCCAGGTGCCCTCAGCCCTGCCCCCCAGGTGCCCTCAGCCTGCCCCCCCAGGTGCCCTCAGCCTGCCCCCCCAGGTGCCCTCAGCCTGACCCCCCCAGGTGCCCTCAGCCCTGCCCCCCCAAGTGCCCTCAGCCTGACCCCCCCAGGTGCCCTCAGCCCCCCACCTCCCCGCAGGAGGCTGCCTTCCTAACTGCCAGGGGCAGGACCTGCCTGGAGGGTGTGTAGGCGGTCCGCCGCGGGATCGGGCACCAGGGATGGCGCCAGGGGTAGAAGCAGGCCCCAGGCCCCAGGCCCCGCAGGCTCGGGCGCACCCCGCGGTTGCGTCACGCGGCCCGCCGCCCCCTGAGATCACAATCTGGGGGCCGGGACCCCGCGCCTCCTCACCGCCCGTCTGCAAACACAGTCCAGCCGCCAACACACACCGGGGCAGGACACCGCCCGGCCCGGCCGCCACCTCCGCTCCTCCCTGCGCCCCGGGGCCCCCGCCCCCCATGGGGGAGTGAGCGCGAGCCAGGGCGCCCGCACCGCCGCCCCGCGCCCGCCAGCTGCCCGCCCGCGGCGGGGGCGGCCCCAACGCCCCGCCCGCCCGCCCCGCCCGCGCCGCCGCTCCGGCTCCGCGGCGCCCTCGCCGGGTGCTGCCGCCGCCGCCGCCCGGCTCCCGCGCCCGCCCGCCCGGCCCCATGGCGGCCCCGGAGTGGGACTGGTTCCAGCGCGAGGGGCTCATCGGGCAGATCAGCGACATCCGCGTCCAGAACCTGCAAGGTGAGCGCACCCCGCCCCCGCGGAGGGGCCGGCTGGGGGCGCCGCGACCCCTCCCGCCCCCGCCGCCGCCCGGCCGGTCCGGACCCCGC
This sequence comes from Antrozous pallidus, assembly GCA_027563665.1. Classification (NCBI taxonomy): domain Eukaryota; kingdom Metazoa; phylum Chordata; class Mammalia; order Chiroptera; family Vespertilionidae; genus Antrozous; species Antrozous pallidus. Next base: position 111,114,078 of record CM050515.1, on the reverse strand, counting down.
GGCCGCCGCTGGCTGGGAGGAGGGGGGTTGGAGCGCCCGCCCCCAAACCCCGACATCGCGGCCCGGGGGTGGGGCGGCGCACGTGCGTGTGTTTTGGGGGGGGTCCCCTTTTTTCTGCGGGGCGTCCCGGGTCCCCTCCGGCCACAGCGGAGAGTTTGGAGAAGTTTGCGCCGAGCGCTGGGGGCGGCGGCCGGGTCAGGGGGAGGAGACAGCGCGGGGCATGCGCCCCCGGGTGAACCCCTCCCTCCCTCCTGGGCGCCCCCGGAGCCGGGATGGCGGGGGCGGCGCCTGCGGGCTGCAATGGGGGTTTGGGGGGCGGGTAAGGGGCTGATCTGTGGGTTCGGGGCAGCACCGCCCCCGCCGGTCACCCGGGGCCTGGAGCTGCCCCTCCCCTGGCCCCGCGCTCAGCTCCGAAGCCCCGCCCCCGGGGGCCGGCCAGCGAGCACCTGGAAAGGGGGGACAGGGAAACGGGGGTGGGGGGGGGGGGAAGGAGGGACGGCCGTGGGACGCGGCGGGGGTGCCACCGCCGCGGGTGAGGCTTATCTGTCTTTCCGAGGGGTGCATTCACGGTGGAAACAGCACAAAACGTTTTTAGGGAAAAAGTCACCCACATTCACCTCCTCATCAAAGCTGCTGTGCCTGGAGGTGCATTTCCAATCCTCTCTCTCTCTCTCTCTCTCTCTCTCTCCTCTCTCTGTCTCTCTCTCTCTCTCTCTCTCTTCTCTCTCTCTCTCTCTCTCTCTCTCTCTCTCTCTCTCTCTCTCTCTCTCTCTCTCTCTCTCAACTTCGCAGAACTGTACAGAGCTCCACTTCCGGCCTCTGGGTGCACATGGACCTGGGCAGAGGGAGGAGCTTTAGCCTGGTCCCCTGCGGACTGGGTTCCAGGGATCCCAAGGCTGGGGGTGGCTCCCAGGGGGTGGGAGGCGGGTCCTGAGAGGTTTTGGGGTGGCCCCTGCCCCTACCCCCAGCAGGTGGCATGACTTTATGGCTGGGGGCGGGGTGGCTGGCTGGGCAGTCAGGTTTAAACATTACCCGGTGGAATGTTTCTGGACCCACGTGGGCCGACTCCACCCCTAGGTTGGGCAAGGACAGCAGGCAGAGGTGACCTGGGCGGGAGGGAGCCGGCCATGGGAAGGAGTGTGCTCTGAGCTCCCCCTCCCCAACCCAATGGGAAGGAGTGTGCTCTGAGCTCCCCTCCGGCTGGAGATGTGGAAGTGATTCCTTTTGGTAACCAGCTGCTGCCTGGATCCTGCTGCCCCGGGGCTGGCTTCCTATTGGGGGACTGGCCTTATTATCTGCTGAGAGGGCATCCGGTTTGGGCTGTCCGGGTGTGTGAGTGTGTGTGTGTGTCTTAGGCAACTCGTGGGTGTTTAATAAACACCTTCTAATTGATCCTCGGTCAGCTTCCTGCATTCCTGCAGGCTCAGGGCCAGGGTGAGGGACAGTCAGCAGTGTGAGCAGGGAGCTGCACTGGATTGGAGAGAAGGCCCCGCCCAAGGGGGGTAATCTGATATGGGCCCTGAGGGTTGGGTAGGAGTTCACTGAGGGCTCCTGTCTCTCAGTTCCCAGTGAACTGCCCTCACTTTTAGGCAATGCCAGTTACAATTTGAGCATCAAAACCTTTGCCGTTAAAAAAGTTAATAAGCTTTAAACTTATGTATATACTTCATATGCGTCTTATACGTAACTAGTGTCCTCGTGCACACTGAAAGGAGATTAATTAGAAGAAATATTTTAATATCCGCTATTCGCCCTTTCTCTGTAATAGAAGTGCCAACCAAAATCACGATCAACAATGACCTATCGAAACACACACGTGCAATTGGCGCCAGCGAGAGCTTTATATGCATCGTGCATGTGCGAGTCCACTTAGCCTTTTATAGATATAGATAAACTTGCTTAATTAGACCTGCTTTCTGATTTAAACTTTTTCCAGCCCAGTGAAGCACCCCAACTTCTCTTCCAGGTAATTGTCAGCAACACAGCTGATTATTATTGTAGATCACACAGGGAGAAAAAAGGGCAAAATATTTAACTGCAGCAGTGTTTGACTATATTCTACACAGTGAGAAAACCTGAAGTCATTTTCAAGGTCCACCATTTCTTACTTCTTTTCAGTCGGGCCAACTTTCTAAATTTTCTAAATCTCCAGTTTTCTGGCCAATGAAAGGAAAATAGGATTCTACTGAGTCTCCTTTCTACCCACTCCAGGAATCAAATGAGACGAGGCACGGGAAAACACTTCACAGACGTCTGGTTAAATTGTAAAATGTTTGCACCTGGCTGTAAAGCAAGTCGGGTTCCTGGGCTGACGGAACTTCAAGGAGGCTAGTCGTCGCTAGGGAGAGGAAGCCGGGCGTTGCTATGTGACATCATTACCCAGCGCCCACCGCAGCTCTTTCAGGACTGGGCTGTGGGCTGCATTTTGTGCCACGGGGTCTTGTTGGCTGTGATTTGGTGGGGTGTCGCTCCGGGGTGATGACGGGGCCTGTGTCCCACTTGGGGGAAGCCAAGTATTGGTTTGTCCGCACCAGGGGGTGCCGTTTATTTTGAAATGGCCAGTGCACATCATGGCAGCTCCCGCATCGAGCATCTGCCCCCTGGTGATGGGTGCCCATCATAGCCACTGGTGAGAGGAAAGACAGACACTTAGCCTTTTATCTGTATAGATCCCATATATTTATATAAAATGCATGACTCTTAAGGATGAGCCCAACACGTTTTTACGTACGGATACACCAGCGCCCGGATCAAGACGCCGCAGGGTTCTGCCATCCCGGGTGGGTGCCTCCTTGCCCTCCCCGGCAGCAACCATCCCGAACGCACTCAGGCAGCCATGGCTCTGATCTTTGTTGTCACGGCTTTGCCTCTGGAACTCCCTGTGACATTGACCTGGACGGTGCCTCCTCTTTGAAGCTGGCCTCTTTCATCCCCGTTAGGTTGGAGCAATGGGTCCGCTTGCTTGCTTGCTTGTTTCAGTGTTTTGGGGGCGGGGGAGACTGTAGAACTGCTTTACGGAGGTGCGATGTACATATCACAAAGTTCGCCTGTTTTAAGTTTACGTTCCAGTAACTTTTAGAGAACCTGCAGCATTGTGCAAACGTCACAGCGATCCCGCGTGGGGACATTTTCACTCCTGCCGGTGCCCAGCACACGGCGGTCCCCTCCCTCCCCGGGAGGTGTGCGCAGTCCTGCTGCTGCTGCTGAGGACCGGCTGCCGGGTGCCCGGTCATCGGTGGGGGACGTGTGAGTTGCCTGCAGCTCGGGTTCCTGTGAGAGAAGGAGCTGTCAGTCCCGGGCACCCCTGAGAAGGGGCTGGGGGAGGAGGTGACAGCAGGAATCTGTCTTCTCTCTGCCTCCATTTTTCCCTGGGCTTCCCCGTCTCCCGATTGGATGGTAGCAGACCTGTCCTCTCCTTGTCTCTGTGGTTCTCAGGAAGTCCCAGCCAAAGGGCCCAGCCCAGAGTATCTGCCCAAACCAGCGGCTGGGTGTCAGCAGGCCCTGGATGGTTCTGGTGACCCCCTCTGCGGGCGGTGGGCGCGGCCGCATTCATCTGTGTGCCCTGGGTGGGAGCCTGCCTGGGAGCCAGGCAGAAGGGTTGTCTGTCTTGTGGGCTCCCTGCTACTTGGAGCACCGGTGGTCGCAGTTGTCATGGTGATGGGAGGGTGGGCGCAGAGGGGGGTCACGGACCTGTAATCATAGGGACTCGGTGCGCAGGTGGTAGCTGCTGTCCAGGTCAGACAGTCCTGATTTTTTTCAGAGAGCTTGTCTCGCCCGTCCTGGGACCAGGGGCTGCCAGGGGCCGGCATGGGGACCCTGCATTCCAGGAAAAATGGTTCAGGAGCATGCGGACATCTTTATCTCTTTTTCTTCTAAAAAAAAAAAAATAAGTATTTTTACTGATTTCAGAGAGGGAGAGAGAAATATCATTGATGAGAAAGAATCCTGGATCGGCTGCCTCCCGCACGCCCCCTGCTGGTGACTGAGAAGAGCCCAGACATGTGCCCTGACTGGGAATCAAACGGTGACCCCCCTCCTGGTTCATAGGTTGACAGTAAACCCCAGAGCCAAGCCGTCGGGCCACCTCTTCCTCTGTAGCTGTACGTTTACCTTAACCCGGAGGCCTGCTGACCGCTGCTGCTTAATTGCCCGTCTGAATTGTTTTCCATGGCGCTGAACTGTGCCATTCTGCCCTCCACGTGGGCACGATTGTGGCGTCGCCAGATCACCCCCGGGGTGGGGGTGGAAGGAAGACTCGCTGCCTCTGAGGTCAGGTGAGCCGGGCAGAGAGCACGGCCTCCCCCGGGGCAGGTCACGCTCGTGGCCGTAAGACACCTGGCAGACCAGGCCTCCCTGTGGCTCATAAAAAGGCTGTGAAGGAAGGGCTCTCTGCCCTCCCACTGGGGTCCCTCCTGCAGAGGCTGCCTCTGCCGCCCTCCCAGTCAGTGGCCCTTGCGAGGAAGTGTGTGTGGGGGGGTGGCCCATGTGGCTGACCTTCCATTAAGAAGAAAATGGAATTGCAGGATGTGGGTGGCCTCCACCTGGTGGCCCCTCACCCCGGAGCCATGTGGGGTGGGATGACGTCCCCCCATCCTGGAGCCATGTGGGGTAGTGTGGCCACAGCCCTGGAGCCATGTGGGGAGGCATGGCGGCCACAGGCAGTCGCTTACGGGCTGCACTGTAGGTGGCCAGGCAGCGCCTTTCTGATGACGAGTCGCTCCGGCTCCCCTCTCCCTCCGGACCTGGCTTTGGGGTGCAGCTGAATGTGCCACTAGTTCTGCGGTCAAAGGCTGGGGTCGGTCGGGATTTGGCAGGTGCCCCTGTTCCCGGGAAAGCCGCCTCCACCCCCGACATCCCCTGCCCTTCTCTGTGCGCCTGGCAAGCATGCGCCAAGCAGAGCACCCTGGGGCCCTAGGACCGGGGTGCAGGCGGGTCTCCCCTGCCGTTAGGAGCCGGTCCGCGGCGGCGCCCAGCCAGCCGGGCTGGGGTTTCCTGCCTCTGGCAGCGCCCAGCGCAGGTCAGCTGGGGCTGTCTCCTGTTGCCCTGGTGCCTGCTGGGTCAGATGCTGTGAACTTTGACCTCATTGTTCCCAGCACCCAGAGCTGGAGGTGGATGGAGTTGGGGGGTGTGGAGGGCCCTAGGATCGGGGTAGCCATGGCAGGTGCACCTCTGCGGCTGAGCCTCCCGCCCTGCCTGTGTCTCCTTTGGAACTTTCAGGAAGCAGTGCCGCCGTTAGGAGGCGGGAGCCGTGTTGGGGGGCACTCGGAACTGACCAAACCGAGGGGGCAGGCCCCTATCTGAGCCCCGCCCGCTGCTAAGGCTCCTTTCCATGTGGTCCCCAGCCTTCGAGGGTGGCGTGTGTGCAGGAGTGGAGAGGTGACAGGACTTGCCCAAGGTCATGGGCTTGTAGGTGGAGCTGGGATGTGGAACCAGGGCAGACCGGGCCACACTTCCAGCGCACACGCTCCGGAAGCTGGAGGAGAGCCGCCAGCCGCACTGGGGCCCGAGCCCCGAGACCCTCGGGGGCTGTTCGGGAACCTCAGGGCTGAGCAGCACCTGGCTGCGGCCCCGGCCGCTGTGGAGAAGGAAGGGAAGTGTGGGTGGCCCCGAGGCAGGTTCAGGGGGAGCAGTGCTTGTGTGGGCCAAAGGTCGGCTCTCACCACGTTCTTCCTGCGCCCACTGGCTCAGAGCCGCCGCACACCCTCTGGGTGCTTGCCCTACTCCACAGGGACCTCCGAGGGCTCGGGGCCTGGGTCACCTCCTCCAGTCTCCCCACCACCAGCTGCCACACACACGCCCCTGCTCATTCCCTGCACGGGGTCTCCGTGGCCAGCCCGTGGCCAGCCCCTTGCTCCCCCAGGACCGGCATCATCGCCCATGAGTCACAATGGACAAAAGGGTGGGCTGCACTGGCTCTTAAGGTCCAGTCCAGGCCCTCAGCCTGGTGCCGGCCCTCAGTGCTCTGGTTGGGGGTGCCACCCAGCCTCCTCTCCCACAGACACCCCCTCCCTCACCAGCGCCCTGCCCTCCGGTTCACCTTCGTCCCTCCTGGCTCCTGTGCACACAGCAGGGCATCGCGGCGGCCACGGAGGCCTCGGACCCGCACCCAGAGCGAGGCGGCCGGAGGCTGCTGGCTGCTGCCGCCTGCTCGGCTGCTGGGGGCACAGCGGGTGCTGGAGCTTCCGGATGAAACCACAGGAAATCAAGTGCACAGGCTTCTTGCCCTCCAGGAACTTGCTGCCCCAGGCTGTGTGCTCGGCACGGAAGGATGAGTCACTGCGGAGAGCAGAGAGCACTTTCCGCCCGGCTGGGGGCGAGGCACGGAGCTGAGCTGGCTCTGGGTTCGGCCCAAAAAGCCATGTTCCAGGCGGCTCATCCCTAACCACCGGCAGGTCGTGAGTATGTGTGTGTGTGTGTGTGTGTGTGTGTGTGAGTGTGTATATGTGTGATGTATGAGTGTGTATATGTGTGAGTGTGTATATGTGTGAGTGTGTATATG
>CM050515.1:111100079-111105079 GCA_027563665.1 Antrozous pallidus | reverse complement strand
CCTAAAATACTACTAGTAAATGCGTCTACACCTTAACCATTTCCGGTAAATGCGCCTACACTTAAACTATTACCAGTAAATGCGCCTATACTTAAACTATTACTGGTAAATGCGCCTACACTTAAACTATTACCGGTAATTGCGCCTACAACTAAAATATTACCGGTAAATGCGCCTACAATTAAACTATTACCGGTAAATGCGCCTACAATTAAACTATTACCGGTAAATGCGCCTACAACTAAAATATTACCGGTAAATGCGCCTACAATTAAACTATTACCGGTAAATGCGCCTACAACTAAAATATTACCGGTAAATGCGCCTACAATTAAACTATTACCGGTAAATGCGCCTACAACTAAAATATTACCGGTTAATGCGCCTACACCTTAACCATTTCCGGTAAATGCGCCTACACTTAAACTATTACCAGTAAATGCGCCTATACTTAAACTATTACTGGTAAATGCGCCTACACTTAAACTATTACCGGTAAATGCGCCTACAACTAAAATATTACCGGTAAATGCGCCTACAATTAAACTATTACCGGTAAATGCGCCTACAACTAAAATATTACCGGTAAATGCGCCTACAATTAAACTATTACCGGTTAATGCGCCTACACCTTAACCATTTCCGGTAAATGCGCCTACACTTAAACTATTACCAGTAAATGCGCCTATACTTAAACTATTACTGGTAAATGCTCCTACACTTAAACTATTACCGGTAAATGCGCCTACAACTAAAATATTACCGGTAAATGCGCCTACAATTAAACTATTACCGGTTAATGCGCCTATACTTAAACTATTACTGGTAAATGCGCCTACACTTAAACTATTACCGGTAAATGCGCCTACAACTAAAATATTACCGGTAAATGCGCCTACACTTAAACTATTACCGGTAAATGCGCCTACAACTAAAATATTACCGGTAAATGCGCCTACAATTAAACTATTACCGGTAAATGCGCCTACAACTAAAATATTACTGGTAAATGCGCCTACAATTAAACTCTTACCGGTTAATGCGCCTACACCTTAACCATTTCCGGTAAATGCGCCTACACTTAAACTATTACCAGTAAATGCGCCTATACTTAAACTATTACTGGTAAATGCGCCTACAATTAAACTATTACCGGTAAATGTGCCTACACCTAAACCATTTCCGGTAAATGCGCCTACACTTAAACTATTTCCGGTAATTGCGCCTACAACTAAAATATTACCGGTAAATGCGCCTACAATTAAACTATTACCGGTAATTGCGCCTACAACTAAAATATTACCGGTAAATGCGCCTACAATTAAACTATTACCGGTAAATGCGCCTACAACTAAAATATTACCGGTAAATGCGCCTACAATTAAACTATTACCGGTAAATGCGCCTACAACTAAAATATTACCGGTTAATGCGCCTACACCTTAACCATTTCCAGTAAATGCGCCTACAACTAAAATATTACCGGTAAATGCGCCTACAATTAAACTATTACCGGTTAATGCGCCTACACCTTAACCATTTCCGGTAAATGCACCTACACTTAAACTATTACCAGTAAATGCGCCTATACTTAAACTATTACTGGTAAATGCGCCTACACTTAAACTATTACCGGTATATGCGCCTACAACTAAAATATTACCAGTAAATGCGCCTACACCTTAACCATTTCCAGTAAATGCTCCTACAACTAAAATATTACCGGTAAATGCGCCTACACTTAAACTATTACCGGTTAATGCGCCTACACCTTAACCATTTCCGGTAAATGCACCTACACTTAAACTATTACCAGTAAATGCGCCTATACTTAAACTATTACTGGTAAATGCGCCTACAATTAAACTATTACCGGTAAATGTGCCTACACCTAAACCATTTCCGGTAAATGCGCCTACACTTAAACTATTACCAGTAATTGCGCCTACAACTAAAATATTACCGGTAAATGTGCCTACAATTAAACTATTACCGGTTAATGCGCCTACACCTTAACCATGTCCAGTAAATGCGCCTACACTTAAACTATTACCAGTAAATGCGCCTATACTTAAACTATTACTGGTAAATCGCCTACACTTAAACTATTACCGGTAAATGCGCCTACAACTAAAATATTACCGGTAAATGCGCCTACAATTAAACTATTACCGGTAAATGCGCCTACAACTAAAATATTACCGGTTAATGCGCCTACACCTTAACCATTTCCAGTAAATGCGCCTACAACTAAAATATTACCGGTAAATGCGCCTACAATTAAACTATTACCGGTTAATGCGCCTACACCTTAACCATTTCCGGTAAATGCACCTACACTTAAACTATTACCAGTAAATGCGCCTATACTTAAACTATTACTGGTAAATGCGCCTACACTTAAACTATTACCGGTAAATGCGCCTACAACTAAAATATTACCAGTAAATGCGCCTACACCTTAACCATTTCCAGTAAATGCTCCTACAACTAAAATATTACCGGTAAATGCGCCTACACTTAAACTATTACCGGTTAATGCGCCTACACCTTAACCATTTCCGGTAAATGCACCTACACTTAAACTATTACCAGTAAATGCGCCTATACTTAAACTATTACTGGTAAATGCGCCTACAATTAAACTATTACCGGTAAATGTGCCTACACCTAAACCATTTCCGGTAAATGCGCCTACACTTAAACTATTACCGGTAATTGCGCCTACAACTAAAATATTACCGGTAAATGTGCCTACAATTAAACTATTACCGGTTAATGCGCCTACACCTTAACCATGTCCAGTAAATGCGCCTACACTTAAACTATTACCAGTAAATGCGCCTATACTTAAACTATTACTGGTAAATCGCCTACACTTAAACTATTACCGGTAAATGCGCCTACCCTTAAACTATTACCGGTTAATGCACCTACACTTAAACTATTACCGGTTAATGCGCCTACACTTAAACTATTACCGGTTAATGCGCCTACACTTAAACTATTACCAGTAAATGTGCCTACACTTAAACTATTACCGGGAAATGCGCCTACACTCCGGGTAAACTGTGACCGGTAAATGCTCCTACACTGTGTTAACTAGAACCGGTAAAGGAGGAGCATTCTTGGTTCATTCTGAATCAATGATAGTTTCTATGAAAAGCCTGGGGAAGGTGTGGGACCCTTGCTTTGACCTAGCTGGGCACAGTTGAAGGTGCCCAGGGGCATGGGGTTCCTTCCTTCTCCATGGAAGTTCCTGGGTATGGGGGTCCCTGCCTTCACTCACACACATTGGCATGGAGGAGGTGCTGGGGCGGGTCCCTGCCTTCACCCACACACATTGGCATGGAGGAGGTGCTGGGGGCGGGTCCCTGCCTTCACCCACACACATTGGCATGGAGGAGGAGCTGGGGGCGGGTCCCTGCCTTCACCCACACACATTGGCATGGAGGAGGAGCTGGGGGCGGGTCCCTGCCTTCACCCACACACATTGGCATGGAGGAGGAGCTGGGGGCGGGTCCCTGCCTTCACCCACACACATTGGCATGGAGGAGGAGCTGGGGGCGGGTCCCTGCCTTCACCCACACACATTGGCATGGAGGAGGAGCTGGGGGCGGGTCCCTGCCTTCACCCACACACATTGGCGTGGAGGAGGAGCTGGGGGCGGGTCCCTGCCTTCACCCACACACATTGGCATGGAGGAGGAGCTGGGGGCGGGTCCCTGCCTTCACCCACACACATTGGCGTGGAGGAGGTGCTGGGGCGGGTCCCTGCCTTCACCTGCACACATTGGCGTGGAGGAGGAGCTGGGGGCGGGTCCCTGCCTTCACCCACACACATTGGCATGGAGGAGGAGCTGGAGGCGGGTCCTTGCCTTCATCCACACACATTGGCATGGAGGAGGTGCTGGGGCGGGTCCCTGCCTTCACCTGCACACATTGGCGTGGAGGTGGTGCCTGGGCTCAGGTGAAGCAGGAGCTGGGCACCTAAGCAGTCGGTCGGATGGTCAGCAGTGAGCAGCGTCCGCAGTCCGGACGGTGGCAGGCCTAGGAAGAGGTCTTCCCGTGGAATCACTTGTTCGGCTGGAGCTAATGTTGGCCTTGCCTCCAGCGGCTCTGTCCCCAGGAGGGGGCATGCAGGAGGCAGCCAATCAATGATTCTCTCTCTCCTCTCCCATCAATAAAAGTATTTTTTTAAAAGAACTTTGCCATTTCTGCCCTCACCCCTTCACTGCTCTGTCTCCTTTTCTTTCTTTTTTTAATCAGAGCAGGAATTGGCAAACTATGGTTTGTGGGCCAAATCCGGCCCACTGCCTGTTTTTTTGAATAAAGTTTTATTGAGACACAGCCGTGTCCATCCATTGGCACGCCGTCCAGGGCTGCGTTTGCACCACGGTGACGGAGAAGTGCCCACAAAGACGGCACGTCCTCTCCGGCCCTCAGTGAACGCGAGAACCCGGTTGCTCCCTGTGGGATGGCAGGGACCCGATTTGCTGGACCCGGCTCAGCACACGCGACAGGGAGGAGGCCTTGTGATGACGGAAGCGGGGCACGCTTGCCGCCTGGGCCACGGGCCAGCCTTGTTTTCGGGGGGCTGCCGCCTGCGTGGGTGGGCTCCGTCCCCGGTTTGGAAATGGACTCACCTACCTGGAGCCTGGCCAGTCGATCAGTAGCCATTCGGAGTCTCCCCAAAATGCTGGGTGCAGTTGGAGGACTGAACGGGACCCTCGGGTCCCCGGGACACAGAGGCCGCTGCATCGTGAGGCTGTGGGGCAGGCGTGAAGACTGAGGGGTGCACAGGTGGGTGCTGCAGGGGAGGGAGGGGAGGCCCGGTCCAGCTTTAAGGATGGGGGTAGGGCAGGGGAACAACTGAAACCACACGGCAGGCCGCGGGAAAGCAGGGAGCAGGCAGTGCGTGGTGGCTGTGCCAGGATGGAGGTGCCTGGAGGTGGTCCCACAGGCGGCCATGCCCTTGGTATCCCCCTCCTTCTTGCCCTC
>CM050515.1:111065079-111095079 GCA_027563665.1 Antrozous pallidus | reverse complement strand
GTGTAGAGGCAGTCCCTTCCCCTCCCCACTCATAGCCTGAGGCTTGGCTCCGGTGCTGGCCCAGGGGGTGGGGGTCCTGTTTCATCCTGTGTGTTAGGGTGCAGCGGGTGCTAGTGCCTGTGAGTGTGCCCTCCCTTCCCCTATGCCCCTCGTTCCTTTCCTTTTCCTGCCCCCTTCCCAGGCCAGACAGATCTGCCCCTTCTGTCCCCCCCCCCCCCCACCACCAGCGGAGGAAGGGAGCATGGCCCTGGATGGCGGGTGAATAGAATGGGGACAGTGGATTGGATGACGATGGCAGTGGGTTTCCTGCCCACCTCACCGGCATGTCCCCATGCGGAGCACCTGCTGTGTGTCAGGAACTCTGTTTGGGGCGGTGAAATAGCCTCTGTCTCCAACCTGGTGGTTCCGTGGCTTTATTCATCAGAACGCACAGAGCTGAACCAAGAAAGGGTGGCCGTTCCTTCGTGTGAGTTGTTCTCGGTGAATCGGAGGCGACCCGGGGAGGGACCGCGGGGCCCGGGACGCTCCCTGTGAAACCTGCGTGTCCCTTCAAACGGGCCTGCACAAAGGGCTTTTTTCCCTCCGCCCTGTGGCCACGGGGGCAGGTCGGTATTTCCCCACGGATCTTGGAAATCTCCCCATGAAAGCCACGGCGTCCCCCTGAGCCCGGCATGGATTTCCCTGTAACTGAGCCGCACAGAGGCCTTTCAAGCCGGGAAAGTGAGACCTGCCGGGGGCCACAGGGACCGGTCCGCCGCCACCCTTTCACTCTGGGCCGGGGGCACCGAGCCCAGAGCGCCCCCCCCCCCCCGGGAGTGCACCAGCTGGCGCCTCCGCCTTCTCCCCTCAGAGAGGCACACTGACCGGGGGACTCGGCCGCAGTGCTGATGAGAGGTAGCGGTGATTGACAGAAAGTCCCAGGTCCCTGAGTCCTACTCAGATGCATCGCTGTGCGACAGTTCAGAGCTTGACATGGGGATCAAACGAGAGAATGTGGCGATGACCCCCAGGCACTCGGTTTGCCCAACATGGCCATGTCGGGGACTCCACTGTATTGGCCGTCCCGTCCACAGCCTCTGTGTGAGCCCATCCACGGCCTCTGTGTGATCCCGTCCACGGCCTCTGTGTTATCTGTCCACGGCCTCTGTGTTATCTGTCCACGGCCTCTGTGTTATCTGTCCACGGCCTCTGTGTGATCCGTCCACGGCCTCTGTGTTATCTGTCCACGGCCTCTGTGTTATCTGTCCATGGCCTCTGTGTTATCCCGTCCACGGCCTCTGTGTGGTCCCGTCCACGGCCTCTGTGTTAGCCCGTCCACGGCCTCTGTGTTATCTGTCCACGGCCTCTGTGTGATCCGTCCACGGCCTCTGTGTTATCTGTCCACGGCCTCTGTGTTATCTGTCCATGGCCTCTGTGTTAGCCCGTCCACGGCCTCTGTGTTAGCCCGTCCACGGCCTCTGTGTTAGCCCGTCCACGGCCTCTGTGTTATCTGTCCACGGCCTCTGTGTGATCCCGTCCACGGCCTCTGTGCTAGCCCGTCCACGGCCTCTGTGTTAGCCGTCCACGGCCTCTGTGTTATCTGTCCACGGCCTCTGTGTGATCCTGTCCACGGCCTCTGTGTGAGCCGTCCATGGCCTCTGTGTGAGCCCGTCCACGGCGTCTGTGTGAGCCCGTCCACGGCCTCTGTGTGAGCCGTCCATGGCCTCTGTGTGAGCCCGTCCATGGCCTCTGTGTGAGCCGTCCATGGCCTCTGTGTGAGCCCGTCCACGGCGTCTGTGTGAGCCCGTCCACGGCCTCTGTGTGAGCCGTCCATGGCCTCTGTGTGAGCCCGTCCACGGCCTCTGTGTTAGCCGTCCACGGCCTCTGTTTTAGCCCGTCCACGGCCTCTGCCCTCAATTTCTCGGCTGAGCAGCAACGCCATAGAGACGACACTCTTTGGGGTCACCCACGATCCAGTCATGCTGCCGTACTTACTCCATCTGTAACTCGGACAGGCCTGCGGGGCCGGGATCCTAATGGATACACTGCCCTCCCTTACCCCCCTCTTCGCCGCTGGCTGCTTTGCAAGGCGCTGAGCTCGGTGCCTTTCTGTGCGAGGCACCAATGATGACCGTCCCCGTGACGTGACTGTCCCCGGGATGTGACCGTCCCGTGATGTGACCGTCCCGTGACATGACCGTCCCCGTGATGTGACTGTCCCCGTGATTTGACCGTCCCGTGACGTGACCGTCCCCATCATGTGACCATCCCGTCATGTGACCATCCCGTGACGTGACCGTCCCTGTGACCGTCCCCATCATGTGACCGTCCCGCCATGTGACCGTCCCCATCATGTGACCGTCCCGTCATGTGACCGTCCCCATCATGTGACCGTCCCGTGACGTGACCGTCCCCGTGACGTGACCGTCCCCGTGATGTGACCGTCCCCGTGACGTGACCATCCCCGTCATGTGACCGTCCCCGTCATGTGACCGTCCCGTGACGTGACCGTCCCCATTTGGCAGCGGGAGCCTGAGGGCTGAGCGGGTTGGGGGCCAGTCCCGGGCCCCTGGCCAGTGCGAGGGGGGCGGGTTAGAGGCCGGGCTCCCATCCTGATTGCAGATGCCAGGAGCCTCGTGCGGGGACAGGCTGTGCAGGCCAGGGCCGAGCAGCAGGCGGCGGGCGGCGGGCAGGGGCATTCCATGGGCCATGGGGTGCCCAGGATGGGTGTGCCTTTGAGGAAGAGCATCCATCCCCGCAGAGAGCCGGCTGAAGGGCCGGTGGGCCCGGGCAGGTGGCCCCGGCTCTGGGGAAGGCGGTGCTGGAAGGAGGTGCGCCCTGGGGGATGGCCGGCAGGTCGGGCGATTCACTGTGGTTCCACTGAACTGCTGGGCCTCGGAATCAGTACTCAGGGCTGGCATGCCACTGACCGGGGTGCAGGCCGAGGGGCGGCCTGGCCCTCGTGGCCAGCTGCCCGGCCTCTGAGCTCAGCTGAGCTGACTGCTTTGTTTTCCCCGTGGCGGGCCTGATACCAGGCGTGGGCACACAGACACGCTCGGGCGGTGCCTGGCACCCAGTGGCAACAGCCTGACCTCTGTTCCACCCATCCTGCCCCCCCCCCCCGGGCTCCATGGCCTCCTCTGTGCCCAGGCGGGGGCCCCACGGTGCCCGCTCCCTGGAGTCCAGAGCAAAACCTTGTCCTGCCCCCGCACAGGGCTCCCTGCCAGTGGTCAGTGCGAGGCCAGCAGGGCCTGGGGTGGGACGAGGGCCGAGCCCATCACTGTCCCCTCTGTCTCCCGCCGGGCCTTTCCCTGCCACCCCGCCCCCCGGGGGCAGGAGCGACGGCCGGGTGGCTGCGTGGAAAGCCCCCGGCGGACTCCTTCCAGCACATCCTGGTGGGCTGGACTCGGCCTCGGCAGGGCCCGGAGCACCCACTAGGTGCACGGCCTGCCCAGCTCGCCAGACGGCACAGCCCTCCTTCCATTGGCATGCTGGGGTCTGTCTGCCAGAGCCCGGCTTGCGGTCTCCTTTCTGGCCACAGCAGTCACCGCGGGGAGGCGTGTGGCTGCGTTAGCCAGTGAACGCCTGCTTGCCCAGGGCGAGCGGGGACCTGCGCTTTGCTCATGATTGTTGCCTCGCCCGGTGCCTGGCACGCAGTAGGTGCTCAGCAAATGCCTCTGGAGGGATGGGAGAGCACTGTCCGTTCTAGTTCTCAGCAGGCGGGCTGACCGAGCTCTCCTGGCTGCTCCGGGAGGGGTGCTGGCGGAGGTGGGGCAGCCCCTCAGGGCCAGACTTCCTGCCTCCCTCCCTCCCATCCTCTCCCTCCTCCCTCCTCCCTCTGGGAAATGGGCTCGGAGTTGGGCTTCTCACAGGCTCCTGATGGAACTAAAGACGTTCCGTGTTGCCGAAACCGGTATGGCTCAGTGGATAGAGCATCGGCTGAAGGGTCTCGGGTTCGATTCCGGTCAAGGGCATGTACCCTGGTTGCGGGCACATTCCCAGTGGGGAGCGTGCAGGAGGCAGCTGATGGATGTTTCTAGCTCTCTATCCCTCTCCCTTCCTCCCTGTAAAAAAAGAAGAAGAAGAAAAACGAAGACGCCCTGTGGTGGGGAGTTGAGCCGGGCACAGGGCTCCCGCAAGCTCCGTGAATGCTTGTCGTCGCCATTCGCCGTTTTAGCGGGCCGTGTGTTACGTGATCAGGGTTCTCCTCCTTTTTCCCTTCTGCACTCTGACCTCAGAATTTCCCGCGCCCCGATCCCTGGGTGGACGCCTGCCTCCCTGTGGCTGCGGGAGAATCGCCCTCGCCGCCGGCTTTCCGTGGTCGGTGCCGGGCCTGCTGCGCTGACCTCCTTGCACATCCGTCCTCGTCCCCGTTTCTGATCTTTCAGGACCAATCCCGGGGTGTAAGCACACTGGGTCACGGGCGATGAGAATTTATTTCTGGGGCGCTGGGTCACGTGGGACCAGGGTACTTTCTCAGGAGGGAGGTGCTGCTTTCCACTCGAAGCCAGAGTCGCTGGGACTAGAACCATCCTGCCCCCCGCCCCCATCACCGACATGCTGGTGGGGCTGGCGCTTCTTGGCCAAGGGGCCCCACCTGGCCATGCCTTACCTGGGAGCCTCTGGGGGTGAGAGGCGCCCCCTCTTGGCGTTTCCAGGGAGGTGCGTGCGCCTGGGTTTGTTCCTGGTCCTGGTCTTGGCTCTGAGAGGGCGGGCGCTGCAGGCTGTGGGCACAGACTGGCATGGGCAGGAGGCAGAATCTGTTTGCAGAGCATCCAGGCTGCCGGGATCCCGGAGGGCCAGCCAGGCCCCGGCAGACAGGAGGTGCCACGCCTCCTGCTCAGCTCTGGGTGTTGTCATCCGTAACCAAGGACGCTTTTACAGCCGCTGCAGCCTTATCCCCGGTGGTTTCTCTCCCTTCCCCTCCCCTCCCCTTTCTGCCTCTCCCCTCCCCGCCTCTCCTCTTTCATCTCCTCCCTCCCACTTCCTTCCCTCCCTGCATCTCTGCCTTCTTTTCGTTAACATTCACCCAAGGATATTTTTCCAGTGTTTTTTGTTTGTTTGTTTTGTTTGTTTGTTTTTAGAGAGAGTGCGAAGGAGGGGGGAGACGCTGAGAGAGAAACATCCCCGGGCGGGAGACGCAGTGGTTGGTGGCCTCCCGCACACGACGCCCTGACAGTGTCAAGGACCAGGCCTGCGGCTGAGGTCCCGCCCTCGGCCTGAACCAAACCCAGGGCTCTCTGTCGTGGTGGGCGCTTGGTCCCCTGAGCCACACGGCCAGGCATCTCCTTTATTTTTCCTTTGTTCTTCTGGGGACTTCGGAATCCCACACCAGAGCTTGGTCATGTGGGTGCCTAGCGGCTGGCTTGTGGGGGGGGGGGTAGTAATAATAATAACAACACTGACCCCTCGAGCATCGTCCGGGGACCCAGCACGCTCCCAGCGTGTCTTCCTGTGGCCTCTGCGGCGAGCCCGGGCACCACGTGTCTCTGCGTCGTTACTCCAGGGCTGCCGAGACTTGGGGCCCTCTGCTGACCCCCCTCTGGGAGCACCGAGAACCTGAGCAACAGGACTCCAACCAACGCCGGTGAACAGCGCCTGCTTCACCCGCAGGACACGGGGCTCAGAGAGGTGAGCCGAGGAGAGGCAGAGCCAGGACCTTACCCCGTCTGTCTGTCTGTCTGTCTGTCCCCTGACCCGTGCTTCCAGCCTCCACCGCCTGCTCCCCCCGCACATCCCGCGTGGAGGGCGTGCGGCCGGGGGTGTTCTGTGGGCAGCCGGGCTGTCCGGCGTCCGGTGCCTCCCGGTGACGAGGCCGGCATTCCTTTGCGGTGGCCGCCGGAACAGATGAGCACAAACCAGCGCTTCCGAGCCGCACGCCTGCGTCCCCGCACGCCGTCGCCCCGGCTGCTGCTGCTGCGGCCTTGTGGCCCGGGCCCCCAGACCCGCACGCCTCCTGGAAGACTCTGGAGAAACACCGCCGAGCGTGACCGGCGCGAAGACACCGGCATGTGGCACATGGCGCTGACCCCGGTCACGGCCGGGCGGAGCTCTGGGGCCCCACTGCAGGGACGCTGTGCCTTCAACAGGACCTGTGCCAGGCCGGGGGGCGCGAGGGGGCGGGAGATGTCCCTGCGGACCTGGGGTGCCTCGGGGACGCCCCCGGGGGCCAGGGGCAGCCTGTTCGCCCGGAGCCTCGGCCCTGGAGCAGCCCCTGCTCAGTGGGGTGTTTACAGCCACAAGCGCCAGAACAGGCTGGGAATGAAGCGACTCCTCTTTAGGGAGCGGCTGAGCTGTGTGGTCCCTGGAAGCCAGTCCCAGAGACGGAGGCTCCACCTTCAGCCCCGGGGGGCGGGGTGGGGAGGGAGGCTGGGTTTTGTGTCTGTCTGTGCGCGTGTAAACGTTTATTTGGTGAGGATGCAGGGCACCCTCAACCCCCCGTTCTAGCTCCGTGCTCCCCGCTGTGAAAATTCACCCTCTGGGCAAGTAAACCCGGTAGATGTGCTCAGAGGGGGACTTGCTGAATCCGAAGTCCCCTTTTCGGCACGGCCCTCCCAGCCACTGTGCTCAGGCCCGGGCGCTGGACGTTACCTGCTGGCGGGTAGCCCCGTGTCGCGGGCTGTCTGTGCCTCAGCGGGGAGCTGCCTCCCTGGGCCCCGCCCCCTCGAGGCCAGCAGCACCCTCCCCAGCGGCGAGGCTCCAAACCCGGTCTAGGAATTGCCAGGCGTCCCCTGGGGGCTCAGGGCAAGTTTAAGTTTAAATTGGGGACAATAAAAATCACCCCTTCCTAGCACCCCTCCCTCACCCACCGCCTCCCTTCCTCTTAGCTCTCATGCCCACCGACAGACAGACAGCTCCCATGTTTGTCCCTGATGCTGGCCTCTCGGACTCGCCCGCAGGCCGGCAGAGCCTGTGGCCACGGCAGGAGCCACACGGCTCTCCACGGGCTTGGGGGGGGGGCGGGGGGAGGCCGGGGGGGGAGGGGGAGGCGGGATATGGACACAGAGCTCCATGATGGAGGCCAGCCCACGGAGGGGGAGCGGGTTGTGACACAGACACCCACACACTCCCGGGTGACGCTGGGACGCATCTTGCTTCTCGCCACCGCGTCTCGTCTGAATGTGAGTCCCGGCGCCCCGTGCACCAGTGGCAGCCCCTCCCGTGGCCTGCGTGTGGGACGGGTTTCAACCAGGAGATGCCTGCTCGCTGCCGCCAGGAGGGCTGTGTGGGGGCTGTTGCCATAGAGAATACCCGGTTATCTGCAGACTGTTCAGTAAATCAGTCTGAGAGGGCCCACTCCCTCCTCCTGCCTGCGCCGGCTGCGGGGACGGGGCTGCGGGGACGGGGCTGCGGGGAGCGTGCCCAGCAGCCTCGCTCCTTCCCATCCAGCAGCTGCTCGGCCTCGGGCTGGCTCGCTGGGAGGGAAACGGGGCATGAGGTGGCTCGGCCATGGCACGTCACTGCCGCCAGGAGGTCCCCTTCGCAGGCGGCGCCTCCCCCTCCCGTGTCCGCACGCGCACCTGCCTCAGCGCGTGCCTGCGTGCACTAGGCGGGGTCCCGGAGGCGCCCTGCGGGGGGGGGGGGGGAGCAGAGGGAGATGTAGTTGACGGAGCTGGCTCACGCCATCATGGAGGCTGGGGAGTCCGGAACCGGAAGAGTGGGGTCCCTGGAGGTTCAGGGGAGGGTCTCAGTTCAAGTTCAGAGGCCACCTGCGGGCAGAACCCCTTCTTGCTGGAGGGAGCTCGGTTTTGTTTTTAACGTGTTTTACTAATTTTCTACAGAGAAGAAGGGAGAGGGATAGAGAGTCAGAAACATCGATGAGAGAGAAACATCCATCAGCTGCCTCCTGCACACCCCCCACTGGGGATGTGCCCGCAGCCAAGGTACATGCCCTTGACCGGAATCGAACCCGGGACCCTTCAGTCCACAGGCCGACGCGCTATCCACTGAGCCAACCCGGTCTCGGCGGGAGCTCGGTTTCTGTTTTATTCAGACCTTCCACGTTTCGTAAGGCCACCTGCTTTATTCGGAGTCCACAATGCCTGCCACGTTCGTCTCCCCTAGAACAAGCCTTCTTAGAAACACCCAGAATAACACGTGACTAAAGATGGGGCGCGTGGCCTGGTCCCGCCAACACATGACGTCACGAGCAGGCTACGCGTGTTCTGGGCGTGCTCGCGGCAGCCGCAGGCCGGCCAGGTGCGGGGACGCCGGGAGCCCGGGTTCGAGGCTTCCTCCCGGATGCCTTGGGCACGGCGCGCGGCCTGCGGCTAAAATCCGGCCCTTCGTCCAGCCCCTCCGACTGAGCATGGCGCTCCCGGTTCTCCAAGTTCAGGGCGGGCCGCTGGAAGGCACGACCCCGGGGTTGCACAGCGGCCGAGTGGAGACCGGCCCGGGACCCGGGTCTGGCCCGGAGGTCACAGGCTCCCCCCGCTGCACACGCGGGGACGAGGGCCTGTTAGAGTCGGTGCGGGCCGGCCCCGGGACGGTGGCGTTCCGTCTGGACTGGCAGAACCCCAGCCGTGAGGACGGTGGTGGTGGCAGCCAGCACTGGGGGCCTCTGAGTGCTGGCCATTTGTCTAACCTTCACAGGCGCCAACCCCCTCCGGGCCCCCAATGATCAGGCACCGAGGGCCACCCTCATGGCCGTCACCTCCCCAGCCCCCACCCCAGCGCCGTCACGTTCCGAGTTAGGGCTTGGCGTTGGAGTTTGGGGGAGACACACATTCAGTCCGCAGCGCTGTCCCCTCCCTGCCAGCTCAGATAGCCGATGTTCTGCGAAGTGTCCCGGCTTCGTGGCTGCGATTCCGCGTTTGGGGTGACGAGAGCTGGCTCCGCAGTCTCCTCCTGGGTCACGGGGCCCCGTCTCTGGACGGCGGCGGCCGGCCCTTCCGGCTGCTGGGCCCTGTCCCCGAGGAGCCACATGCCCGCCAGGCGATTGGTTCAGCCGCCGCTGACCTCACCCCGAGTGGCGCTCCCTGCGTGGCGGCCCCGCCCTGTCCTCACCTCCGCCTCCGGGACAAGCCGGCGTGGCCTGGAGCACGGCCCCGAGTCCTCCCCCTCCCGCCTCAGCGGCAAAATGGGGGGAGCACGGCCCATCCGCGTGGCCAGGGTGGCTCCCTGGTTGAGCATCGCCCCATGAACCAGGTCACAGTTCCACTCCCGGTCAAGGCACATGTCCGGGGTGCAGGCTTGGTCCCCAGCAGGGGGCGTGCAGGAGGCAGCCGATGAATGATTCTCTCTCATCATTGCTGTTTCCATCTCTCTCCCTCTTGCCCTTCCTCCCTGAAATCAGTTAAAAATATATATATATTTAAAAAGCCCGTTACGCAAACTCAGAAGATTCGGTAATACCGGTAAAGCCGGGCACGCAGCAGGCCTCGGCAAACGGCCCCCCTGTGCTCATCACCCCCCAGAGGCCGGGCCTCTCCCCCTCTCCCCCCTGCTTCCGCTGGTTGGCTGTCCAGGCCCGAGCTGGCTGGGCTGTGTCCTGACGTGGGAATGGGTTTGTCTCCCGTGGCGGGAGCTGGGTGGGTGGTCTGGTGGGCAGACCGGTGGGCAGAACTGGTGCTCAGCAGACGGGCCAAGGTCCGGTTCCCCCAGGCGGGCCGGGGCTCCGAGGGAGTGTCGCCTCCGGAGCGCCCCCGGGGGCCGGCGCTGAGAACGGCTTTAATGCTGCTCGACGGGGGGTGACCCGGGGGCTGGCGCCCTCACGCGCGGGGAGACGCGTGGGGAGTTCAGGTTGGAGCCTGGGACGTTCGGGAGTGGAGGTGCGGTGCTGGCCCAGCCCTGGGCCTGTCAGCCGGGCTTTGGACGCCGGCTCTCCTGAGCCTGAGCCCTGAGCCGCTCCGAGGAGAGATTCCCGGGAAAGCCGGGGCGGGGAGGGGGTTGGGGGGCGGATAAACTGCCTGTACGTCCTCAGGAGTCCCTGCTTCTCAGAGCAGCGCTGATGGATGCGCTCAGAGACTGTGGTGAGAGGCCGGTGATGGTTTCCAGGTTCTGGCGGCGGCGGCAGACGGGCCGTGGGGACCCCGTGCTGTCTGCGGCTCGCGGGGGGCGGGAGGAGCCAGCACACCTGCAGGCTCTGAGGATTAAGGCTGGGGTCGGGAGAGCCCCCGAAGAGCAGTTGTGTGCTCTGCGGGCCCCACTGCAGAGGGCCAGATCCTGGTGACTCAGACTGCCGGACATGGCTCAGGAGGCCACGGTTTGGTCCCCGGTCGGGGCACAGGCGTCTCCAGGAGGGGGCGTGCAGGAGGCAGCCAATCAAGGATGCTCTCTTATCATCCGTGTCTCCCTCCCCCTCTCCCTTCCTCTCCGAGTCAATAAAAATGTGTTAAAAGGCAACGAAAGTGGGCCAGAGGCTGTGCTTGTCATTTCCCGATTCCGTACCTGTCGCTCCCGCACTCACTGAAGCCAGCCGTGACCCACAGCCCGTACCGAGCGGTCGTCAGGGTCCCACGCAGACACGCAGGGGGCGGCAGCCCTCCCTCCGCGTCCTCGGCGGCACGGGGCCCCGCACAGGGGCCGGGGCGACCGGCCGGCTTCCCGGCTTCAGCTCCCGCTCTGTGCACAGGCATCCTCCGGGGTTTGGTGCCGGCTGGAGCAGGGCGGTGCGGTGCGTGCGGGTGGTGGGTTTGCCGTTACGCCGCGCAGCGCTGGAAGTGCGAGAGCCGCCCCGTGCCTTTCGGAGAGAGCCGGGCGCGTCCGGCGAGCTCCGTGAGGCCTGAGGGGAGCGCTGTGGCCACAAGTTCAACGTCAGTGAGTCAGCAACACGCGGCAAATAAGATGCCTGTGGACAGACACACACGTGAGACACGGTACGCATCGATCGGCTGGCAAGCGTGTGGTGTCTAGAGGCTCACAGGAGCCTAGCCCGGCGGTCTGCAAACTGCGGCTCGAAGGCCACATGCGGCTCTTTGGCCCCTTGAGTTTTTAGCAAAGGCCAGCTTAGGAGGACCCTAATGAAGTTAATAACAATGTACCTCCCTTTATAGTTTAAGTTTAAAAAATGCGGCTCTCTAAAGGAATTTCAACCTTCGTACTGTTGATCTTTGGCTCTGTTGACTAATGAGTTTGCCGACCACTGGCCTAGCCTAGTTCCCCCGGGAGCAATCATTTAGTTATTTACTAATCGGTGTTCGTGGCGACCTTCTAGAACATAGCCACGGTGAATAACGAGCACCAACTCTGTTACCTTAGGGTCAATGGGGTAAATGAGATCATGTAGTCACTCAAGACCTGACTCAGTGCCGCCGCCTCCAGGAAGCCCCCCGGGGTCTGCCCAGCCCCTAATGACCTGTCCCCTACCCATCTTGCCCCACAATATGTTTTATGTTGGCCATTGACTTGACACACGAGACAGACTAAATGATATTAGTCTTTCTTTCCCATACGCTTATCTCATCGAGCGACAGTATGATGAGCCCCTGAAGCTGGGAACGTGTCCAAGTCTTTGAGCCGTTCGACTCCGCACACACTCGATCCGCTCCTGTGATTTGCGTGTTGGACTTGTTCCCGTGATGAGCACGTGAGCAGAGCGGATGGCTGCGGGAACGGCGTGCGCATGAAGCCACGCGCCGGGGAGGCAGCGAGGCCGGAAGGATGGGGAAGTCGTCGTACGTAGAACCTTGGGTGTCGCCCAGGGGGCGCAGAGCGGAGGCCCCCACATCTTGGGGTGGACAGGAGGCCCCCTGGTGGCCTGACAGTAGATGGAGAAGCGCAGGGGCTGTGTCCCAGGCAGTGGGGACAGCAAGTGCCAGGCCTGAGGCAGGGCGAGCGGGCCTGCTGGTGACCACAGAGATGGGCAGCACGAAGGCCATGGCGGCCAGGGGAGTAGGGCGAGGAAGGGAGGGAGCTGGACAGTGGGGTGCAGGCCCAGGGACACTTGTTTGTCTGTTGAGGAGTCCTGGGTTCTGCAGGAGGGGAGGGTGGGCGAGACCCCAGAGGTGACTCCGTCCGCCCAGGAGAGGAGGGTGGGCGAGACCCCCAGAGGTGACTGTCCCGCCCAGGAGGGGAGGGTGGGCGAGACCCGGAGGTGACTCCGTCCGCCCAGGAGGGGAGGGTGGGCGAGACCCCCAGAGGTGACTGTCCCGCCCAGGAGGGGAGGGTGGGCGAGACCCCGGAGGTGACTCCGTCCGCCCAGGAGGGGAGGGTGGGCGAGACCCCCAGAGGTGACTGTCCCGCCCAGGAGGGGAGGGTGGGCGAGACCCCGGAGGTGACTCCGTCCGCCCAGGAGGGGAGGGTGGGCGAGACCCCCAGAGGTGACTGTCCCGCCCAGGAGGGGAGGGTGGGCGAGACCCCGGAGGTGACTCCGTCCGCCCAGGAGGGGAGGGTGGGCGAGACCCCGGAGGTAACTGTCCCGCCCAGGAGGGGAGGGTGGGCGAGACCCCGGAGGTGACTCTGTCCGCCCAGGAGGGGAGGGTGGGCGAGACCCCGGAGGTGACTCCATCCGCCCAGTAGGGGAGGGTGGGCGAGACCCCGGAGGTGACTCCGTCCCGCCCAGGAGGGGAGGGTGGGCGAGACCCCGGAGGTGACTCCGTCCCGCCCAGGAGGGGAGGGTGGGCGAGACCCCGGAGGTGACTCGGTCCGCCCAGGAGGGGAGGGTGGGCGAGACCCCCAGAGGTGACTCCGTCCGCCCAGTAGGGGAGGGTGGGCGAGACCCCCAGAGGTGACTCCATCCGCCCAGTAGGGGAGGGTGGGCGAGACCCCGGAGGTGACTCCGTCCCGCCCAGGAGGGGAGGGTGGGCGAGACCCCGGAGGTGACTCCGTCCCGTCCAGGAGAGGAGGGTGGGCGAGACCCCGGAGGTGACTCTGTCCGCCCAGGAGGGGAGGGTGGGCGAGACCCTGGAGCTGACTCCGTCCGTCAAGGAGGGGAGGGTGGGCGAGACCCCGGAGGTGACTCCGTCCCGTCCAGGAGGGGAGGGTGGGCGAGACCCCGGAGGTGACTCCGTCCCGTCCAGGAGGGGAGGGTGGGCGAGACCCCGGAGGTGACTCCGTCCGTCCAGGAGGGGAGGGTGGGCGAGACCCCGGAGGTGACTCCGTCCCCCCAGGAGGGGAGGGTGGGCGAGACCCCGGAGGTGACTCCGTCCTGCCCCAGCGGCCAGGCCTGGGAACAGGCTCCCACACCCACCAGGGTGGCCCTTCCTGTGCTCCCGGCAGCGCGGCGGGCGAGGCGGCATCCTTCCCTCCCAGTGGTTCCCGGACCCGGGAGCCCGGGCAGAGGCTGGCGCCAGGCCCCAGTGCAGGCTTGTCCAGGAGCATGTCCTCCTGCCTGGCCCGGGTCCCGCCGGTATGGAGCTCTGAGTTTGCCTGTGTCACAGCCAGCGTACCACCACCTGCTCCCTCCGCCCACAGCAGGCGCTGTCTGCCCGCTCCCTCTGCCCTCCGGCCCTGACAGCAGCCCCTGAGCGTGCACACACAGACACACACACCCACACACACACCACACACCATACACACAATCATCCCCCCATACACCACACGCACACCAATACACACATACACACACCCATACACCACACAACACACATTCTCACACATGCACATGCACACTCCCCATACACCACTACACTACACACACACACACACACACACACCTCACACCACACACCATACACACAATCATCCCCCATACACCACACACACACCAATACACACATACACACACCCCCTCCACACACCCATACACCACACACCACACTTTCTCACACATGCACATGCACACTCCCCATACACCACTACACTACACACACACACACACACACACACCTCACACCGCACACCATACACACAATCATCCCCCATACACCACACACACAACACACACCATACACACAATCATCCCCCATACACCACACACACACCAATACACACATACACACACCCCCTCCACACACCCATACACCACACACCACACTTTCTCACACATGCACATGCACACTCCCCATACACCACTACACTACACACACACACACACACACACACCTCACACCGCACACCATACACACAATCATCCCCCATACACCACACACACACCAATACACACATACACACACCCCCTCCACACACCCATACACCACACACCACACATTCTCACACATGCACATGCACACTCCCCATACACCACTACACTACACACACACACACACACACACACCTCACACCGCACACCATACACACAATCATCCCCCATACACCACACACACAACACACACCATACACACAGTCATCCCCCATACACCACACACACACCAATACACACATACACACACCCCCTCCACACACCCATACACCACACACCACACTTTCTCACACATGCACATGCACACTCCCCACACACCACACCACACACCAATACACTGCACACACACACACACACACACACACACACACAGCACAGACACACACCTAAACCACACACACACACACACACACCATACACCACACGCATCACAGACACACACCTAAACCACACACACACACACTCACACACGGGCACACACACATATACACACACGGCACACACACCTATGCCACACACACACACACACACAGGAGATGCGCTGTTCTGGCTGCGGCCCAGCCCCCTCGCTCTTCCCTCAGAGATGAGTATACTGGCGCCTCCTTTCCTGGCTCGTGCCTCTTTGCTGCGGCCCTGCGGCTCCTGGCTGGCTCTTATTAACGTCCCCCCGCCTCACGGAGCTCGGGGCCACTGCTTCCTCCACACAGCCCTCTGGGGGCACCTGCTGACCCGCCCTCACTCCGTCCCCTTTGCCCTGGGTGAGGCACTCCGTGGGGCCAGGAAAGCCCCTACCTCCTCTGCTTCCTTTTGGCCAAGAAATCACGTCAACAGGAGGCAGCATGACGAGAGAAAACCGCATTCGGATCATGTGCACCGGAGCCTGCATGCATGAGGGGTGCGAGGCAGAAAGGGGGGAGGTGGGTAAGCACCCAGAGCTAGGATGAGGCGAGGAGCCTGGGGCTGCAGACCGTCACTGCAGGATGAGGAGAGGGAAGAGAAGCCGACTCTGACCTTCTCACAGGGACAAGGCCTCTGGGATTAGAATCTTTTAGGTAGAGGCCTAGCTGGTGTTGCTCAGTGGATAGAGCATCGACCTGCGGACTGAAGGGTCCCGGGTTCGATTCCTGGTCAGGTCACATGCCCGGGTTGCAGGCTCAATCCCCAGTGTGGGGCGTGCAGGAGGCAGCCCATCAGTGATTCTCTCATTGTCGATGTTTCCGTCTTTCCCTCTCCCTTCCTCTCTGAAATCAATAAAGATATATTTTAAAAAATCTTTAGACTAGTGACCTGGGGGGGGGGGGGGGCGCAGGACTTTCTCTTGACCCTGAAGCTTAAAGTCATCTGTGTGCCACCGAGGCACATCGTGGGCGGCTCGGGCTGGACCCACCCCGAAAGCCTCCCAGCCCCTCCCGCAGGGACCCAGGTGGCGCCCACCATCCCTCTCTTGGCAGTCGGGGAGGGAAAGGTGCAAACGCGTCACCTCCTTTTAGAACAGTGTTGCTAAGGAAACCAGGGTTCCTTGAAGGACCAGCAAAGGGCAGAGAAACTTCTGCAGCTTGTGGGGCAGCATAATTATTAGAACACTAGAGGACTGGTGTGTGAATTTGTGCACCAGTGGGGTCCCTCAGCATGGCCTGTGGGATCAGCTGAAACCCGCTCTCCGACATCCCCTGAAGGGCCCTAGATTGCAAGAGGGCACAGGCCAGACCAAGGGGCCCCACCAGTGCATGACTGGGGGCCAGGGAAGGATGCAGGAGGTTGGCCAGCTAGGGAGGGACCACGGGAGTGTTCCAGGGCGTGTCCAGCCTGTCTTGCTCAGTCCTGATCAGCTAGACCCCAGCAGCAAGCTAACCTACAGTTGGGGCATCTGCCCCCTGATAATCAGTGCACATCATAGCAATGAAAATAACGGTAGCGGTTGAGCAACCTTAGCATATCATTAGCATATTACACATTGATTGGTTGAGTGGATGACTGGACGATTGGACACTTAGCATATTAGGCTTTTATTATATAGGACTAGAAACCCAGCGCTCGAAATCATGCAGCCCTGCCCACCAGTGGTGTGCACCTTGCTGTGCACGCAGCCTCCTGCTGACTGGTCTTTGGTTGTTACGGCATTATATCCACTGATGTGTGCGGCTGAGCCCCGGAGGTGAAGGGACCGGATTCGGCATCAACAACTGCGTCCCTCCTCTGCGTTTTGTCGAGTTCTCTCTCATCCTGCAGAGCAGTGGCTCTCAACCTTCTAATGCCGTGGCCCTTTAATACAGTCCTCCTGGGGTGCTGACCCCCAACCGTACCGTCATTTTCGTTGCCAAGGAAGCCTGTAACTGTCATTTTGCTACTGCTGTGAATCGTAATGTAAATGTCTGTTTTCCGATGGTCTCAGGCTCTACAGCAGCGGTTCTCAACCTGTGGGTCGCCTGAGACCGTCAGAAAACGTTAGGAAGGGTGAGAATCACCGCTCTAGACTGACTTTCTCCCCGGAGTGGGAAAGGGGGCCGGTCAGCCCTCAGGCTCAAACCACAGCCTGCGTCCGGGAGGGACTCCCCAGGGGTCTCTGTCGTCCGAGTGCACAGCTCAGGGGAGAGGCTCATGGCTCAGCGGCTCACGTCCTCTCCGCCAGCCTGGCCGCCCGTGACGATGGCGGGGTCTGAGCCAGCAGGGTGCTGGCCTCCACCTGGGGGAGCCCCGGAGAAGCAGGAGAGCTCTGTCCCCTCACCGCCCCGGGCAGGGCGGGGCACACAGGCGGCCTCTAAGGGGGGTTGTGCCGTCCTGGCAAGAATTAATCAAGATGGTGTTCCTGAAGCGCTTAGCCGACAGCCGCCTCCAACATGCCAGCGCCCCCCAACACCCCCCACCCCCGTGCAATGTGAGTTAATTAAAGGAGATTAATGTGGATTGATGAGGTGCAGGCGAAGTATTTTTAGCGCTGAGCACATAGAGGTCCCACTGACACTATTGTGCGAGGCTGCACTTTCCTTTACCGCTGGCGCCTTCGCGTCCAAGAGAGTGACTGTGTTCCCTCCATGTCCCTCCACCCCGCCCCCCCATGCCGTGTTCTCTGTGGAGGAGAGGGGACACGGTGAGCACAGTCACAGGCAGGTCCTCCTCTACAGGCTGCTGGCCGCAGGGCCTCGCGGGGTGGAGGGAGCATCCCGGGTGGAGGGAGCATGGTGGGTGGAGGGAGCATCCCGGGTGTGGAGGGAGCATCCCGGGTGTGGAGGGAGCATCCCGGGTGGAGGGAGCATGGCGGGTAGAGGGAGCATCCCGGGTGTGGAGGGAGCATGGCGGGTGGAGGGAGCATCCCGGGTGGAGGGAGCATGGCAGGTGGAGGGAGCATGGCGGGTGGAGGGAGCATTCCGGGTGGAGGGAGCATGGCGGGTGGAGGGAGCATCCCGGGTGTGGAGGGAGCATGGCGGGTGGAGGGAGCATCCCGGGTGGAGGGAGCATGGCAGGTGTGGAGGGAGCATCCCGGGTGGAGGGAGCATTCCGGGTGGAGGGAGCATCCCGGGTGGAGGGAGCATGGCGGGTGGAGGGAGCATGGCGGGTGGAGGGAGCATCCCGGGTGGAGGGAGCATGGCGGGTGGAGGGAGCATGACCGGTGGAGGGAGCATGGCGGGTGGAGGGAGCATGGCGGGTGGAGGGAGCATGACCGGTGGAGGGAGCATGGCGGGTGGAGGGAGCATGGCGGGTGGAGGGAGCATCCCGGGTGGAGGGAGCATGGCGGGTGGAGGGAGCATGACGGGTGGAGGGAGCATCCCGGGTGTGGAGGGAGCATGGTGGGTGGAGGCAGTATCACGTGGTTTACTCTCACCCTGGCCTTGGTTACCTCTCCAACTCGAGCATGCGTCCTGACGCAAAGGATCACATGAGCAGTGGCCTCGCTGTGTGTTTGGCCCAGCTGAGCCCCTCAGTGCTCCGGGGCTCTGTCCCCAGCTCCAGGGCCCCTCCCTGCCGAGCGTGGCTAACAGCCTGAGGACCTCCGTTATTATTAGTCTGCTCCAGCCTGCTGTCCCCGCCGCGCCACGTGTGTGCCCTGCCCCCTCCCCAGTCCTGCAGATTCGCTAGTGCCTGCCCCGCCCACCCCACCGGGCGCCCTGGGGCAGTGGGGGGCCACGGCAGCGCCTGCCCCGCCGCCCAGGTTCCTGTGCCCGTGTGCCGGCAGGTGCGGCCTGGGACCCCGCGTTTGGCGGCTTCCCTCCCCACCGGCCCAGACCCACCTGGTGTCCAGCGGCTCGGCTGCCCGCCTCCTGCCTTCTCTGGGCAGGTAGGGGCCCGAGTGCCTGTGAGATGTGGAGAGGGGGGCGGGCCCCCGGAGCACCCCGAGGGCAGGCCCCGCAGGTGGGATGGCCGCGCCCGCCCCCTCGAGGAGGAATCACGCCCTAAGGCGGTGGTCGGCAAACTCATTAGTCAACGGAGCAAAATACCAACAGGACAACGATTGACATTTCTTCTGAGGGCCAAATTTTTAAAACTTAAACTTCTTCTGACGCCCCTTCTTCAAAACAGACTCGCCCAGGCCGCGGTGTTTTGTGGAAGAGCCACTCAAAGGGCCAAAGAGCCGCATGTGGCTCTAGAGCCGCAGTTTGCCGACCACTGTCTTAAGGGAAGCACGTGCCAGGCTGGGCCCTGGAATGGCCTGTGGGGTCGCAGTCCCTCAGCAAGACCCGCTGTCTCTGAGCGCAGAGTCCCTCCCGAACGCGCCCCAGCCTGCGGTTTGTGCACAGACCCCGGTGCGAGGTGAGAGCCGCCCTCACCCATGTGGGGCGTGAGCGCTGAGTGCGGGGCTCCGTGGGGGCCGCCGCGGGGGGTGGGGAGAGCACGGGCTGATCTCCACGTCCCCATGTGACTGCAGGCAAGCTCACTAACCCCTCTGTGCCGCCAGCCGCGTCCTCGCGTTCGCAGTGGGGCGAGGGCACCTCCTCCCGGCGTTAAGGGTTCAGGGGAGGAGCCCTCACGCCTGTCATGCTTGGGGAGGGCAGGGGGTGCGGTGCCAGGCCTGGGCCCTGCGTGCCCCCACCCGGGGCGTGGAGCAGGGCAACAGGGCCAGGCACGTCCATCCGTCCGTCTAGGCGCTGGGCCAGGCTCCCGCCGACCGGCCCTTCGGCAGCGGGAAGGCCTTGCTCAGGGTCCGAGGCTGGATGTTCCGGCTGGAAGTGCTGGCGGGCTGGTCCCCTCAGCCTCTGTCCTCGCTCTGCCCGGGTCTCCGCTGTGTGTGCACGGTCTGGGGTCCTTCTGCGTCCACATTCCTCTCCTAAGGACGCGGTCAGCCCGCCCGCGGCCACGCGCTGCCCTGAGTCCACTCATCTCTTCCTTAAAGACCCATTTCCATGGCCGCCCCAGGGCGAGCGGTCCGGCTTCCGAGCAGGACCGTGGCTGGGACACATCAGTCCCTCGCCCGTTGGACGGCGTGGCTTTTCGCGACGGGGTGACCCATGGGAGCTGGCAGGTGTTTGGGGTACCCACACACACGTCACATGCATGTGTGTTTGCATGTTCCACATGGCTCTGTTTGGCTCCGGTCAGCCCTGTGGTGCCATGGCCTGTCCCCTGCCCGCACTTGGCAGGTGGGGACAGTGAGGGCAGCGCCCCCGCCCCCACAGAGCTGCAGGTGGGGGCGCCCAGCACCCTGACCCCTTACGGTTACCCAGCTCGTCTGACGTTTTAATTAATAAGAGGCTGCTCCGTCCCACGCCTGCTCGACACCCCGTGCTGCTGTGATTTCCGGGCCTGGGAGAGCCACCACCCCAGTCCGGGGCGGGGGGGCGGGGGGGGGCGCGGCTCGGCGGGAGCTGGAAGGAAGAGGTGCAGGGCCATAAAGCGGCCCGGCGGGGAGTCACTTTCAATCAAGTCGGGCTTTGCTGGCTAATCCTGTCTGCGGCCCGAGGCCAGGAACCCTCCGGTGAGGAGCCACAGGCCCGGCTCCAACCCTCGTAGAGTTTGGAGCCGGCCTGCAGCTTTGAGAGAAGCAAGAGCGAAGGGACGTGTCCCAGCAAAACACAGGCCGGAGGGCTCCAGCTGCTGCTCAGAACAGCGATGGGGCGGCGGGCCGAGGGGTGTCACCACACAGGCCCCCCAACTCTCTCCGAGACACCCTCGCTCCAGGAATCACTAACCCACCTGAGACATTGGGAATCCTTTTTATTGTTCTTATATATGTTTATTGGTTTTAGAGAGGAAGGAAGAGAGAGAGAAACGTTGTTGATGAGAGCGGCCGCCTCCTGCACGCCCCCACGGGGACCGAGCCCGCAACCTGGCCCTGTGTCCTCACCGGGAATCCAACTGTGACCTCAAGACTCATAGGTCGACGCTCACCCACTGAGCCACACCAGCTGAGCGGAATTCTTTCTTCCTTGTGTGTGATCGGAGCACTGAATTCCCTGCTCGCGCCTCCGTTTCCTCACGTGTGAATGGAGATGCTAACCCCGCTTCCCAGCCCAGCACTTCCTTCATGAACCCGGATTTCCGATCTTCACACCCGGGGCCGCAGGCAGCCTCGGGGGGTGGGGGGGGTTGACAGCGGGTGCTCCCTGCTCGGTAGTGAGTGATCCCGGTTTTAGACGGAGACGCCGGAACCGGATGAGCGAGGAGCGGAGGTGCCTCCGCGAGTGCGGAGCCCACTCTGCTTTTCGGTCAGCGGGAATACCGGGTTCGCTGTGTAGCCAGAGTGACCATCCCGTCGCCAAACTGACCCCAGGTTCAGGGCCCCCACGCTTTCCAGAATGCTGGGTGGTGGGTGGCGGCTGGACCACATTGTCTACGAGCTAAAAAAGGTGGGTGTCATCTGTGGCCCCTCAGCCCCCCCCCCCCCCACACACACACACACACAGGGCCACTGTGTGCGGACGCCGAGCGAGGATGCCCGGGAAATAAAAGGCGCTCGGGAAGCCCAGAGGGAACGGGAGGCCGGTTCCAGGGGGTCCGAGCAGACCCCCCGTCATCACTAAGCCCAGCCCTCTCCTAATGCCTCTTCCAGATCTCATGGTTCAGCCCTTTTCTTTTCTTTTCTCTTGGTATTTTTATTGATTTCAGAGAGGAAGGGAGAGGGAGAGGGAGAGCGAAACATCAATGACTAGTGGCCCAGTGCACGAAATTCGTGCACATTAAAAGGGTATTAATTAGAGGAAATATTTTAATAGTGTTATGTGCCCATTCTCTACAATAAAAGTGTGAGAGATAAAAGGTAATGAGTACAATGTATATGAAAATAATATATAACTTCATTAATAAATAAATAATAACAAAATGATATAACAACAATTCGAGTCCACAATAAACTGTTGGGTTAATTTTCCTGCATTTAAAATAGGATTGAACGTGTCCCTCACAGAGAGATGAAATCCATAAGACTGCATTTGGGTGACTCGTGTTCTTACATTTTGTCTAGTATTATTGTTGAGTACCCTGTTGTCTCTGAGTCTTAATGCAATTCACCATGTGGAAAAAGAATAGGATATGTCATTGCATCTAATGTAGGAAACAGGATACTGATTCGTTTCACTTTAGTGCCATTTGGATCATTGGGATTTGGTTTACAATGAATGAGCAAGTCCCTTTCAAAAGGATTCTCCATCTTCATTTCTGAATATGACAGCAACCTTGGTTACATGGGAAGAATTATATCTACCTGGGTCACTATTACGATCGTATTTAATTGCCATAGTTACTTCCGTGGGAACTATACCTTTTGCTGCTGCTTCAGATTAGGCTTCCTTTTCTACCTCACGTAGCATCTTGTACGATTTTGTTAATTCATTTATTTCATGCATGAGGTTGTTAATTATGAGTCTTTCTGAGCAGGCCTGGTTTGCTGGGATTGCTAATCTTTTACATGTAGCTTCGGCTGTATCCAAAATATAGAGTTGAGCAAACTTCTGAGAAACACCATTAGAAGGATATAAAGTTCCAGTACAATGATAAACTTGTCCATGTATTCTAAAACAGCATGGTCCATACCCTGATGGCGATGCAACATTTGCACCCATGGAAGCAAAAGCAAAAGGACTATTTACAGATCGAATGTTTTCACTTCTCGCCCTCACTGTGACATTTTGCACTGCCTAAGAATTTATGTAGCTATGTTTCCAAACTACAATGTTCAAAATACAATTCCTTTTTCTTAATTTTTAAAAAAATATTTTTTATTGATTTTTTACAGGAAGGAAGGGAGAGAGATAGAGAGTTAGAAACATCGATGAGAGAGAAACATTGATCAGCTGCCTCCTGCACGCCCCTACTGGGGATGTGCCTGTAACCAAGGTACATGCCTTTGACGGGAATCGAACCTGGGACCCTTCAGTCCGCAGGCCGACGCTCTATCCACTGAGCCAAACCGGTCAGGGCCAATACCTTTTTAAAACAAACAAACAAACAAAAAACCAGTTTGTTTGAATCAGGGGTAAATAAGGACCAGACATTCCAATCGGTAGGCATCCCTAAGCCTTTCCTAAAATACAGGCTTCTCTTCATTTCTTTTTCCCCTTGCAGTTTGCTCGTGGAAGAAATTGGTGAGGATGCTTTTAATCGTCAGGGACAGAAACAGGGAAGCTACAAAACTGCATCTACTTTAGGGAAAGTACAGGGTCCCACTGAACCCAAAGAACAGGGAATGGCAGGGCCAAAGCTGTCGTCCCCACCGCCTAACTGTGGGTGCTAGTTTGTACCCTTTGAACTTTCCCCCTTTCTACAAGACAGGCTTTGTGGTCATGGAGCCTGGTTTTGGGGGGCGTCGGAGGGCTGCCTCCGTGGCTGTGTCAGAGGGAGCTGCCCTCGCTGTGCAGTGACCCCCCCCCCCCCCCCCCGCCAGAAAACTGCCTGCCACGTGCTCCGGTGGCAGAATAATCCTGGGCTCCTCTTTGGCTAAGAAATTGGGGGCGATGACTGTCCTTGAACAAAATAGGATCTACTGGGAAATTTTTCCTCCGAAGTAGTCTTGTTTGATTTTTATTTTACACCTGTTTCAACTGAAATTTTACAGAAGAAGAAAAAATACCAAGTGAGATTGTTTGGAGGTATTTTTCCTGTCCATGTACCCCTTGGATTCTCCAGACAAAGGGGGTGTTCAGTTGGGGACGCGGAGGGACAGGGGTGGGTGACGTGACTAACTGGGTGGGGAAAGTTTCAGTTGCTGTGGAAGAAAAGCAAAGGCAGGAATTACTGAAAAGTCTGGTTGCCAAATTTGACTTTTCCTCCCGGTTTTGGTGGTGGGAGGAGAAAACCCGAGGGGGTTATCGGACTTGCAGGACGAAACCCTGGTGTGTCTGCTGCGTCTGTTTCCCACACACCCACCCCCGCTGCCCCTCCATCGTGTCTGCTCTCCAATTTTCCCCTGACTGCACGCCATGCAAACAGACCCACTCCTGGAGCCTGGACCCAAATACGCGCAGGTGGGCGGAGCCGGGACAGCCACCAGTAAGCTCTAGAAGGGCTGCTTGTATCCGCCTGTGGCCCACCGCCTGCTCTGAGAAATAAAGTTTTATTGGTACACAGGCACATTTATGTATTATCTTTCTGCTTCCGACCATGCTGCAGAGATGACCAGTGGTCGGAGGCCGGATGGCCCACAGACTTTAAAACATCTACTGCCTGACCCTTGACCTTGGCAGGAAAATGTGGCCAACTCCCGGCCTAGAGCATTGGCTCCCATGTCAGCTCACTGTCAGAATCACTGCGGACCCTAACAGAGGGCAGAGCCCGGCCCATCACTGTGGACCCTAACAGAGTGCAGAGTCCGGCCCATCACTGCGGACCCTAACAGAGTGCAGAGCCCGGCCCATCACTGCGGACCCTAACAGAGGGCAGAGCCCGGCCCATCACTGCGGACCCTAACAGAGTGCAGAGTCCGGCCCATCACTGTGGACCCTAACAGAGTGCAGAGCCCGGCCCATCACTGTGGACCCTAACAGAGTGCAGAGCCCGGCCCATCACTGTGGACCCTAACAGAGGGCAGAGCCCGGCCCATCACTGCGGACCCTAACAGAGGGCAGAGCCCGGCCCATCACTGCGGACCCTAACAGAGTGCAGAGCCCGGCCCATCACTGTGGACCCTAACAGAGGGCAGAGCCCGGCCCATCACTGTGGACCCTAACAGAGGGCAGAGCCCGGCCCATCACTGTGGACCCTAACAGAGGGCAGAGCCCGGCCCATCACTGCGGACCCTAACAGAGTGCAGAGTCCGGCCCATCACTGTGGACCCTAACAGAGTGCAGAGCCCGGCCCATCACTGCGGACCCTAACAGAGTGCAGAGCCCGGCCCATCACTGTGGACCCTAACAGAGTGCAGAGCCCGGCCCATCACTGCGGACCCTAACAGAGTGCAGAGACTGACCCATCACTGTGGACCCTAACAGAGTGCAGAGCCCGGCCCATCACTGTGGACCCTAACAGAGGGCAGAGCCCGGCCGATCACTGTGGACCCTAACAGAGTGCAGAGCCCGGCCCATCACTGTGGACCCTAACAGAGTGCAGAGCCTGGCCCATCACTGTGGACCCTAACAGAGTGCAGAGCCCGGCCCATCACTGCGGACCCTAACAGAGTGCAGAGCCCGGCCCATCACTGCGGACCCTAACAGAGGGCAGAGCCCGGCCCATCACTGCGGACCCTAACAGAGTGCAGAGCCCGGCCCATCACTGCGGACCCTAACAGAGTGCAGAGTCCGGCCCATCACTGTGGACCCTAACAGAGGGCAGAGCCCGGCCCATCACTGCGGACCCTAACAGAGTGCAGAGCCCGGCCCATCACTGCGGACCCTAACAGAGGGCAGAGCCCGGCCCATCACTGCGGACCCTAACAGAGGGCAGAGCCCGGCCCATCACTGTGGACCCTAACAGAGTGCAGAGCCCGGCCCATCACTGCGGACCCTAACAGAGTGCAGAGCCCGGCCCATCACTGCGGACCCTAACAGAGTGCAGAGCCCGGCCCATCACTGCGGACCCTAACAGAGTGCAGAGCCCGGCCCATCACTGCGGACCCTAACAGAGGGCAGAGCCCGGCCCATCACTGCGGACCCTAACAGAGGGCAGAGCCCGGCCCATCACTGTGGACCCTAACAGAGTGCAGAGCCCGGCCCATCACTGCGGACCCTAACAGAGTGCAGAGCCCGGCCCATCACTGCGGACCCTAACAGAGGGCAGAGCCCGGCCCATCACTGCGGACCCTAACAGAGTGCAGAGCCCGGCCCATCACTGCGGACCCTAACAGAGTGCAGAGTCCGGCCCATCACTGTACACCCTAACAGAGTGCAGAGCCCGGCCCATCACTGCGGACCCTAACAGAGTGCAGAGCCCGGCCCATCACTGCGGACCCTAACAGAGTGCAGAGTCCGGACCATCACTGCGGACCCTAACAGAGTGCAGAGTCCGGCCCATCACTGCGGACCCTAACAGAGTGCAGAGCCCGGCCCATCACTGCGGACCCTAACAGAGGGCAGAGCCCGGCCCATCACTGCGGACCCTAACAGAGTGCAGAGTCCGGCCCATCACTGTGGACCCTAACAGAGGGCAGAGCCCGGCCCATCACTGCGGACCCTAACAGAGGGCAGAGCCCGGCCCATCACTGCGGACCCTAACAGAGTGCAGAGCCCGGCCCATCACTGCGGACCCTAACAGAGTGCAGAGCCCGGCCCATCACTGTGGACCCTAACAGAGGGCAGAGCCCGGCCCATCACTGCGGACCCTAACAGAGTGCAGAGACTGACCCATTACTGTGGACCCTAACAGAGGGCAGAGCCCGGCCCATCACTGTGGACCCTAACAGAGGGCAGAGCCCGGCCCATCACTGTGGACCCTAACAGAGTGCAGAGCCCGGCCCATCACTGTGGACCCTAACAGAGTGCAGAGCCTGGCCCATCACTGCGGACCCTAACAGAGTGCAGAGCCCGGCCCATCACTGCGGACCCTAACAGAGTGCAGAGCCCGGCCCATCACTGCGGACCCTAACAGAGGGCAGAGCCCGGCCCATCACTGTGGACCCTAACAGAGGGCAGAGCCCGGCCCATCACTGCGGACCCTAACAGAGTGCAGAGTCCGGCCCATCACTGCGGACCCTAACAGAGGGCAGAGCCCGGCCCATCACTGTGGACCCTAACAGAGTGCAGAGCCCGGCCCATCACTGCGGACCCTAACAGAGTGCAGAGCCCGGCCCATCACTGAGGACCCTAACAGAGGGCAGAGCCCGGCCCATCACTGCGGACCCTAACAGAGTGCAGAGCCCGGCCCATCACTGCGGACCCTAACAGAGTGCAGAGTCCGGCCCATCACTGTACACCCTAACAGAGTGCAGAGCCCGGCCCATCACTGCGGACCCTAACAGAGTGCAGAGCCCGGCCCATCACTGCGGACCCTAACAGAGTGCAGAGCCCGGCCCATCACTGCGGACCCTAACAGAGGGCAGAGCCCGGCCCATCACTGCGGACCCTAACAGAGTGCAGAGACCGGCCCATCACTGTGGACCCTAACAGAGTGCAGAGCCCGGCCCATCACTGTGGACCCTAACAGAGTGCAGAGCCCGGCCCATCACTGTGGACCCTAACAGAGGGCAGAGCCCGGCCCATCACTGCGGACCCTAACAGAGTGCAGAGCCCGGCCCATCACTGCGGACCCTAACAGAGTGCAGAGCCCGGCCCATCACTGCGGACCCTAACAGAGGGCAGAGCCCGGCCCATCACTGCGGACCCTAACAGAGGGCAGAGCCCGGCCCATCACTGCGGACCCTAACAGAGGGCAGAGCCCGGCCCATCACTGCGGACCCTAACAGAGGGCAGAGCCCGGCCCATCACTGCGGACCCTAACAGAGTGCAGAGCCCGGCCCATCACTGCGGACCCTAACAGAGTGCAGAGTCCGGCCCATCACTGCGGACCCTAACAGAGTGCAGAGCCCGGCCCATCACTGCGGACCCTAACAGAGGGCAGAGCCCGGCCCACCGTGGTGCAGACTCCCTCAGTCTGCAGCGGACCCAGTCTGATGTGTTAACATTTCTCCAGGTGACGGTCAGGTGCAGCCAGGCTGAGAATCACAGGTCTAGTCTTGATGGGTTCTTTAAGATTACAGAACTGGAATTTGCCATTCTAAGATCTCCCTCCCCCCCCCCCCCCCAGCCTCCAGGGACAATGATCTGACCTTGACCTCAAGGCCAGCTCGAGGCTGAACCACTGGGCTGTGGCATAAGGCAGACCTTGTCATGATGAGGGCTGAAGGCGAGCCCATTGCAGCAAGGGAAGTGTGTGTGTGTGTGTGTGTGTGTGTGTGTGTGTGTGTGTACACGCAGGAGCATGCACGCATGTGTCCATTTGGGTGATTTACATAAGTAATAACTTTGGTCTGTTTTCAAACACACGTGTCTCGGCAAGGCCGCTGCGGTGTGTGGGGCGCTCACACGTGCCGTCTCGGCACCGCTCGGTCCCTGGGCCCTGGCCCGGCCCCCTGTTCTCTCTGTTAATTAACCCGAGATGCTGGTGACGCGCCGGGCTCCGGGAGAGCGGACACCGCTGGCCTTTCCCCTCACCGCTCCGGCCGGGCTCCCGCTCAGGAGAGGAATGAGATGCGGGTGTCATGTTTTGTTGGCAGGTAGACGTGTAAATGGGGATTTCACAGAGTGCTTTATCCCTTGCAAATATTAGCCACCTTGCAGATATTAACCACCTTGCAGATATTTTTTTAAAATACATTTTATTGATTTTTTACAGAGAGGAAGGGAGAGGAATAGAAAGTCAGAAATGTCGATGAGAGAGAAACATCAACCAGCTGCCTCCCGCACACCCTCCACTGGGGATGTGCCAGCAACCAAGATACATGCCCCTGACCGGAATCGAACCCAGGACCTTACGGTCCACAGGCCGACGCTCTGTCCACTGAGCCAAACCGGTTTTGGCCACCTTGCAGATATTAACCACGCGGCCTTCATGTCTTCTCTGCCAGGAGCCTCCCAGGGCCTCTGCCCTCCCTGCTGCCCTCCCTGCGGGCCTGCTCTCCAGAACACACCCCGGGCTGTTAG
The DNA here is from genome assembly GCA_027563665.1 of Antrozous pallidus. NCBI lineage: Eukaryota > Metazoa > Chordata > Mammalia > Chiroptera > Vespertilionidae > Antrozous > Antrozous pallidus. The sequence continues at coordinate 111,067,083 of CM050515.1, read as the reverse complement.
CTAGAGTGACCGGCTCTTCCTGGTCTGCAGGGGACCTTCCCAGTGTGATCACTGACCGCCCTGGGCCAGCTGGGCCAGTTGGTTCCCACAGCTGATTGGCCTTTGCATGTACATAAAGATGTGGGTATTCAAAGGAGGTGTTTTTAAGACAGATGTCCTTGAAAATGCAAATCAAGGTCATTTGTATGAAGTGAGTGTTTTTAATGTCATCCTATCCAATAAAAGAGTAATATGTAAATTTGACCATATCTTTGCTACACTACCAGCCAATCAGGAGCGGGGGGCGGGGCTGAGCAGTGTGAGGCGGGGGTGGGGCCGGGCCGGGCAGCGATGGCAGGCCCCCCATCTATCACAGCAGCGAAGTGGCCGGCCTACAGCCTGATGCTGCCTGCTATGTCCAGGCAGCGGCGATAGGGACTGTGCAGTTCCAGCAGGCACCTCCTGATGTCGCCTGTTGGGTCCAAGTGGTGATCGGTATAGGACAGGCAGCATAGATAGTGCCTGACGTTTCCCGTGGGCTCCAGGCGGCACTGGGACCAGGAAGGCCCCGGGGGACAGTGCCTGATGTTGCCCGAGGAGTCCTGGCATTGATTGGGACCAGGCAGGCGGTACAGAGAGCGCCTGATGCCCCCTGCAGAGTCCAGACGGCAATTGGAACTGAGCAGTTCCAGCAGGCAGCTTCTGATGTTGCCTGCGGGGTCCAGGTGGCGATTGGGATGGGCATTTCCAGCAGGCAGCTCCTGATGTTGCCCGCAGGGTCCAGGCAGCAATCGGGATCAGGCAGGCAGCATGGACAGCACCTGAGGTTGCTGGGGGTGTCCGTAGGCAGGGGTGGCCCGGGTCTCCGGGATCACTGTCTGCCCCTGGGCTGCCTGAGGACACTGGTGGAGCGGGCCTGGGTTGAACAGTTTAATGAAAATGGGATGCCTGTGTCCCGCCCCACCAGGCCCTGTCCCTGGAGAGGAGAAGGAAATGGGCAGTGAGGAGGCATCTGGGCTCCGAAGTGGCTGGGAACAACCTGCAGGCATGCTACCAGGAAGAGGTGCTGAATCATGAGGATGCAGAGGGCTGGCTGATGGAGGTGAGCAAAGGTCAGATGAGGCGGCTCTTGCAGGCTCTGAGGTGGAAAAGTGCATCTACAGCCTGATGGACAAAATCGTCTTTCTGAAGAAGGTGCACAACATGGAGATCACCAAGCTGCAGGTGCAGACCCAGTATGCTCAGATCTCCGTGGAGATGGATGTGTTCTCCAAGTCCGACCTCTCCGCTATGCTCAAGGACATCCATGCCCAGTACAAGAAGCTGGCTGCCAAGGACATGCAGAATGCCGAAGAATGGTACAAGAGCCGCTTCACCATGCTGACCGAGAGCTCTGCCAAGAACACCTATGCAGTGTGGGCCAGCGACTGCTCAGGGCCAAGACCCTGGAGATGGAAACATGCCGGGGCATGAAGGAAGCACTGGGAAAGCAGCTGTGAGAGCTGGAGGATAATGTGAACTCCGATGTTAGTGCTATGCAGGGCATGATCAACAAATTAGAAAATGAGTTGAGAACTACAGAGTGAAATGGCACGATATTTAAAAGAATACCAGGACCTCCTCAACGTGAAGATGGCTTTGGACATTGACACTGCAGCTTACAGGAAACTCTTGGAAGGTGAGGAGACCCCTGCTAAGTTTCACCAGCATGGGAAGCATAGCCAGAGGCTACTCCCAGAGTTCCCAGGTCTTTGGTGATCTGCCTACGGTGGTTTACAGACTAGCTCCTACTTGATGTCTGCTCGCTCCTTCCCTTCTTAATAACCCTACCACATCCAGGAGGAGCAGATTGAGGTGGAGGAGACTACTGATGCTGCAAAAGCCGAGGAAACTAAGGATGAACCCCCTTCTGAAGGAGAAGCTGAAGAGGAGGAGAAGGAAAAGGCTGAGGAAGAGGAAGGAGAAGAAGAGGAAGAAGGTGCCAAGAAAGAATTTGAGGATGCAAAGGAGGAAGGAGGTGAAGGT
>CM050515.1:110797579-111060079 GCA_027563665.1 Antrozous pallidus | reverse complement strand
TGGCCATTTGACAGCACTGTTACTGCTCCTGTTGCCCAGGAAACCCACAAAGGGCCCCACAAACACTGTGTGCGAAGGCCAGACCCGCCCGCGCAATGGTTTCCTACACCTTTACAACGTGATCGGTGCGTGGAAAAAAGGGGCCGTTGGATTTATGGAAACTATATAAAGTTTATGGAGTCTTGGCAGGCCAGAGGTAGCAAAGGCCTGTGGATGGGGCTGGGGCCTTGGAGGTGGAGAAAGTCATGGGTGAGCGGGGGACCTCTGTGTGGGACACCAGACACCGTGGCCTGAGGCTGGGGAGCACTGCCCGGGAAAGTGGGGGGAGGACCTCTGTGTGGGACACCAGACACCGTGGCCTGAGGCGGGGCCGTGCCCGCTAAGCATGGGGCCGGGAAAGTGGAGGTGAACCAGGCGAAGTCTGTGAGCAGGCTCGGTCACCTCCCTTCAGGAGAGGGAAATCTGAGACCGTTTTCTGAAAGCAATGAACTTGCCAAGGTCGCCCATGTGATGGCTCTCATGTGGATGTTCTAAATTCACACCCTCTCTCTGCTGTGTATTGAGTGATGTGTCCCAGTTTCAGGTCCAAAACATGTCGTCTCTGCACCCAATTTCAGTTTGGGACTCTTCTGTTATTTGTGGTCTAGTCTTTTTTTATGTTTTTATTGTGTGTTTTTTTAGAGAGAGAAGGATAGAGAGAAACATTGATGAGAAAGAAACATCATTGAGAGGCTGCCTACTGCACGCCCCTGCCCTCTCTCCCCCGCTACACCCCTCCCCCTTCTCCCCCCCCCCACACCCCCAGAGGATGGAGCCCGTAACCCAGGCATGTGCCCTGGCCGGGAATTGAACTGGTGGCCTTTTGGTTCCTGGGTCAGTGCTCAACCACTGAGCAATACCGGCCAGGCTGTGGTTTAGCCTTACGGTTCCCTCATAACTTCAGTCACCACCTTGCGCTCCTGAGGGTCAGCTTTGCTGTCCACGCTGAACTGTGTGTGCTCAGATTTGCCCACTGGCCGTGGCTGGAATGGAAGGAAAGCCTCTGGAGCTTGGCTCTGGATCAGGCAGAGTGAGAAACACGTCCTTGTCTTCAGGGGCCCCTACGTGCCCCACGTGTACCGTGGAATCCTCTTGTTCCTGGAGGGGAACCCACCCCCTGGGGTCGGAAACCATGCCCTCACCTGGAAACTTCTAATTCACTTCTCCTTCCACGTGTACTCGGTGCTGTCCACGTTTTCTCTCCTACTTGGCTGTGAATTCTTGGAGTGCTGATTGTGTGCATACTTAATTCTTTATCTGAATTTGCCTGTAGGGTCTGGCATAGTTCCTGGCATGTAATAATCACTGAATAAGTATCAGCTGGGAGAATGGGTGGATGGATGGATACATGGTTGGGTAAAAGGATGGATGGATGGATGGATACATGGTTAGGTGGAAGGATGGATGGATGGATGGATGGATGGATGGAAAGATAGATGATACATGTTTGGGTGGAAAGATGGATGGATGGAAGGATGGATGGATGGATAGATGGAAAGATAGATGATACATGATTGGGTGGAAGGATGGATGGATGGAAGGATGGATGGATGGATGTAAAGATGGTTGGTTGGATGGATGGAAAGAAAGGTAGGTGGGTGGATGGAAAGATGGGTGGGTGGATGGATAGATGGATACATGGTTGGAAGGAAAGAGGGCTGGGCGAATGGATGAGGCATAGATAGACTAACACGTCCGCTTCCTCATTTATACCTTTCTGCACAGTCCCACCAGCAGCCTCACCCGGGTTCTCTGGGGCTTCCCTGAATGCACGTCTGTTTCATGCTCTGCTCTCCGTTGCCATATGGAGAGCCAGCCTGAGTGCTGGGACGTGTGTATAAATACTTTACAATCCCCATAAACTTGTTTAAAGACAGTTGGGGGCGAGAGTATAAACTGGGGCAGCCTTTGGGAGGGCAGTTTGGAAGTAGCTATTAAATTTTTAAATGTGCCTACCACTACGACCCAGCAGTTTCCCTTTCAGCTGTCCAGCGTGAGACATAGAGGCGTAGGCCTGCGCCCAAAGAACCGCCCAGCGGGTGCTCACATAGGGTGCTCGTCACGGTGAAAATGGGAAGTAGCTAAGTGTCCATCGACAGAGATGGTCCCTAAACTACGGGACACCCACCTGTGGAGAAAGCTGCAGAGGCACCAGGGTCTCCAGTGGGATTTGGGGGGAGGGGGTGTCTCCAACCTTCTTGAAAGCTCCGAGACTCTGAAGCTCATGCCCTCAGCACATGCCCCCCTTCCCACCTCATTTCTCTCAACTTCCATTCTCTCTCCCCCCCCCCCGACCCCCGTCTTCCTAGGCACCAGGTACCTGAATTAGACATTTCATCCTCAGGCCAGCTTGCCAGCGACCTTCCCTTCTAGAAATGGAGGAAAGCGAGAGGAAAGTCAGTCTCATAAAGCATAATTACTGTCTGCTGGGCCTTCCATTAAAAAGATTGAAGGGCACAATATTAAAATCTGATTTATGGGCCCCACTATCTACCTCGTAATGAGGCCGGGAGGAAAAAAGAACCACAGTCATTAGAGAAAACTGTAGCCTTTCTCCCGCAGGAGATAAATGGCCTCCTGTTTGCTTATGAAATGTTTTCTAAAGAAATGTGCAATGGTCTTAAGTACGTGCGATGTGTCCACGGCTTGTGGGAACCCAGCACTCGGCTTCCTGAGAGGCGTAGCAGCCTGAGCCGGCGGGCTGCTGGCGGGCCCAACCCCGGGGACCCAGACTGCCACGTCCCGACACAACCTCGGGCCCGGGGGCGCCAGGCCAGGGACGCCACAGAGCTGGGAGGACAGGGGGGATTACTGCCTGCGCTCCAAGTCCCGCTGTTGTTGCTCATTCGTGACCTGACCCTCCGTTTCCTCATCTGCAAACTAGGAGCCGTGACCTTAGTCCTCCTGTGACCTTGGCAGGTGCCCCAGCTTCCCATCCGCCTCCAAGCATGTTAGGAAGGGTTAGAACAGTGACTGGGGGTGAAGGGCCTAGATGGGTACCTGCCACAGAGCGAGCGCTTGGTCAGGTTTTCTCAATCCCTGTCGTCATTTTTGCCGCTGTTTCTGCCGTCAGGGAAAGACCTGGGATTTGAACCCAGACCCCTCCTTTCCGAGTGCCTGGTGGGGGGCGGGAGGGGGGGGCGGGAGAGAACAGACAGACCTGAGGGTGATGCCCGCACCTGCCTCTCCAGCCAGTGCCCTGGGCCGTCCTGGTGCCTGTCTGGGTGCATGTTGTTCATTGTAAATAAGTCTCTCCTCTCAGGCAGTGCCGTCAGGTGTCGAGACGAACAAAGTTGATGGCGGGGACCCCCGGAAGGGGAGCTCTTTCCCGAGAAGCCGTGCGGGGTGCTGTCGGCGGAGGAGGCTCCGTCTGGGGCCGGCCTCCGGCCTCTGTGGCTCTGCACAGGCTCCTCCTCCTGGAGGAGGTCACGTTCCGTGGCTCTAGAGCCGTGGCTCTCCACCTTCCCAACGCCGCGACCCTTTAATACAGTCCTCATGCGGGGGTGACCCCCAACCGGGACGTTATTTTCGTTGCTGCTTCGTAGCTGTCATTTTGCTGCTGTGATGAAGCGTAATGGCAGTATCTGTGTTTTCCGATGGCCTTAGGCTCTGCAGCAGCGGGTCACGACCCACTAGCAGGGTCGCCTGAGGCCAATGGCCACTCTGTTGACGAATGAGTTTGCCAACCACTGACCGAGACCCTCGGTTCCAATAACTACAGGCCGTTGTTGGTCCTTGTGATTCAGCCCCCCTCCCAGTGGTCGGCACACACATTCGTCAACAGAGCGACAAACCGCGTCGGCTCCCCAGTCGCAGTTTGCCGATCGCTGGCCTAAGACCAGCGGAAAACACAGATGGGGACATGACGATTCATTAACAGGAACACAGTGACAGTTATGAAGCAGCGACGAAAATCATGTTATGGCCGGGGGCCGCCCCCGCACGAGGAGCCGCGTTAAAGGGTCGCAGCATTGGGAAGGCCGAGAGCCTCTGCTCTGGAGAGAAAAGCAGCTGGAATTAAAATAAAGCCAAGAGCAGCCGTTGGGCCAGGTGCTGTGTCCAGCTGACCTGCAGGACTGGGGTCTCTCGGGCAGCCTGGGAGCGCGGGTCCGAGGTGGGGACGGGCGGCTGGCCGAGAACACGGCGCTGGGAGATGACAGTGCCGAGGGAGAGCCCAAACCCAGGGTGGCAGTTCTCCCCACCCACGCTGGCACACCCAGAGCCCGAATCCCCGCCCCGAATCCCTGGCCCCGCCCGCCCCGTCTCTCCTGGGCCCCTCTGCTCAGCCCTCCGGCTCTGGCCAGCCAGGTAGGCAATGCCATTACCTGTGGGTAATTTGTATCTGACCACCGGTGCTTCTTTTTTTAAAAAATATTTTTTTTATTGATTCCAGAGAGGAAGGGAGAGATAGAAACATCCATGATGAGAGGGAATCATGGACCAGCTGCCTCCTGTACGCCCCCCCACTGGAGATCGAGCTGCAACGAGGGCCTGTGCCCAAACCAGGAATCGAACCATGACCTCCTGGTTCCTAGGTGGACGCTCAACCCGAGCCCCGCCAGCCCTTCTGCAGCTGCGACGCCCAGTGCCCAGTGCCCACGCGAGGTCGTGTCGAACACTTTGCTCTGTGCGTCTCACTTTGTAGGTGCTTAGTCGACGGGACATGCTGGGGAAGGTGGATGTGAGGTGCCGCCCAACCCCTCGCCAGCCCTCTTGGGCTCGTCCAGGGGACCTCCGGGCTGTCTGCTGTCCGCTACGAGCCCCTGGGGAGGAGCAGGTGGGCGTGGCGCGTGTTTCTGTGCCGGCTGACGCATTCCTTTGTCCTCAGTGGAGCGGGAAGATGTCCAGAAGAGGACCTTCACCCGGTGGATAAACCTGCATCTGGAGAAGGTGAGCGGGCACCGGGGTGTGGGTAACGGGGGGCTCAGCCCAGTGAGGGGACATGGGGCAGTGGTCCTCTGTAGTTGTTGCTGTTGTCATTCACTCATTTAACTCCGCCGAGTGTGTGCTCACGGCCTGGCATCGAGCTCGGGCCGGGAACGGAGGTATAAGGCACTGTCCTGTCCTCCAAGGGCTGTCAGCCCAACTGGGAAGGAAAGGTCTATCTTTCTACTTATTTTTATTTATTGACTAGAGACCAGTTGCAGGAAGATTCCTGCAAGAATAGAGCTTCCTGCAGCCTGAGCAAAGCTCCCTCCCTTCTCTGCTGCCTCGCTCCCTTCTCTACTACCTCGCTCTCTCCAGTCTCTGCTGCCTCGCTCCCTTCTCCCGTGCCCCGCTTGCTTACTTCTCAACAGCTTTGCTCTTTTCTGGAGTGCTTGGCTTCCTTCTACGCCATCTTCTGTGTGCTGATGTGCAAATTAACCACCATCTTGGTTGTGTTGATTTGCATACTTGTTCTGATTGGCTTTGTGTGTGTGGCGAAGGTGCGGTCAATTTGCATATTACTCTTTTATTGGTTTCAGATAGGAAGGGAGAGGGAGAGAGAGAAACATAATGATATCGCCTGCCTCCTGCACGCCCCCTCCTGGGGGGTCCAGCCTGCAGTTGGGGCCTGTGCCCTGACCGGAAATCAAACCAGGACCTGCCTCTTGGTTCATAGGCTGACGCTCAACCACTGAGCCAGGCCAGCCGCGCCATCTTATCAGAAAGCTGACTCACCCGGACTCACCCACCCACGTCGCTTTTTTCTCCGACACCCCACCCTCTGGGTCCCCAAAAGGCGGCGGCGTCTCCTTGCCTCCTGAGCCCGCGGGTGCCCGCTGCTTAGCTCCGGCTGGTGTTTCCTTCGCTCCTGCCCTCGCACAGGGCGGGCGGAGCTGCTGACTGTCCTCAGCCTCACCCCAAGGGTGGTGTGTGGGGAGCGGGGCTCTGAGCCCAAATTCCCACTCAGGGAGTTGATTTTCGCAGCCTTGCCACCCACGCCGCCCCTGTCCCTCGCCTGTAGGACGGGGCACGCCTGAGCCAGGAGGCGCCTGAACTCTTCAGGTGGAGTCTCCCTGTCGTCGAGGAAGTGGTCAGAATCCTTTGTGTTCCGGCAGGGCTCAGAGAGGGAAGAGCTGTTTCTGGAAAAAAGTCCCAGTCCCGAGTTCACCGAACCCCCGATTCCCGACGCGTGTAAGGGCGGCCACGGCGGCTTTCCTCCGCTCTTTTTTTTCTTTTCTCTCTGCTTTTAATGAAAAGGTCAATAGAGGGAGGTACAAAGGGGAATAGAGCCAATCCCCGCGCACTCGCTCACCACCCCACACGGGCCTCCATACGCAATGCTCCCGCGGGGGTTTCTCCCCCGGCCCGGCCCGGCCCGGCTGCGGGCAGGTGGGTGCAGCCGCTCTGAGGATAAATCAGGCAGCACCTGGAGCTGAGGCCTAATAAACGGGCAGAATTAACAGCCCCGCTTCCAGCGAGCCTTTCAGGAGCAGTCCTTCATGTGCAGGAAACCCAGGCCGTCCCCCGGGGAGCGGGCTTACCTGCAATTTGAAGGCTGTCAGAAATATTTACCGAGGCTCTGGCTTCTGGAAAAAGGCCCTCATTTACCGGAGGGTTAGATCATGAAGAAAGCCCTTGGGGTGCCGTTTGCTTAGCCATACCGATCTCATGAAGCCCACGGAACGTTCGGGCCCTGGAGTGTTTGTCCTGGAGCCGTTTCAACCCGTCCCCGCCCCCGCCTTCTCGCAGGGCGGACTGCGGCCAAGACCGTGGGCCGCTGCCGGGTCTACCTGCCCGCGAGGCCGGCCACAGGGGCTGCTCGCGGGGAACGCTGTCCGCCCGTCTGCCCGGGGTGTTGGTTTGGGTCTCTCGAAGGCTGCGTCCCATTAGCAGGAGGAATGTTTCCCGGAGGCTCCGTCGGCCGGTGCCGGGCTCGGCCTGGAGCGCCCGGGAGCTGCGGGGCTCTGCAGAGAACACAGCCGGCCTGTGGCTCAGAGTCCGTCGAGGTTGCCCTGGAAGCGAAGCCCTTCGCTGTGCCCTGTGGGTGGGCTCGCCCTGTGTTGGAGCCCCTCCCTGCACAAGGCGGACACCACGGGCTCCAGGCTGGCCGGGGAGGAGCCTTCCTGGAGGAAAGGGTGCCTGGCCCAGCCCCACCGTGGGTCTCCGGGGTCACAGCTGCCCACCCCCACTCACCGTGTCCTCGTCACCTCTGTGGACACCCCTTCACTGTCCCCGGGAGCAGAGAGTACCAGCCTAACTGTTCAGTGTTGCCAGAGGCCCCAGCCCTGAAAGGTAGAGGGAGTTGTGCTGGGTGGGGCTCGTTAGCACTGGGTGGGGCTCGTTAGCATTAGGTGGAGCTCGTTAGCACTGGGTGGGGCTCATTAGCATGGATGGGGGCTCATTAGCATTGGGTGGGGCTCATTAGTATTAGGTTGGGCTCATTAGCACTGGGTGGGGCTCATTAGCACTGGGTGGGGTGCATTAGCACTGAGTGGGGCTCATTAGCATTGGGTGGGCTCATTAGCATTGGGGGCTTATTAGCATTGGGTGGCTCATTAGCATCGGGGGCTCATTAGCATTGGGAGGCTCATTAGCATTGGGTTGGGCTCATTAGCATCGGGGGGCTCATTAGCATTGGGTGGGGCTTGTTAGCATGGGGGGGGGCTCATTAGCATTGGGAGGCTCATTAGCATTGGGTGGGGCTTGTTAGCATCGGGGGGCTCATTAGCATTGGGAGGCTCATTAGCATTGGGTGGGGCTCATTAGCATCAGGGGGCTCATTAGCATTGGGTGGGGCTCATTAGCATTGGGTGGGGCTCATTAGCATCGGGGGGCTCATTAGCATTGGGTGGGGCTCATTAGCATCGGGGGGCTCACTAGCATTGGGTGGGGCTCATTAGCGTCGGGGGCTCATTAGCATTGGGTGGGGCTCGTTAGCATCGGGGGGCTCATTAGCATTGGGAGGCTCATTAGCATTGGGTGGGGCTTGTTAGCATCGGGGGGCTCATTAGCATTGGGAGGCTCATTAGCATTGGGTGGGGCTCATTAGCATCGGGGGCTCATTAGCATTGGGTGGGGCTCATTAGCATCGGGGGCTCACTAGCATTGGGTGGGGCTCATTAGCATCGGGGGGCTCATTAGCATTGGGTGGGGCTCGTTAGCATCGGGGGGCTCATTAGCATTGGGAGGCTCATTAGCATTGGGTGGGGCTCGTTAGCATCGGGGGGGCTCATTAGCATTGGGAGGCTCATTAGCATTGGGTGAGGCTCGTTAGCATCGGGGGGCTCATTAGCATTGGGTGGGGCTCATTAGCATCGGGGGGCTCATTAGCATTGGGTGGGGCTCGTTAGCATCAGGGGGCTCATTAGAATTGGGTGGGGCTTGTTAGCATGGGGGGGCTCGTTAGCATGGGGTAGGGCTCGTTAGCATCAGGGGGCTCATTAGAATTGGGTGGGGCTTGTTAGCATGGGGGGGGCTCGTTAGCATGGGGGGGCTCGTTAGCATCAGGGGGCTCATTAGAATTGGGTGGGGCTTGTTAGCATGGGGGGGCTCGTTAGCATGGGGGGGCTCGTTAGCATCAGGGGGCTCATTAGAATTGGGTGGGGCTTGTTAGCATGGGGGGGCTCGTTAGCATGGGGGGGGCTTGTTAGCATCAGGGGGCTCATTAGAATTGGGTGGGGCTCGTTAGCATCAGGGGGCTCATTAGAATTGGGTGGGGCTCGTTAGCATGGGGGGGCTCGTTAGCATGCAGGTTGTGGACCCTGTTCCCAGAGGTTCTGTTGCGGTGGCTCTTCACCAGGCGGCACTAAAGCTTTAGTTCACAGAAACCTCTCTTTAAGCAAAGCCTTACCTGAGACCCTGAACAAAGGCCCCTAGGAGATGGGCCTCTGATGAAGGGGGTGCAATGGCTCAGCCTCCTTCTTGGCCCCGGCCCCCAGAGGGCACCCCGAAGCTGTCCTGCTGAAACCCAGTTTGCAGATCCCTGCGCCGGAGCATCCGACCGACCAGTCCCAGCCGGCCCTGTGGACTCGGGGCCGCGAGAAGCCAAACCCTTGGTGGGCGCAGCACACCTGGACAGCAGGCCCTCGGGCTAGGCCCAGGGAAGAATGCCGGGCTGGCATTGGGGTGTCTGCCTCCCCCCATGTCGAGAGAGAGAGAGGAGCCCTCTCCTCCGGGCAGCAGGGAGAACCTGGTGAGGTGGGGCCCATCACTGACCGGGGCCCAGCGAGAGAAGCAGTGGGGCACAGAGACGATGCCCCCAGCTGGTTCCCTGCGCAGGGGCACCAGCCAAGTACACTTCCCTGCAGGACCCACAGCCCGGAGGCATCTGTGCCTGGGCACCCCAAGACTCCGCAGGGAGAAGCCACTCCCTAGGAAACTGGCTTGACTGGTGGTGGTGGTCTGGGGCACAGGTGCTGTGGGGGAGGACAGGACTGTCACCCCATTGCAGCTCCCGTCCCCTATGGTGGGTCAGATTCCAATCCCGACCTTGGAGCCAAGGGTGCTCAGGCCCAGGGAGGTGAAGGAAAGTGCCCAAGGCCAAGCTCAGTTAAGGCTAGACCTGGTTTGGAACTCAGGTGTGTCTAACCCCCTTGCCTCTCTCTGAGTGGGACGGGCGGAAGGTGCACCCTGAGAGGACAGCGTATCTCAGGAGGCCTGCGTGGCGGAGGAAAGAGGCAGGCGCAGGCCACCGGTTAACTTTTTAATACAATTTAAATAGTTCCGTTTGCTCTAAGAGCATGTGGTACGTTGTCTAGCTAAGCATGGAGAGGTACATCTGATTCAGCCTCTCAAACGGTGACATCCTGGCAGACCCACAGATGTGGGGTAGAAGGGAAGGTTCTCTCCCTTCATCCAACTACCAGCAGCCAGCGGGCCAGCTGTGTCCAGCTGTGTGTCCAGCTGTGTGTCCATCAACACCAGCCTCCTTCCAGCTTCCTCTGCGGGGTGCCCCACCTCCAGACGTGGACTGCGCATTGATCACGTGGCCTCGGGCCCCCAGGAAGTCGTGCTGCTTGGACCGAGCAGTGTTGGGGACGGGGGAGCTCTGCTGACATGGGGACCGAAGCCCAAAGGGTCACTGACCCAGGGTCGCGCCCTCGTAGGGCGGGTCCAGGCAACACGTGGTCAGCCGGTGTGTCCCGATGAGGAACAGGACTGTACCAGAGAGCCGACTCCTCCGAACACCGGGCACGTCGCTCAGCCTCCTGGAGCCTCGGGGTCCCCAAAGCTGAGGCGAAGGGCTTGCTGTGAGCCCTGCTTCTGGATCGAGCTTGTCCGGCGGAAGCTGTAACCCTCCGCATGCCTTTGCTTTCTGCCCCGAAGACAGCCTGGGTGTAATGACTGGCGTCTGAGCTCCCATCTTAGAAGGGATCCCCAAGGGGCACCCGCCCGATGGGGCCCCTGACACAGTCTCCCCGAAGCTCCCAGGCCACCGGCTGCTGGGGCATCCCCTGGGGAGGGGGCTGATGGCCTCTGTGGAGGGGCCTGACTGCCCCGGGGCAGATACGGGGTGTTGGGAATTCTCTCTTGAGTGACAACTGCATAGGGGACTGGTTCTGGGATCACTGGTCTCTAACCCCCCCCACCCCCGTCCTCTTCCCCTCCCTCTGCAGTGCAACCCTCCTCTGGAAGTGAAAGACTTATTCCTCGACATACAAGACGGCAAAATCCTCATGGCGCTGCTGGAAGTCCTGTCCGGGCACAATCTGGTACGTGCGGCCGGGAGGGGTGGGACAGGAAGTCGGCGTGGAGCGAGGCGGTGTGGCGGCGTCTGTTCGCTCAGCCCGTGTGCCTGCCCTGCGCGGCCCCCCGCACAACACGTGGGGCGCTCCTTCCCCGTGATCCCACAGGGGAATCAGTCCTGCGCAACCACACAGCGCCCCCTCTCTGTTTCCCATAGCAAACGCGCTTTAGTGAGCAGAGAACACATGCCCAGTTTTCGGGGACTCTGGTGAGGCCAGCCCTTGTGCTAACCAGAGCGGTAGCGAGGAAGCGGGGTGCTGGCTGTAAAAAAGAACCCCCCCCCCCCCCGAGACAGCACGGAGGGACTGGAGAGCAGCATGCTGCGCAGCAGGCCCGTCAGAGAGAGGAGCCCGGTGATCGCTCTCCTCGGGGGAACCTAACTAACGAGCAATAGACTGGGGGACAGGATGGGTCCGGAGACAGGGAAGCATGGGGCAGGGCGGGTTCTCGGGCGGAAGGCGGGGTGCGGGGTGAGAAGCGATCAGGCAGAGACCTTGTGTGCACCTGGGTCTCACCGTGCCCACAGGCAGGTGGGGGTGGAGGCCGGGGGCGGGGCGCGGGGCCGAGCTAGAAGCGGTCAGTGGGGGGAAAGGGGGACATGTAATACCTTCAACAATAAAGATTTAACAAATAATAATAATCAGGATGATGGGAAGGTATCTTCCAACCAAATCTATCATCCATCCCAAGGCTGGAACGAACTGCCAGCTTCTAGAACCTTCCTGGAAGTAAAACCAGAATGGAAGTGAACCCACTGACCTTGAGGCTATTTCACGTTGACCGGAGCCAACCCCCTCCACGCGGGGCATCTGCCCCCGAGCACCCGCTCGGCCTGGAGCTGAGGATTCGGGGGGAGCGTTCCGGGGGGGGGGGGCATCTGCGTGCTGCAGGCTGTGCCACGCATCCCCGTCCCCACCCTCTCGACCGGGTGCGGGTGGTGCCCCAGGCGACCACCGAACATGTTCCCACAGCACCCCAGTGTCCCCTGCACAGAGGGAGGGAGGGGGGACGGGGGGAGGGGGCAGTGTCCCGGCCAAAATGGTCCCTCCAGGGTCTGATTTGCCCTGAGTGGCTCCTGGTGGCAGACTCAGAGGGGCCTGGCCTTCATGCTGGGGGACCGACACCCCCTGGCTTGCCTTGTCGTGTAAACCCTCCTGGAGAGTGGAGCGTCAGCTCTTCCCACCCAGGCCTGGGGGGCACCCGGGGACAGGGTATAGGAGTCATTCTGATGGTGCTCCGTGTGTAGCCGGCATCCCTGGGGCTTCTGTGGGCACCTCCGCTCTCCCTCTCTGTCTCTCTCCCCTCTTCTCTGTCTGCCTGTCCCCCCCTCCCCCCTCTCTGTCTCTCTCTCCTCTTCTCTGTCTGCCTGTCTCTCTCTCCCCACCTCTCTCTGTCTCTCTCCCCTCTTCTCTGTCTGCCTGTCTCTCTCCCCGCCTCTCTCTGTCTCTCTCCCCTCTTCTGTCTGCCTGTCTCCCCCTCCCCCCCTCTCTGTCTCTCTCCCCTCTTCTCTGTCTGCCTGTCTCTCTCCCCACCTCTCTCTGTCTCTCTCCCCTCTTCTCTGTCTGCCTGTCTCTCCCCTCCCCCCTCTCTCTGTCTGTCTCTGTCTCCCCCGTCTCTGTCTCCCCCTCCTCCCCCTCCTCTCTGTCTGTCTCTGTCTCCCCCGTCTCTGTCTCCCCCTCCTCCCCCTCCTCTCTATCTCTGTCTCCCCCATCTCTGTCTCCCTCCCTCCTTCCCCTCCTCTCTGTCTGTCTCTGTCTCCCCCATCTCTGTCTCCCTCCCTCCTCCCCCTCCTCTCTGTCTGTCTCCCTCCCTCCCTCCTTCCCCTCCTCTCTGTCTGTCTCTGTCTCCCCCTCCTCTCTGTCTCTGTCTCTCTTCCCCCTTCTCTGTCTCTTTCTCTCCCCCTCTCTGTCTCCTCTGTCTCCTCCTCGCTGTCTGTCCCCCCCCCCCCCCCCCGTCTCTCTGACCTGGGACCACTGTTGGCGAAGCTCTTGGCTGGCCAACAGGAAATCTGCCCCCCCGGGGTGGGGGGGACGGGATGATTCATCAGCTGCCGGTGAGGCTCCCGCAGAGGCTCCTGCTCTGATGGAAATCAGTGGGAGCAGAGCACTTCGGGGGGCTCTGCAGGGGGAGCCCATCCAAGCCGGGAGCTGGGTCAGAGACAGAGCCTGATCATCTGTCCCCTGCTTCACCCCTGGGTCCCCCGCGCACCGGCTCGGCCTTGTGAAGTCCCGGGAGCCATAGATAAAGGGTGGGCTGGGCTGGGACCCCGACGTCCGGAGATGAATGAGCGCGAGGGGAGCGGGCCGGGCTCGGGTGGGGTGCGCTGTCTGACGCCCGTCTGCTTTGCTTCAGCTCCACGAGTACAAGTCCTCGTCCCACCGCATCTTCCGGCTCAACAACATCGCGAAGGCGCTGAAGTTTCTGGAAGACAGCCACGTGAGTGGGGGCCACGCCTGGTGGGCCTTTCCCGCGCCGCAGGCCAGCGTGAGGCCTAGCGCGCGTCCCGGGGGGCGGCGGGGAGGGGCCCGGGAAAGGCAGCGGAGGTCAAGGTGAATGGAGGCGCTCACCCCGCGTTGCTGAGCGGCCGGTCCCCTCACCGCCCCCTCTTCCCCAGGACCAGGCTCCGTGGCCTCCGCCGCGGGAAGGACGGGACTCTGCAGGGTCAGGTGACATTTCCCTTCCTCTGAATAAGAGCGCGGGGAGCATCGGGGTCCCCGCCTCTGAGAACCCAGCATCCCGGAGACGCGCGGGCGAGGGGAGCGGCGAAGTGAGCCAGGAACACCCACAGAATTCTCCCCTCTGGGCTGGAACATTCTAGACTTCCATTTGCTTTTGCTGTCCCGCACGGGCCCAGGTGACCCTGGTGGGATGCGGGTTCGGGGCGCCCTCGGGGTGAGACCCCGCACCGGCCCGCCGTGCAGCCTGGTCCTGGCGCGCCGATCGGCTGGCTTTAGCAGAAAAGGGGTTTATCGAAAGCACGGGGCAGCGCAGAGTGACTTAAACCCAGGGGGGCCAGGCGCCCACTGTGAAGCTCCCCACGGCCCCAGCCAAGGGCTGAGTGGGCCTGGTGCCCCTGCCTGCCCCCCTCCCTCGCCCGCTGCTGGGAGAAGGCCTCACAGCCCGGGGGAACGCAGAGCCCAGGGCCGGCTCCCAGGGCGGCTGAGGGACACTGTGGGTTTTGGATGGGGTTGCCCCTGCCCCCGCACTGGGGAAAGCCCGGGCCCAGGACGGGCGTCTGAGGGGGCGGCCCACAGGCTCCCGCAGCGTGGCCGAGAGGTGGGGGCGGCCCCGGCGGCCATCTGGAGCCCGTTGGGCCGTGAACAAGGACCGAGTCCCCGCCCCGGGGCCGCATGGCTGACCACGGGGAGATCATGAAAGGACCCCGTGTTCTGCGATCCCGTTCCCGTGAAGCGCCCAGCACAGGGAGGTCCCTGGAGGCGGGAAGCAGATTGGTGGCGGTTGGGGTGGGGGTTGGGGTTGAGAGGACCAGGGCTCGGGGAGAGGGGGCTAGAGGACAGACAGGGCTTCTTGTCAGCGGGAGGACGAGCCCGGAAATGGATGTGGAGATGCTGTGCTTCCCGTGCACACGCCGAGCCCCCCGCGAATCGCCTGCTTTCAGGGGGTGGATGGGATGGCGTGTGACTCCCCTTCCCCCTTCTGTCCCCGAAGAATGGGGTTCGCGTGTATGAAGGGAGAAAGAACAAAGCGGGGACGTGACAGACGGGTGGCCTGCGAGGTCTTGCCTGTCCCTCCCCGGGCGGCGGGCGCAGGTTCTGTTTGCGGAGTCGAGGGCTGAGGGCGGTGGTCCTTGTCCTCCCCCGGGGGCTGGCGGAGCCGCTGGCGCGGTGGGTCCGGGGCAGGATTTGCGTTGCTAAGGGGTCCCCAGGGGCCCATCTGGGAACCATTGCCTTAAGAGCCATCGCAGGAGCGTCACCCGGCTCGGCGGCTGAATAAGCAGCTCTTGTCCCAAGGGTCTCTCGGACGGGCACGTGTCAGCCCATCGGCGGGCGGTTTGGTAATGACACCGAACTCCGGGAGCAGCCTTGTCCGGCTCTCGTTCCCCCCGGGGCCCAGGCCAGCGGGGCCGTTGCTCTGCGCTTGTCCAGGGCGGGCTCACAGCGTGGCGTGCACGGGGTGCCCTGGAGAAGGCGGCTGCCCCGGGCACGCCACGCCCGGCCTCTCCGGAACGGCCTCGCCTGAGTGCACGGATGGCAGACGTGCCTGCGTGGGGCGTGGTGTGGGCGAACTGAGGTCATGCCAGGTGCACCGGTCCATGATGCGGATTTTGTCATCAAAGTAAACACCGTCATTTCAAGAGAAACATCAAAAGGGTTTTATTCAAAGTAATGACCATCCCTAGCTACACCTTTCCCCCATCTCTCAGGTAATTTGTGGGTACCGTCCCAATAGAACTTTTCTAGTTCTGAGGCAAACCTTTCAGAGACCCAATGGTCCACTTCTTCGAAAATTTTGCAGTGCCGCTCAGAAAGTGCGGGTGCCATTGACCGGAACACGTGGTAGGTAATCTGAAGGAGCGAGGGCTGGTGAACCGGCGGGTGGGTTCATACTTCCCAGGCAAGATCTTTTAACGTGTCTTCTTAAGCTGATCGTGAAGGGTGTGATGGTGCGTCATCATGAAGCAAAATTACTTTGCCGTGTCTTCTGGCCCACTCTGGTTGTTTTCAGGATGAAAGCGTGGTTTAAGTTGATGATGTGTTGTTGGTAGTGATCCGTATTGATGGTTTCACATGATTTTAGAAGCTCAGAATACACCCCACCTTCCTGATCCCTCCAAACGCAGAGCAGTGTCTTCTTTCCGAAGCGATTTGGCCGTGCCGTCGATGTTGATGGCTGACCTGGGTCACCCCATGATTTTGCGCATTTGGGATTCTCACAATAAATCCACTTTTCATCGCCAGTCACAATTCAATGCAAAAAAGACTTTCTTTCATGCCGTTGAAGCAACGTTTTACTGATGACTTTCCGGTTTTCCATTTGTCTTTCGTTCAGTTGATAAGGCACCCACTTTCCTTCCTTTAAAATCTTTCCCGTTGCTTGTAAATGATCAGAAATTGTTTGCTGAGCAACGTTTAATCTTCCTGCAAGTTGTTTCTGAGTTTGACACGCATCTTCATCCAATCATGCTTGTCATTGTTGCTCTTCAAACTTTTCCGGTTGACCTGGACATTCTTTTTCTCTCACATCGAAATCGTCCCTTTTAAAGCATTTAAACCAGCGTTCACAAGTATCTTGAGATGGAGCATGTTCACCATAAGCTTCCTAAAGTATACGATAACTTTTTCTTCAAAATAAAGAATTCAAACCTCCCGCAAATGCTCTCTTTTTGGGCGGCACGAAATTCGACATTTTTAAGCGTAAAAAGATCTATGATGTTAACACCTTCAGCAAATTTGACAATAGGAAGTTTTGAAGCTTGCTGTCAATACCACAAAAGTAGCCTACATATCAAACCGCATATACAGCCACATGTGCGTAAGCCCATCAATGGAAAAGAATCCGCATTATTAACCGGTGCACCTGGTGCTTGTAAGGAGCTCATCCTGGTGCTGTGCGGGGTGAGTCCTAGTCGGTGATGGTGAGTCACCCCTCTGCCCCCTCTGCCTGCTGGGCCCTGAGAGGCAGCCTCGGGCAGTGCTGAGCAGCACAGGAGACGGAGAGCCAGGCCCACTAGGACAGTGGTCGGCAAACTCTCGAGCCACATGCGGCTCTTCGGCCCCTTGAGTGTGGCTCTTCCACAAAACACCACGGCCTGGGCGAGTCTATTTTGAAGAAGTGGCGTTAGAAGAAATTTAAGTTCAAAAAATATGGCCCTCCAAAGAAATCTCAGTCGTTGTCCCGTTGCCGTTTGGCCCTGTGACTAAGGAGTTTGCAGACCACTGCCTAGGGCTTCGGGAAACCACTGTCTTCCTCGCACGGGGCCCCCGCTCAGCTCAGCCGTTGCTTCCCCGCAGGTGAAGCTGGTGAGCATCGACGCGGCGGAGATAGCGGACGGCAACCCCTCTCTGGTGCTGGGGCTGATCTGGAACATCATTCTCTTCTTCCAGGTACGGGCGCCTGCCGCCTTCCGGTCGCCGCTCACGGCCTCCTCGCGTCGGCTCGGCCGGCAGCACCGAGCCGGCCGGACGGAGGCCACGGTGGGGCTCGGTTCCAGGCGGGTTGTGGCTTCCCTGTTTGCTGAGCAGGAACCCAGGGCTCCGGGAGCTGGGGATTTGAGTCCCCGTGATCTTAAAAGCGGCGCGAGCTGTCCCCCAGGAGAGTCAGCCTGTCCGTCCTTCTGGGAACGGAAGAGTTCAATAGTTGCCTTGGAAAAATAACTTTACAGCAGTGGTCGGCAAACTCATGAGTCCACAGAGCCCAATGTCAACAGCACGACGGTGGACCTGTCTCTGGAGAGCCAACGTTTTTAAACCCAAACTCCTTCTGACGCCGCTTCTGCAACACAGGCTCGCCCGGGCCGTGGTCTTTTGTGGGAGAGCCGGTCAAGGGGCCAGAGAGCCCCAGTTTGCCGACCACAGCTCTACAGTGTCCCGGGAACTGGGGCGATAGAGCCGCAGGCTGAGCGTGGTAGAGTAGGAGTGCACTGGACCAGCGCTTCCCAGACTGGACTGTGCACACGAGTCGCCGGGGCCGTGAGACGCAGGCCTCTCCCACGTGCCTCTCCCACGTGCCTCTCCCACGTGCCTCTCCCACGTGCCTCTCCCACGTGCCTCTCCCACGTGCCTCTCCCACGTGCCTCTCCCACGTGCCTCTCCCACGTGCCTCTCCCACGTGCCTCTCCCACGTGCCCCGTGATGGCAACCACCCTTTGAGTGGCCGGGAGTTCAGTGACGCGGGAAGGGACATCCAGGCAGCAGGACCCGGAAAAGCACAGGCCGTGGGCTCGGAAGAGCGCACTGCATTCTGGGAGCCACGGGCCACGCCGGGAGAGGACGGGGAGTCCGGGCAGGGAGACCTGCGTGCGGAGTGCGGCCACGGCTGGAGAGACCCGGGGAGAGGTGGCTCCCAGCGTCCCCGCCCGCGCTGCCAGGCACACGCGCCGGGCAGCCACCCCCGCGGCCCTGCCCCCTGCCCCGGCGTCCGGAAGACGCCTCCCCCTGTCTGCGTGAGCTGCTCCCTCCACTCGGGGGGCCCCCAGGCTCTCCGGGGCCAGACGAGGGTTTGCTGGGGGGGTCTGACTCGGGGTCTGAAATGGTTTTCTCCTTCCAGATTAAGGAGCTCACGGGCAACCTCAGCAAGAACTCTCCACCGTCCAGCCTGTCGCCCGGCTCCGGGGGCACCGACTCCGACTCCTCCTTCCCCCCGACGCCCACCGGCGAGAGGAGCGCGGCGCTGTCCATCAGAGACCAGAAGAAGGCCATCCGGACGCTGCTGGAGTGGGTGCAGCGGAAAACGCGCAAGTGAGCCACCGCCCGCCCCGCCCGGGCGAGGGGGGCTGGCGGCGGGGGGGTCCTGCGCCGGCTCCGTGCCCGCTGCCGCGGGGAGCCCGGCAGGGCAGGCCGCGCAGGCCGCGCAGGCGTTTTTGGGGTTTGTGCACAGAGAGCTGTATTTGCAGAATGTGCTTTGCAGAAAGCTCATGAGAGGACCCGAACACCAAGCAGAGGGCCTGCCCCCCGTCCAGTCCCACCGAGGGGCTGTCTCTTAGACCCTAATAGCATGTACCGTTTTCCAGCGTATAAGACACCTTCTTAACCCAGGAAAATCTTCTCGGAAGTCGGGGGTCGGCTGATACCCCGGCGTAGCTTGCCGTTAGGATGGGCGTTGCTAACTCGCCGGGGGCTTGCCCGGCACTTGCTCTCTCTCTGTTGTTGGTTATCTTCCTCCTGTCATCAGCCGTTCCAGTGGTCTTATACGCGGGGAAATACGGCACCTATTTCTTACGAGGGGCCAAGGTGTCGTCCAGTCTGCACCCACGTAAACGCCAGTAACGGGAAAGGCGGTCGCTGAGCAGAGTCAGGTTTGGCCTTTCCAAAATCACACGGCGAATTGGAGCGGAGTTCCTGGCCTCCTGGGTGGCCCTGCGCGGCGGCAGGCGAGGCGTTTGGTATGGGGCCTGTAAAGGCCGTGGCCGACAGCCCCCGGCCCCTGGGCTGTGGGCAGGGCCGGGGAGAAAGCCGGTTCCGCGGCCACAGCTGCAGGTGGTGACTTTCCGGCCGCTGCCTGGCAGCCGGTTAGGCTGAGATGACAGAGACCCCGGGAAAGCGCCTGCGCGGCTCCAGTCCCTTCTCCCCGGGAACAGGGTGAAAGGGGGAAGAGAGAGGGTGGGCGTGAGGCTGGATCTCCGGCGTGTTGATTGAGGGGCGGAGCGCGGTGGAGTTGAACAGCCCCTGACATGTTGTTTAAAAAGAAAGCAACCCCATAAGCCAGGAGATCATGGCTCGATTCCCAGTCAAGTCACACGTCCGCGTTCAGGCCCGATCCCCAGTGGGGGTGTGCAGGAGGCAGCCGGTCGACATTGCTCTCTGTCATCCATGCTTCTCCCTCTCCCTCTCCCTCTCTCTCTAATGAAAGTAAATGAACCCGAGAGAGCCGGGCGATGAGGCAGGGAGGCGTCCTTGGGGGGAGGCCGCAGTTCTGAGCCTCCTGGCTGCAGGCCGTGGCTCCGGGACTCTGCCTGAGATAAAATGTCAGGGGCTCACACCGCCCCGGGAACAAGAAGCTGGTGGGGCCTGCGAGGCCTGGAGCGTCACAGATTGTCGGTGCCCTGGTTAGACACGCCGTGGGACGCACCGCGCCTGCCTCTCCCCTTCTGTGAATCGTAACGATCTATATATATAAAAGCCTAAGCAAGCTGACGCCCTGACTAGCCAGGAGCTATGACATGCACTGACCACCAGGAGGCAGACACTCAACTCAGGAGCTGGGCCTGGTGGTCAGTGCGCTCCCACAGCGGGAGCGCTGCTCAGCTGACAGAGGGGCACCGGACGCCGGGCTCACAGCTGGCAAACGCAACCTCAGTGGTGGGTGTGGCTCCCGCCTCTCCTGCCCCTGCAGCGGTGTTACCAAGCCATGGTGGCAACAGGCGCGGTGGGGCCGGATGAGTGGGAGCAATCTGGTGCCCAGCCCGGGCGTGGGCCCCTCCCCCGTGCCTGCTGCTTTACGCACTACTACGCGCCTGGGGGGATGTCGGACTGCCCGTTTGGGCCTGAACCCCTGGCCTGCGGCAGGCAGACATCCCCTGAGGGGTCCTGGATTGAGGAGGGAGCAGGCCAGGCTCGGGGAGCCCACCGTTGCCTGAGGCCATGCACTGGACCTCTAGTTCCTAAATAAAAAAGGTCAGGCTACTAGTTTGTTTCCAAGAGAACTCGGCGGCCCCCGTGGGGACACGGGCGGGTCTCGGGCCGGTTTCTAAAGGGAATCGGAGCCGGCAGGACCAGCTCTCTGCGTCCCTCACAGATCACATTAGCTGCCACTTAGTGGGTGGCTCTGGCTGTCCACCTGCCGTGGCCGCTCTTGGGGCTCAAGCGAGTGTTCTCTCTGGCTGCCACCAGGAGGTCACAGTGGGGGGGAATCCCTGTTTATTCCTGAGGAGCCTGAGGCCTGGCAGGTGCAGGACTGGCCCAAGCCATGATCCAGGAAGCCCAGGGGGCAGCCGGGGGCAGGGGGACTTTCTGGCTCCTCGTTACTACAGCACATGCTGTCTGCTGTGCTGAATGTCCCTGGTAAGATGGACATCTCAACATGGCTCCCTCCCTCTCTGGACCTGGGGGACACCAGTCCTGTGTGG
This sequence comes from Antrozous pallidus, assembly GCA_027563665.1. Classification (NCBI taxonomy): domain Eukaryota; kingdom Metazoa; phylum Chordata; class Mammalia; order Chiroptera; family Vespertilionidae; genus Antrozous; species Antrozous pallidus. The sequence goes on along the minus strand of CM050515.1, from coordinate 111,039,624 downwards.
CCTCCTTGTAGGACGCATGCCTTCCTCTTCCACTTGTCCAGAGGGAAATGTGAGGCTCCGGGCAGCTCTGGGGGCACTCCGCCGCTCCGGGAGGGAGGCCGGAGGCGGCTGCACGCTGACCCCACCGTGGCTGTCTGTCCTGAGCCGCCGTCCGTCCGCTGCTTTCCGCAGGTACGGGGTGGCGGTGCAGGACTTCACGGGCAGCTGGAGGAGCGGGCTGGCCTTCCTGGCTGTGATCAAGGCCATTGACCCCAGCCTGGTGGACATGAAGGCGGCCCTGGGGGACTCCATGCGGGAGAACCTGGAGAAGGCATTCCGCATCGCGCACGACGCCCTGCACATCCCCAGGCTCCTGGAGCCCGAAGGTAGCGGCGGCTCTCGTGCTTTCTTCTTCGTAACGATTCTGGCTCCCTCAATCGCACCTGCTGTCCCGGTAGAAAACACAGAAAAACCCACTGGAGACGTTTCATGACGCCCGCCCACCCTCCGCGGAGGTCATTTCTCCAGCATTTTTCTATGCATTTAATTGCATTTTTAAAAATATTTTATTTTTATTTTTATTTTTTTCACAGAGAGGAAGGGAGAGGGATAGAGAGTTAGAAACATCGCTGAGAGAGAAACATCGGTCAGCTGCCTCCTGCACACCCCCCTACTGGGGATGTGCCCGCAACCAAGGCACATGCCCTTGACCGGAATCGAACCCGGGACCTTTCAGTCCGCAGGCTGACGCTCTATCCACTGAGCCACACCGGTCAGGGCCATTGACTTACATTTTAAAAAACATAATGGGATCTTTCCCTGTGTGCCTAGTTTTCTCTCTTCTCCTCCTCCTCCTCCTCCTCCTCCTCCTCCTCCTCCTCCTCCTCCTCCTCCTCCTCCTCCTCCTCCTTCTTCTTCTTCTTCTTCTTCTTCTTCTTCTTCTTCTTCTTTTTTGCTTGACATTTTAATTTTGCCATCAGTGTTTTGCATCTGGCTAGCATGTCTTCATCACCTGTTTGTACTGGCTGCATCATGGACATCTCGTGGGCTTTCCAGCCACTGGAGCGCCCTGGGCTTTTAGAAACGGGCCTTTTTTGCATCTCGCTGAAGGAAGCCCAGGGCCTGCAGTCCCTCCCTCAGGCCCAGGCCGGTCCGAGCAGCGACACTTTGGAAAGGACACGCCCTTCTCTGGCACGTGGCTGTCACTGTCCGAGGGGCTTCCCAGTGGGCCAGGCTAGTGCGGGACGCCCTCCCGCAGTGAGGAAGGCTCCTGGGCCACCGCACCACTGACAGCGCAGTGCCCTGCGGGCTGGGCTGAGGGACACGCACCCCCATGCACCCATTTTGTGCAGCGGGCCTCTAGTTTTTATGATAATACTAGAAGCCCAGTGCACAAAATCTGTGCACAGATAGGGTCCTTAGACTTGGCTGGCGATCAGAGCCACAGTGAGCCGTGGCTCCCAGGTTAGGGACGGAGGAATACTGGGTGACCTTGGGGATAAGGAGCCCTGGGTTGTGCACTCGGGGCCCCCGCTCACCAGCCAAGGTCCAGCGACCCCCCTCTCGGCCTGCTTCCCCTCCTGCAAGACGGGAAAAGCCACAGCGGCCAGGGCTCCCTCACACCAGGCGCCCGAGATCCTCTTTGAAGGCCACGCGTCCGTGTGCCCTTCTGACGCCCGTGTCTCTCTCCGCAGACATCATGGTTGACACGCCGGACGAGCAGTCTATCGTGACCTACGTGGCACAGTTTCTAGAGCATTTCCCGGAGCTGGAAGCCGTATGTTGGTTTTCCTCGCCTTTAATTCTGAAACTGGACATGTCCATCCGCTGGGCCCGGGCGTGGGTTGTGGTGTTCGAGGAGCAGGAATCATCGAAACTTGGTCTCAAGCCGCTTGAGCATCGCCCTGCCCCATCTTAATTTCAAAATCACGTATGACGTGTATTATGTGTAAAGCAGGACAGGAAGTTAGGCGGCCACGCCTCTCGCAAACCTCTTCACATACCAAACTGTATGAGGTTATAAATGATGCTTGCGTGTAATCAGGGTAGCTTTCCTGATTTTTTAGATGTCTGATAGAACATTTTAGCAATCTACCAGATTTTATCAGAGGGTGAAAATTTATAAAAGACAGTGTTCAAAACACACCTTTAACAGTTGTTTAAAAATGTATTTTTATTGATTTCAGAGACGAAGGGAGAGGGAACGAGAGATAGAAATATCAGTGATGAGAGAGAAAATCATTGATTAGCTACCTCCTGCATGCCCCCAGATCAAGCCTGCAACCCAGGCATGTGCCCTTGACCGGAATCAAACCTGGAACCTTTCAATCCACAGGCCAACACTCTATCCACTGAGCCAAACTGACTTGGGCTGCTATTATTTTTATAATAATACTAGAATCCCGGTGCACAAAATTTGGGCATAGATAGGGTTCTAGATCTGGCCAGTGATCAGGGCCAATCGGGGCCTTCTGGCTGCCGGCTGAGGCCTTCCTTCTGGCTACTGGTCTGGCCTTCATTCATTCTGGGTCACGCCCTGGTGATCATAGCGAGCGATAGAACTCCTGGTCTCCTGGTTGAACTCCTGTGGGGACACTTTGCATATTAGCCTTTTATACATATAGATGATATATAGCCTAATATATTAAATTGTGTAATTGTATACATTATGCAATATCTATATATATAAAAGTCTAAGTGACTGTTCAACCATTCGACTGGTAGTTCTGACCACTAGGGGCAGACACTCAACACACAGGCATGGAAACACGGAACAGACTGATGAACATCAGAGAGAAGAGAGTGGGGGGAGAGCAGGAGGAGATTAACCAAAGATCTTCTATGCATACTAGAGGCCCGGTGCATGCATTCATGCAGCCATGGTGTCCAGCCTGGCCTGTGGGGGTTGGGCTGAAACCAGCGGTTCAACATCCCCCGAGAGGTCCTGGATTGTGAGAGGGTGGAGGCCAGGCCATGGGACCCACTGACGCATGAATCCATTTGATATAATACTAGGGCCTCTAGTATGACGTAATAATATTTTATAAATTTCCTAGTCCATGGCTAAACTCGGGGATACGTAGCCCTGAGCCCTTAGAGATGTAGGCAGAGTTTGAAATCAATTCAAATGTATGGTCTTTGTGGGCGTCCCAGCCAGGATTCGGCAGTTCTGGCTCATGGTCTCCCCAGGGCTGCAGACTGGGGCTGGGGACGGAGGGATGGGACCTGAGAAAGTCCCCCCGAATCCCAGAACATGGGGCGTCACCACAGCGCAGTCCACATACATCCTCAGGGGATGACAGACGACAAATCCCACTGATCTAGGTGCCCATCATGCCGCTCCTTGGCAGTTCAGCTGAGTTTAGTTCATTTCAGCAGACACTCTTTAAGCCTAGCCATCCGTGTAGCAGACACTGTGCCCAGCTGGATGCCCGGTGTATGGTTTATTTTGGTTAAATGTACCACGTGCACTTGAAAAGAAGGTGTCTTATGCGCCAAAAGAATTCGCATTCTTTAAGTATCCATTAGGTCGACTTGGTTGATGTGCTATTCTCCTATTCTATAGGCATACTTCTATTTTTTCTTCTTTTCCTATCAGTGAGTGTAGGGGAGAAATGTTTAATACCTCCAAGCCATGATCGTGGGTTTGTTTTTCTTAGCTCTGTCGGGCTCGGCTTTGCGTGTGCGGAAGCCATGCCGTTAGCGCATACACATTTGGGCTGGGTGCATCACCCCTGTGACTGGTGGTTGCAGTTTTACTCAGGTCCTTTCTTTCTCTTGCCGGGTTCTTTGTCAGCTAGAAATATGTAGCCATACCAGCTTTCTCGTGCTGTTGGCATGCTATATCTTTTTTATTTTTCTTAAATATTTTTATTGATCTTGGAGAGGGAGGGAGAGGAGAGAGAGATAGAAACATCAATGATGAGAGAGAATCACCAATCGGGCACCTCTTGCATTCCCCACACTGGGGATCAAGCGTGCAACCTGGGTATGTGCCCCAACAAGGAATCGAACCCTGACTGACCTCCTGGTTCATAGGTTGATGCTCAACCACTGAGCCACGCCGGCTGGGGTGCATGCTATATCTTTTTCCTTCTTTTTCTTTACACACTTCTCTTATAAACAGCTTGTAGTCAGATCTTGCTTTCTGTCCGTTCAGACAAGAACTAGCATGTCAGTGGATGAGTGTGTTGGCGGCCACTTCAGCGATCCTGTCTACCAGCTTGACTGTTGCTCTCCAGTGGCTCTGCCCGGGTTGTGCTCCTTCCTTCTCCCTGCCCGACCTTTTCTAGATGATTCATCTACTCTTCTGTTTCCCTTTTAGCTACACTGTGTGCTTTTGGGCTGCCTCTCCTGGTTTTATCTTCTTAGGAGTTGTTCCGGGGGCTGTAATACTCTTCTTGAACATACCTCAGTCTACGGTGAATTCCTTTTCTAACACTTTCAACAGAATGCATTTTTTGTATATTTTATATATGCCAACATTTGCTTCCACTCACGTCCTCCGTGTTCTGTTGTGCCGTTCCAGTCCTTTGCCTCACTTCTCCATAGTCTAATCCCAATACTTGGTCACATTTTTGCTTTAAATTGTTAGGAGGCTTTTTAAAGAAAACATTTTAGTTTTTTATACTGACCCTGTATTTACTATTTCAGGCACTTTTCATTCCCTCCACATCCTGGCTTCCCTCTCTGATCACTTCTCTTCAGCCCGAAGACCTGCCTGTGTATTTCTTGTCGCGTAGGCTAAACAGTTCTTTCAGCATCCCTATCTGCTGGCTCTAACCCTGGCTCCTGTATGGGTCTACTTCTAGTGAATGTTGTTTCTCTTCCTTATGGGTCTCATTCCCCCGCTTCTTGGTATCTTAACATTGTTTCTTTTGTGTCAGACCTAGTGTGTAAATGAATATGTCCCTCCCCTTTCCAACCCCCGAAGAATGTGGTCCTTTCCTAAGCAAGGATTTACCAGGAGAAACTAATCAGTTTGGCCTTCCCAGGACTCGGGAAGGGATATGGTGCAGTTTTATTTAATTTTGGCTTTCTGGTTTCACATAATTTTATTTTATTTTATTTATATATTTTATTGATGTTTTACAGAGAGGAAGGGAGAGGGATGGAGAGTTAGAAACATGGATGAGGGAGAAACATTGATCAGCAGCCTCCTGCACACCCCCTACTGGGGATGTGCCCGCAACCAAGGTGCATGCCCTCGGCCGGAATCGAACCTGGGACCCTTGAGTCCGCAGGCCGACGCTCTATCCACTGAGCCAAGCCGGTTAGGGTATGGTTTCACATAATTTTACGATGAGGTGAACATACTGATTCTACCAGTGCACTGGGTACACTATCCCGAGGTCGGTCTCTGCCTTGCAGGCCTGGCCACAGCTGCTTCCTGCCCAGCAAATGGCCCGTAGGGGAGCGTTCTCATTCTGTCAGGAGATTTGGCTTTGCATTTGGGGTCCTTTTCGATTCCTACCTGCCCACACCGTCCGTGAAGAGGTGGCTGATCTCCCCTTTGGTCAGGTGGTCAGCGCTCCCCCGTCCTCTCCCCCCGCCTCTTGGCAGCGGCCCACGGAGGCTGACACCCCGCTGTCCTGTGCGGCTCAGAGGCTGAACGTCAGCCTTTGGACAGGAAGTCACGGTTGGATTCCCGGTCAGGGCAATGGGGGTTGTGGGTTCAGTCCCCAGGAGGGGCGTGCAGGAGACAGCTGACCGATGACTCTCTCACTTCGATGATGAGAGAGAATCATTGATCTCTCTCTCTCTCCCTCCCTCCCTCTCCCTCTCTGAAATCAATAAAAACATATTGGGGGGGCGGGGGTTGAAGAAGCTAAAAATCTTTGCTCACTTAGAAGGGCTCATCCTACTTACAGTTTACTTCAGTGGTCGGCAAACTGCGGCTCTCGATCCGTGGTTTGCCGCTCTGTTGACTAATGAGTTTGCCGACCACCGGGATAGGGGCTTCATCACAAGGAACAACAACAGCCTGTAATGATTGGAATCGAGAGTCTAGGTCAGCGGTCGGCAAACTCATTAGCCGACAGAGCGGCCACCTGTGGCTCACGAGCCGCAGTTTGCTGACCACTGGCTTAGTGCATTGAGATTTCTTTGTGCCCAGAGCTGGAAGGATACCGGTTTGTTAAATACTTTGGCGGCAACATTAGCCTTTGGCAACCCCCCGCGCGTTAGTTCGAACCCTGAAAGCCCCCTGCTTTGGTTTGCCCTTTGAGGGGCGGAGACCTTGTCCTTGACCCGCTGCTGACAGCACGCTGCCCTGTTCCCCGCAGGAGGACCTCGTGGGCCCGGACAGAGACGCCCCCATCGAGTCCACCGTCGTCCGCATCACAGAGACGCCCTCGGAGCAGGAGGGCACCGTCTTCTACGTGACCGAGGACGGGGGGCGCGCCTACACCGTCAACCACGACACCAGCCACCCGCCGCCCGCCAAAATCTTCGTCTGCGACAGGCCCCAGAGCGCGACGGAACCCCGCCCCGCGCTGGCCCGGCCGGGCACGGACCCGGAGCCCCGCGGACCGTCCCAGAGGACCTACAGCCTCTACGAGCCGCCTCCGGAGACGTCCATCTTATGCAAAAGGGACAACCCCAGGTCCTACTCGCTGCCCGGCAAGAAGACGGTGCACTTTGAGACGGACCTCTACAAGGACGCCTCCTGCAGCAAGGAGCCGGGGCACGGCCACCACTTCAGCTTCGAGAGCGGCGCCAGAATCGCCAAGGCCACGTGGAAGCAGGACGGGCGCATCCCCGAGGGCGTCGAGGACAAGCCGAAGCAGGACGCCCCCAGGGCCCCGGAGGCAGCCCGGCACAGGGCGCTGGGCGACGTCTCCCCTCTGGACCTCAGGTCGGGGTCTTCCCCCGCCGCCCTGAACCTCAGCCCGGCGGGGCGCAGGGCCTCGGGCGGGGAGGGCGGCCCCCCGGAGCTCCTCGGGGAGGTGACTGTGCAGGCCGAGTCCTCGGAGATCGAGGTGTGCCTGCAGACCGTGGAGGCCGAGGACGAGGAAGACTATTTTGAGGGCATCCCCCTGAAGGCCTCCAAGTTCAACAGCGACCTCGTCGACTTCGCCTCCACCAGCCAGGCCTTCGAGGAGGACCCGCCGACGCCTGGGGACGGGCCCGCCGCGGACACGCAGGAGCCGGAGGAGCCGGAGGAGCCCGCCGAGGAGAAGCCGGGCAAGAGGAGAAGCAAGTCCGCCCCCCGGATAGAGGTTTCGGACTCGCCCCCGGGAGAGCCGGAGCAGGAGGACCCCAGCCCCGTGCCGGCCCCCGCGGCGGAGCCGGAGGAGAAAAAGCCGGAGGAGAGGCAGCCGGAGGAGAGGCAGCCGGAGGAGAGGAAGCCCGAGGTTTACGAGAAGGCGAAGCGCAAGTCCTCGCGGCGCCGGCACCGGGAGGAGGAGGAGGAGGACGAGGAGGAGCGGGAGGAGCGGGAGGCCGAGGAGACCCCGGACTTGGATGGAGACCTGCCCTCCAACCCGCCCAGCAGCCAAGTCAGCCTGGAGACCCTGGGGAGCCGCAGCGAGGAAGGCCTGGACTTCAAGCGCTCCCCGCCGCTCTCCAAGGTCTCCGTCATCCCCCACGACCTCTTCTACTACCCGCACTACGAGGTGCCCCTGGCCGCCGTCCTGGAGGCATTCGCCGAGGGCCAGGAGGAGTTCAAAGCCGAGGACATGGACTCTGAGGACCCGGAGGACTACCTGTCCGACCTGGAGCAGAGAGAGGACGAGGACGATGACCTCGAGGCCTCTGAGAGCAGCGGCAGCTTCGGGGGGCTGGGGGAGGACCTCCTGCGCTCCCCCGTCCAGGAGCCCGACCGGGCTCGGGGGACCCCGGGGGCCAAGCCAGCCTCGGACCCTGCCCCCGCCCTGGCCCCAGAGGACCGCCAGCAGACGGAGGCCAAGGCCTGCACCCCTGCGGAGAGCCAGCAGGTATGGGGCCGCCGCCTGGGGCGTTCTGCCTCTCGGGGCTCAGCTCCTGTCCCCGCACAGCCCCCTCCCAGGGCCCCGCCAGTCTCCTGGGCCGGGCTGGTCTCTCCCGGGAGAGGTGAGCGTTTGCGATGGAGGTGTGGGCTCTGGGGGACCCCCCCCCCGACAGGGCCTGCAATCGGGAGACGAGGTGTGTTTTGCATGGTAGTTCAGGGTGAAAGGTGAAGGTAGGGCGCACTGCACCCCAAGAGAGACGACGATGCTCTGGCTCACGCAGTGGAGGGGTGGAGCGGGAGGCCCAGAGGGCTCAGAGGAAGGAGCCGGCTTGCCGCTGGGAGGCCTAAGGGGGAAGGGGTCTGAGCAGCCGGGAGGCATCGGGACTTCGGCCTGTGGATTTGCCGGCTCTGCACAGTGGGAACTCCGAGGAGGCGAGCGTGGCGGGGCCGTTGGCCCTCGGAGTGGGGGGCTCTCACTCCCCATCTTGGGACGGAGAAGAGGGCTGGATGGCTCCCCAGGGACCCGCTGCCCTCTGCCCGTTTGCCCCCACGTGAGGGAACCTGACCCCAGCCCTCCACCCCACCCTACCTGCTGTCTGCTGGCTGTGGGAAGCCTGTTCCAGAAGCTCTTCCCGCCAGGAGCCCCGAGATCTGGGGGTTAGACATGTCCCTCAGGGAGCTCACTCAGGTCTTGGGGTCCTCATGTTGGGGGACCATGACAGCGAATGGGGCTATTCTCTGGGTAGTTATGAGCCCAAAATCTCTTTGGACAAAAGACGGGAGACCGAGTGTTGGTGGAAGGAAAGCCCGTGTTGCCTCTGCCCCTCTGTGATACTGGAAATGGCTGATTCGGGGCTCAGCCCCCCTCCCTCTGCCAGGGCCGGCTGAACTCGGCCTATGGAATGTGGAGATTCGATCTCGTCCACTTTCCTTGCGGTCATTGCCAAAAGCAGGTGGCCAGGGGCTCTGGGCTGGGGCTGGGAATGGAACCAGAGACCTGGACTGGAAGGAACTCTGATATGAGCTGGTCTGCCTCTCTCGGCCCTGACCTGCTCCCCCTGGCTCTCACCTGTCCACCGAGCAGGTGCCCGCTGCGCTAAGCCCACCCTGTCATTGGCCCCCGAGGGTAGCCCTGGCCTTGATCCCTGTGGGTACGCGGGTGGGGGTGCAGCTCGGAGTGGCAGGGGAGGTCTGTAGCCCTGCCTCCTGGCAGCCAGGACAGCTCAGGAGGGAGCATTTCTCTGATGCCTGGCCCTCCATGGGGGGAAAAATAAATATATATATATGCCTTTGAAAGAGACCAGAACGTGGCAGGTTCTTCTGGTCTTTAAAAAAGGTGTCTGCTCATGTCACCTCTCAGAAAAGGTGCCCTTGATGGCGGAGGAGGGGCTGGAGTTTCAAATCGCCGAGGGCGTTTTGCTCTCTGCTCGGAGCATGTTCTGTGGCTGTCAGGCCTGGCCGCTCAGCCCTTAGCCCACTCCTGCCAAGCGGTTCCTCCGGCCCCGGAGGAATTCTCCAGACGCTGCTCCAGCAGTTCCCACATTTCTTGTCACTCGCCAGCCCTGCCGATGGGTTCGGGGTGTCGGCTGTGGCTGCTGCTCAGAGAGCACTCCTTATCCAGTACACGCCAGTGGCGCCCCGGAACCCACCTTCGGCGCGGGCACCGAGCAGTGTCCTCCCGCCAGCTGTCCGCGTGTCTGCGTGTGCACCTCCCCAAACTCGGCGACCTTTGCACCCTTGGGTCCACCCGTGTCTCTGTTTAAGCGGGTGATGGTTGTGTGAAGGGCCCGACCCCTGCCATTGTGAGAGGCATCCTTTATAGGGAGCACTGTCGTGCTGTGGGAAGAGGTTGGGAATTATTATACCCACTTGACAGACAAGGAAACTGAGGCTCGGAGAGATCAAGCCAGTCGCCCCAGGTCAGAGAGCTGACTTCCTCAGGGTTTTCAGCTAGGGGCTGCGGACTCTAGACCTCATGCCCTTTCACCTTACCCGTCTGGAGCGTTTGAACTCTGCCCAGGGCAGGTATTTTGGGGTGTGGGGAGGGGGACGGTGACAGGCTGTGCTGGAAGGAACTCATGGGAGAGGCAGAGTTAGAGGGGGCTTCCTTTGGGCATCGGAATCCAGGCGCCGGGTGGTGTCCCTCCCCCGGTGTCTTGGCATGAAACGCCGACTTCCATTTGGTTGTCTCGTCCTTAACCCCAGGAGTCCCCGAACCCGGCAGGCGTGAGAAGCCCCCCAGGGGAAAAAGTGACGGAGGAATCGGTCAGCAGCAAAAAGAAGGAGAAAAAGAAGCACGTCGACCACACGGAAAGCTCAATACTGGTCGCCCCCGGGGCCGTGCGGTCCTCGGAGGACCTGGAGGAAGACCCCCCCAGCTTCCACCCAGTCCCCTCCAGGTACGCGCCGCCGCATCCTCGCCCGGGGCACGCAGCTGGAGGGAGAGGGTCTCGAACCCGGCACACTCTTAGTTTCTGCTGCAGCAGAGGCGTTGGGGGGCGGGACCCGCCGCAAAGGAAGCTCCGGGAGAAGGTTCTTGCGATTCCCACCAAATCCGTCCGGCGAGGTGGCCTTTTGCCAGAATCCGAACCCGACTCCTCAGCTCTGCACCTGGGTCCCCGCCGGCCCTCACGGCCACGAGACCTGCTGGGGAGCGGCACGGGAAAAGGGGGGCAGGCCTCCTTCCTCCTCCAAGTCCCTGCAGGGTGGGGGGGGCAGTGAGCAGAGACCAGGCTGGCCCGCGGGGAGGTGGGGTGTGGAAAGCAACGGCCTCGGAGACTCGGCCGCAGGTTGGCGGTTGGAAGTGGAACTTCACTGACGATCGGCGTCTCCCAGACTTGGAAGGGCTGAGCCGGGGGGGGGGGGGGGGGGGGGGGATCCGGAGGGGACCGGGAAGAGCTGTCACGTGGAGCTTGGACTTCAGTGCTGTGGCTTCACCGAGAGTTTGGCTCTAAAGAGCTAAGTGTGGTTCCTTTATCTGAGCTGAGTGCCCGCAGCGTGCCAGCTGCATGAACTTGAACTGATCGGCCGAGGTGGGTAGCGTGCATCTACTCGGCCACTCCAAGGCCACCGGTGGGCCGGATTGGTCCCAGGGAAAATATTTAGGGGGCCCTGGCCTCTCCCCGTTACCACTCCTTGTCTCGGCTGTCTCTGTTTGCCCCACGTGGTCAGGCACCTCCCATGCGTGTCCCCCCTGACTCCCCCGCATCCCCAGAGGCAGGGGCTAGGACTGGGCCTCATGATGGGGGACAAGGAGGCTCGCAGCCCGCAGCCTACGACACCACAGAGCGGGGTCTCGGACTCAGACCCTTGGGGCTGCACCCCGCACACGCGTTCCTGCCCCTCGCTGCCTGTGCACGGGGAGACATCGGCTGCAAAGGGCAGCTGCTGAGGTTTGCATTTGAGGTGGTGATCAGCCCAGACCGGAGAGCCGAGGAGTGGTGGCAGATGCCCAGCCTCCCGCCTCCCCTCTGCCCTGCTTCGGTGGGGGGCCAGGGGCCCCACAACAGGAGACTGCTGCCAACTTTGGCCCTGATTCCAGAGTCCCTCCCCCTCCCCCCTTTCGTGACTGCCCAGCAGACACGTGTGTCTTAGCGTGGAGCTGGACCTGCTGTTCATGCTGCTGACATGCAGGCACACAGCCGGCTGTCGCCTACTTGATCACAGCCTGGAGGGGAGGGGCCGAGGGTCACTCCCCAGGTCGCTCAGCTTCTCCAGAAGAAGCTGGTTCTCAGTGATGTGCGGGCAGCCGCGCTGTGAGGGGTCCGCTAGGCTTGGGGACTCCGAGGAGGTGAGTCACAGGGGGTCAGGCTCAGCGCTGTCCTCCCGGCTGGAGAGAGAAGACAGCTCCTCCGGCTCCGAGGCGAGGACTGGAGGGGCCGCCGCAGGCGTCAGGAGACGAGCGGGGATTGTACGGTTTAGGCCTCAGAGGCAGATGGCGGCTCAGGGTGGCGTGGGGGCCGACCTGTCGTTTGCGGTGAGCGCTGAGGACTCTGTGGGCTGGCCCTGGGGGAGGAGAAGGGAAGGCATTGCTGTGAAGGGAAGCAGCTGGCACGCTGCGGGCACTCAGCAAATAATGTGGCATGTGAGGGCGGAGAGCTGGCCGTGGGGAAAGGGAGCGACGGGCTTTGTGCTGTCAGGAGGTCCCGGCGAAAGCTGTCCTGCGGCGGGACACGGGGACACGGGGACACGGGGGAGATGTGGAGAAGCAGGCGGACTTCTCTGCAGGGGGGACACGGGAGACACAGGGGACACAGGGGAGAGTGGAGAAGCAGGCGGACTTCTCTGCGGGAAGAGGCCTGGTTACCCTTCACCTCGAAGGTGTCACCTGCTCTCTGCACAGAGCGGCTGTCCCCTCCCGGTCGCCCCCACAGCCTTGGGCGAAGCTGCAGCCAGGGGACAGCACGTGCCCGTGGAGGCGTGGGCAGGGAGTGTCCATGGGGGCGTGTGCGGGGAGTGCCCCGTGGGGGCGTGTGCGGGGAGTGCCCGTGGAGGCGTGTGCAGGGAGTGCCCCGTGGAGGCGTGTGCAGGGAGTGCCCCGTGGGGGCGTGTGCGGGGAGCGCCCCGTGGGGGCGTGTGCGGGGAGCGCCCCGTGGGGGCGTGTGCGGGGAGTGCCCCGTGGGGGCGTGTGCGGGGAGTGTCCGTGGGGGCGTGTGCAGGGAGTGCCCCGTGGAGGCGTGTGCAGGGAGTGCCCCGTGGAGGCGTGTGCGGGGAGTGTCCGTGGGGGCGTGTGCGGGGAGCGCCCCGTGGAGGCGTGTGCGGGGAGTGTCCGTGGGGGCGTGTGCGGGGAGTGCCCGTGGAGGCGTGTGCAGGGAGTGCCCCGTGGAGGCGTGTGCGGGGAGTGCCCCGTGGGGGCGTGTGCGGGGAGTGCCCCGTGGGGGCGTGTGCGGGGAGTGTCCGTGGGGGCGTGTGCGGGGAGCACCCCGTGGGGGCGTGTGCGGGGAGCGCCCCGTGGAGGCGTGTGCGGGGAGTGCCCCGTGGGGGCGTGTGCGGGGAGTGTCCGTGGGGGCGTGTGCGGGGAGCGCCCCGTGGAGGCGTGTGCGGGGAGTGCCCCGTGGGGGCGTGTGCGGGGAGTGTCCGTGGGGGCGTGTGCGGGGAGCGCCCCGTGGAGGCGTGTGCAGGGAGTGCCCCGTGGGGGCGTGTGCGGGGAGTGTCCGTGGGGGCGTGTGCGGGGCGCGCCCCGTGGGGGCGTGTGCCGGGAGTGCCCCGTGGGGGCGTGTGCGGGGAGTGTCCGTGGGGGCGTGTGCGGGGAGCGCCCCGTGGGGGCGTGTGCAGGGAGTGCCCCGTGGGGGCGTGTGCGGGGAGTGTCCGTGGGGGCGTGTGCGGGGAGCGCCCCGTGGGGGCGTGTGCAGGGAGTGCCCCGTGGGGGCGTGTGCGGGGAGTGCCCCGTGGGGGCGTGTGCGGGGAGTGTCCGTGGGGGCGTGTGCGGGGAGCGCCCCGTGGGGGCGTGTGCGGGGAGTGCCCGTGGAGGCGTGTGCAGGGAGTGCCCCGTGGAGGCGTGTGCAGGGAGTGCCCCGTGGGGGCGTGTGCGGGGAGTGTCCGTGGGGGCGTGTGCGGGGAGCGCCCCGTGGGGGCGTGTGCGGGGAGTGCCCCGTGGGGGCGTGTGCGGGGAGTGCCCCGTGGAGGCGTGTACAGGGAGTGCCCCGTGGGGGCGTGTGCGGGGAGTGTCCGTGGGGGCGTGTACGGGGAGCGCCCCGTGGGGGCGTGTGCGGGGAGCGCCCCGTGGGGGCGTGTGCGGGGAGTGCCCCGTGGGGGCGTGTGCGGGGAGTGTCCGTGGGGGCGTGTGCGGGGAGTGCCCCGTGGGGGCGTGTGCGGGGAGTGTCCGTGGGGGCGTGTGCGGGGAGCGCCCCGTGGGGGCGTGTGCGGGGAGCGCCCCGTGGGGGCGTGTGCGGGGAGTGCCCCGTGGGGGCGTGTGCGGGGAGTGTCCGTGGGGGCGTGTGCGGGGAGCGCCCCGTGGGGGCGTGTGCGGGGAGTGCCCCGTGGGGGCGTGTGCGGGGAGTGTCCGTGGGGGCGTGTGCGGGGAGCGCCCCGTGGAGGCGTGTGCAGGGAGTGCCCCGTGGGGGCGTGTGCGGGGAGTGTCCGTGGGGGCGTGTGCGGGGAGCGCCCCGTGGGGGCGTGTGCAGGGAGTGCCCCGTGGAGGCGTGTGCGGGGAGTGCCCCGTGGGGGCGTGTGCGGGGAGCGCCCCGTGGGGGCGTGTGCGGGGAGCGCCCCGTGGGGGCGTGTGCGGGGAGCGCCCCGTGGGGGCGTGTGCGGGGAGCGCCCCGGGGGGCGTGTGCGGGGAGTGCCCCGGGGTGAGGAGGGCACACCAGTGTTGCCCTGGCTCGTGGCACAGCCTGGCTGCAGCTGGCACTCAGGAAGACTCCTGTGGGTGGGTGAGAAAGGAAGGAGGGTGTACTTACAGGCGTGGCCGGCTCCCGGGAGAGCCGGGTTGGGCACCTGGCGCAGGGCCTGGCGTCGGAGGGTGCTGTGCTGGCCGGGAGAGCCAGGTTCAGGGAGCGCACCTCGTTAGTCCCCCGGGGCTGTCTGTCACACGCAGCCCGCCCAGGGAACGTGTGCTGGGTGCGGGGTGCAGGGAGAGCGGAGGCCCCTCCCTGTGGGGGTGCGCTTTTTGCCAGAAAACATCACAAATACGGGAGAGGGTGCCTGCCCCCGGGCCCTCGTGCTGCGCCTGCTCTCGGGGACACAGCCTCGGGGGCGAAGAGGGGCCGCTTTTTCTCTGTGGGCGCAGTGGCTGTTCCGTTCTTGGCCGTGACACCGGCCACCAAACCAGCCCGGGCTTTGGGGGAAGGACAGGGCTGCGGGTCCCCAAGGCCTGGCCCGGCGCCCGCACAGCAGTCCCTGGACTGCACCGGTGCACAGGCAGGGCTGCGTGGGTTTGCAGAGCCACGGGGGGCGGGGAGCCAGGGCTTCGTGGGGAGTTCCTTTGGGATCAACTCTGCATCAGATGCCTTGTTTCGGGCCCCAGGCCGCCACACAGTAGGTCTCCCAGGAGCACACCGAGATGACTGTCTAGCCGCCACATAGTAGGTCTCCCTGGAGCACACTGAGATGACTGTCTGGCTGCCACACAGTAGGTCTCCCAGGAGCACACCGAGATGACTGTCTAGCCGCCACATAGTAGGTCTCCCTAGAGCACACCGAGATGACTGTCTGCTGGACCTGGTGATACCTAGCACCTCGTTTTCCTGCTGAGCAGCCGGACGGGGCCCCCCCGACCTGCAGGGCCTGTTGCCCCCTCCCCCCGGCTCTGTGAAGTGTGGGCGGTGCGTTGCAGCGATGAGGAAAACTGACCGTGGGAGGCCAGCCCCAAAGCCATGCCAGGAAAGGAGCCTCCTGGGCGTGAGGGGGAGGTCCGCCGGGGGCTGGAGGTGCAGGGGGCAGCACGGTGCCTGGGACACAGCACTGGGGGGGGGCGGGCAGTCCTGGGTCCAGGTGGTGGCCCAGGTCCGGCCTCCACTCTTCTAACCCACGGGTGCCCCTGCAGAGGGCGCCGGGCAGGCCCCTGAGGGGGGCTGGTGGGAAAAGAGACCGCTCTCTGCTGCGAAATCTTGCGGAGGGCTTGCTCACTGCGTCTTCCTGTTGATGAGGCCGGGGTGCGTCTCCACCCACCCCGATATCTGTGAGCACGCTGCAGCCCGCATGGCGTCCTGGGAAAACGTCTCCTCTCCCTCGCGGGGTCTGAGGTCACGATTTGCCGCCTAATTCGGATGCAGAAGCTCCGGGAGGCGGGGGAGTCCCGGGGAGAAGCTGAGCCGCGAGGAGCTGCTGGGGCAGCCGTTCAACACGCGTGTTTGTTTTTCAGGGCTAGCCACAGCGACTCCAGCATTTACATCCGACGGCATACTAACAGGTCTTTGGAATCGGTTAGTATGCGAATTTCTTCTTCCTCTGAGCGCCACTGCTAATCAGTTCCTTCCCATCCTTCCTCCTCCCCAGCACGCAACAACTATACTTTTGGATAGAAGGCAAGCACACCGAAATCTTGTTGTTCAGCACAGTCCGATCGGACGTCCCGTTTGGGCCACAGGGGGTTAAATAAAGTGATGGTTTTAAAGCCCAGAGGTCTCTTTGTTATAAAACAATGCATCCAACGCCCCACCCACCACACCCAGAAAGAGGAGTTCAATGGCGGGTGCCACAGAAGCGGGTCCCTTATGCTTGCAACAGTGTAGCTCCGGTTGTGTTGGGACCTGAAGCACCATGGTCCATGGCCCTGCTTCGGGGGCCGGGGCCCCAGTGGCGGGGGCGGGGGAGGACAGGGGAGAGGGGGGAGTGATGTGGACGGTGTTTCCCACTTGGACTCGGGAGCTAGATGTTACGGTATGGAGAGAAGCAGGGTGTGTCGGCTTTGTATGTTGCACGTTGTTTTCTGCTTCAGAGGTTTCCTCTTTACTAACTGGGTTGCGGGTTTTGTTTGTGAATTTCACTGTAGGATCACTCTAGCTATGTTCAGTTGAGGAATGCCGCCGACCTGGATGAGAGAAGAAACCGAATGTTAACCAGGTGGGTGGCTTTCCTCCGAGGGTGGGGAGGTTTCAAAACCCTTTTCTATTTTATCTGGAAGCCTGGTGCACAAAATTGTGCATGGGGGGGATGGTCCCACTCAGCCCAGCCTGCACCCTCTCCAATCTGGGACATCCCTCCTGCAGTCTGGGACCACTGGCTCCTAACTGCTCGCCTGCCTGCCTGCCTGATTGCCCCTAACCACCTCTGCCTGCCAGCCTAATCACCTCCTAACCACTCCCCTGCAGGCTGGATTGCCCTTAACTTCCCTCCCCTGCCAGCCTGATCTCCCCTAATTTCCCTCCCCTGCAGGCCTGATCGCCCCTAGTTTCCCTCCCCTGCAGGCCTGATTGCCCCTAACTCCCCTCCCCTGCCAGCCTGATCTCCCCTAATTTCCCTCCCCTGCAGGCCTGATCACCCCTAACTTCCCTCCCCTGCCAGCCTGATCGCCCCTAACTGCCTTTTCCTCGGCCCTTGCCACCATGGCTTTGTCCGGAAGGACGTCCAGAAGATGTCCGGTCTAATTAAATAATCCCCTTTTATGAGTATAGATTGTGCAGCCAAACTCCTGCAAAAGGTGGGCGGGGGAGGGGGGCGGTTCTTCTCCAGCTAGGCTTTGTCCATTACGGTTGAGCCTGAGAGAGTGCCCGGGAACTGAACGGTTCCATGTCCCAGAGAGCGCGAATGGGAACCTTCGGAGAGTGGGAGGGGAGAGCGGTATTAACACACAGAGAGCGCAGCTGCGTTCGGAGACCGGCCCGTCCAGCGCGGGGGTCCCAGGGAGAGCCCGGCAGGAGAGGACGGGCGTGACACGGCCCCTGCCACCGCGCCTGACAGCCTGTCGTTCTGTCGCCTCTGCAGGTACAATACTCAGAGGCTCTCTGAGCTGATTTTACAGTTTTATGGCATCAGAGCAGACATGAAGAGGGAGAGCAAACATGCCAGGATGTCCATGAAAGTATTTCTTCCCGTGGAGGACTAGGCTGAGCTGCCGCCCCGCCGTCCGCCGCCCCCTTAGGCCCTCGCGAGCCAGAGGAGCCCCTCACGCCCCGCCGGCCCCGCGCCCGGGCCCGAGCGGGTCGCCGACTCGCTTCGCTGTATGGATCGGTTTTAGGTGTCTGCCCGGATCGGAACGGGCTCAGAAGGCCTTGCACGCCTGGCATTGAAAGCCTCTGCCTCGGAGCCCAGAATCCCGCCTCTGTGGTCCTAGCACAGAGGCCAGACCCGTCTCCCGCTCCCGCCGTGCCAGGCGGAGACGAGCTCACGTTTTCCATGGGGCCTGGCACACGCCCGGGATACGGCACTTAGCTTTTATGAGGGGGGTCACGTGGGACACTGGGACCTGCCGGGGGCAGACATGCAGTCCGTTTTCCACACGGTGTCTTAAACGTATATTTCTACTGAGTTCAGCGAGGAAGGGAAAGGGATAGAAAGTAGGAAACATCGATGAAAGAGAAACATCGGTCAGCTGCCTCTTGCACCCCCCCCTACTGGGGATGTGCCCGCAGCCAAGGTACATGCCCTTGACCGGAATCGAACCCGGGACCTTTCCGTCTGCAGGCCGATGCTCTATCCACTGAGTCACACCGGTTTCGGCTATTTTATTATTTTATATATATTTTTATTGATTTCAGAGAGGAAGGGAGAAGGGAGAGAGAGAGAAACATCAGTGATGAGGTAGAATCACTGATCAGCTGCCTTCTGCATGCTCCACACTGGAGGTCGAGCCCACAACATTGGCACGTGCCCTTGACCAGAATCGAACCTGGGACCCTTTAGTCCGCAGACCGATGCTCTCTCCACTGAGCCACACCAGCTAGGGCTGCTCTGTTCCTATAGATGACCCAGAAGTCCCGCTACCCCTAATAACGGACCGTCCGCGTCTAGCTGTGGGAAGGCCACTGAGGTGGGAAGGAAGGTGTCCGGGCCTGGGAGTTAGACCTGGGCCAGAGCCCACTCTGTCACAGTCATTGTCCCCCGGGGCGTCTCAGTGCGCCCCTCTGTGCAATGGGCTAACAGCTCCTCCTCTTCATGCTGTGGACCCCGGCCCCTAGCGCCCTCCTTGGGTCTCCGTGTGCCCTCGGGGGCTCTGGGGCGCCTCCCCGGGCCGCCCGCAGCTCTCCAGTCGGGCAGCGAGGTTGGAGCATGGGAGGCGGTGGGGTCCGCTCGCCCGGGGGCCCCCCTGTGACAGCCCGCGTCTCCCTCCTGCAGGAAGGCCAACCACTCGGGCGAAGCCTCGCCGCGGGAGGGCCTGAGCCCGCAGAGCGACGCCCTGGCGCAGTTCGTGCAGCAGCCCGACATGCTGTACTTCATCCTCTTCCTCTGGCTGCTGGTGTACTGCCTGCTGCTCTTCCCGCAGCTGGACGTCAACAGGCTCTGAGCGCCCGCCAATAAAGAGACCGCCCGGGCCCAGTGCTGCCTCCTCCCTGCCCCGGCCCCGCCCCGGACGGGCCCCCCTGCAGACAGCTGAGGCCCCCCCCCCAAAACCGGACGCCTCCCTTTTTCTCCTTCCCGATTCTTTCTCCTCCTGCGCGCCCTGAGCGTGCCTCCTCTCAGGCTGCGGCCTCGGCATGTGGGGGGTGCAGGTCCCCCGTGGCTCTGTTCTGCGTGCCTTGCCCTGTCAGTGTCTAGCCAGAGCCCGGTTTCTCCCCCACCCCACCCCCCCGCAGGTCCTTAAGGTCCCCATGGCCTCGAGGTCCTCTCTCCTCCTGATGAGAAGGGTGGGGGTGCCCCCCCCCCCGGGTGGGTGCCCCCCCCACCAGAGCCTCTGCCTCTCTTCCAGGAGGGAGCGTTGGAGCAAAGGTGCCTGGTGACCGGGCCCCTTTGTGGTCTGGCAGTGGGGGCACACTCGAGGGGCACACAGCTGCCACCCCCGGGAAAAGCTGCGGGCACAGTTTCGGTTTCTGAGCGGGAAGGGTGTATTTTAAATCCACTTCTGCACTGATGGATGTGGGGGAAAGCTGGATTTTCGGATCTTTTCCACCAACGGACCCCCCCGCCCCCTTTCCAATGAATTCTTGGGGCGGAGTGTGGGCAGTCTAGATGACAGATAAAAGCAGAGTTCTGGCTGACGCGGGGCGGGGGCCTGGAACCCCTTCCACTTTGTCTGGGCGGCCCCCTGGATTCCATGGGGGCTCCTGGGGGGGGGGTCTGTGCAAACCCCTGAGGCCCACCTGGTACTGCAGGAGTCCTGGGAGAAGCCGAAGGAGGACTGCAGAGGAGGCCGGCCCAGACCAGCTCCGGCCGATGGCACAGCGGGCGTGGTCGGCAGGTTCCTGCCCTCAGACGGCCTGGGCGCGCCCACCTGGGCTGGCAGTCCCGCTCGGCATCCTTTGTGGTCCTTCACAACCGTTTCCTGAAAAGGCAGGCGGTTTGGCGGAGGAGGGAGGCACCAGCTGGCCCCCCTCCAGCTGGGCCCCCTCTGCGCCTGCTTCCTGCAGAGTGGCGGGTCACAGGACTGCGGCTTCCTTTCCACGGAGCGTAAATCAGGTGACGCTTGTAAACCACAGGCTGGCAGGTCTGGGGGGACCCTCCGACAGCACCTGGTCCAGCTGAACCCCGAGAGGCAGAGGGGATTGGCCACGGTCGCCCACCCCACCAGGAGCAGACCTGCCAGCACTCCAGGCCGCCCCACACCCAGCCCAGAGTCACCCCTTTTAGAGAACTTCCGTTGTGCCCACAAATGTCCTAAAAAAAAGAGAGAGTGATTAGATTGGACACAAAACCAGATTTTTCAGGCCAACTTTCAACCTCTGTTTTGTGCTCGATGTTTCCCATGAAGCGTTGCTATTCCCTTTCCAGCCCGTCCCCTCTTTGGCTGGGGACCCAAGACCGCTCACAGACCAGCCTGGCTCTCACCCCAGGAGCCACGCGTGTCCCTTACCAAGCCAAGGACCCGTCCGCGTCGAGCAGCGGGGTTCACGCTGGCAGGATCCCCGCGTGGCCCCCGGCCCACGGAGCCCCGCTGGGGAGGCAGCCGGCGCCTGGCCCCCGGCCCGCTCTGACTCCGCCGCCTTCTCCACCGAGAGCCGCGGAGCTGGAGCGAGTCGATCGAGGCTGCGTGTCCGTGGGAATGAGCGATTGCCCTAAAGGCCCCGGCTCCGAAGATAAACTCGATGCCCGGGACGGCTCAGAGCCCCGAGCGCCAGCGTGTCGCCTCGCTCAGACGCTCCAGCGCCCCCGGGGGGTGGGCTGACCCAGACGTCAAACGTCTCCTGGACGGTCTGGCCCCCTCAGAGCCCCCGCAGGCGGCCGCTCACCCGCACAACGAGTGACATTGCGGAAAGCCGTCCGCTGGCCGCGCCTGACCGGCGTTTGGTTCAGGTTGGCAGCAAACTGGGCTCTCTTTTAAGGAGGAAACGTTTCTCGGTTGAGCAAAGGCGCACAGGGCGATCGCTGGATGTAAAAGGTGGGTAGGGAACCCTGCAGGACCAACCGCCCCAGGGGTTTTAATTCTCCAAAACAGAATTCGTTTTAGACTCGAATCCAAGGGATACGTGTTCGTAGTTTCAAGAGAAACAAAGGCTGTGAGGCTCCCGGTGAAAACCAGGGCCGCCCCCCACCCCAGTCTCGCTCTCCAGAAGTCACGCCTTCGGCTCTCTGCTGCTTGCTTTGCGTTTCTACAGAGCACGCCCCCTGCTTCTGTTTCTAATTAATCTGGAAGCATCGCTGGCTTGGCGGCAGAGGCGGCTGGCGCTGTGCCTTCGGGGTTCAGATCGCTCTGTTTGGTGCATCGCTGTTCAGGGTGGCTGCGGAAGGACTGGTTTGGCTCCTGAGCCAAGTCACCAAGTAGTGTCTTACCTATTCTTTCCTGTCAAATTTCCCGTTGATTGGATTTCTTTTTTTTTTTTTTTTGGGGGGGGGGGAGACATTCCTTTTATATATATTGATGTCAGAGAGAAGGGAGAGGGAGAGAGAAAAGCATCCATGTGAGGGAGAACGTGCACCGGCCGCCTCCTGCACACCCCACCGTGGAGACGGAGCCCACAACCCAGGCTGTGTCCTGACCGGGAAGGGACCCGGGATCCCCTGGCTCTCAGGTTGAAGCTCAGCCCCTGAGCCCCGCTGCCGGGCTGGAACATTCTGTAATAATTTCTCGGCAAAAGGAACGTGGGCAGTGACGATTGTAAACGTTTTGAGATTTTGGCGTAACTGGAAGTATCTTCACCCCGCCTTTACCCAGTGTGGCCGGGCCCAGAATCGCAGGCGGGAAATAACGCCCTCTTCCCCTGCCCCTCCATACCTCACCCCTCCACTGCGGTCTGCCTTTGGCTCCGCGCTGGAGTGCGGTCACAGGAATGCTCCGCCAAGCTCGGGTTTTCTTCAACATCCAGGAGGAACCCCGAAACCCCACCAGAGCTCTGAGACACCCGCCCCCCGCTCTGCTGGGAGCCCCCCTCGGGGCCTCGGCGGTCAGCTTCACCCCGTCTCTGAAGTGGACAGAAGGTGGAGTGCCTCCTGCCCCCGTTCCCAAGCGTGAGCCCCGCCGGAACCGCTCAGACGCCCCGTGCCCTCACCGCAGCGCCCGAGGAGGCTCGGCTGTCAGTTTGGCTCCGGCTGCAAATTGGCAAGCAGGCGCCCAGAGGGGCTGTTTGTGGTGACACCTCAGTGTCTGCTTGCTCTGCCTGGGAGGCTTCAACGGCTTCAGGGACCCTGCAACCTGTCTCCCCCGCCCCCCGCTCACCGCTTCTCCACTGCGGGCAGGTGCTCCTCAGACAGGAAGGTGGGCTTTCTCCCCAAAACGGGCATCTCGGCAGCCCGGGCAGAGCACGGGCCCCGTGGGATGGAGGGCACGGGCCCCGTGGGATGGAGGGCACGGTGCCCCTGGGGTGGAGGGCACGGTGCCCCTGGGGTGGAGGGCACGGTGCCCCTGGGGTGGAGGGCACGGTGCCCCTGGGGTGGAGGGCACGGTGCCCCTGGGGTGGAGGGCACGGTGCCCCTGGGGTGGAGGGCACGGTGCCCCTGGGGTGGAGGGCACGGTGCCCCTGGGGTGGAGGGCACGGGCCCCGTGGGGTGGAGGGCACGGGCCCCGTGGGGTGGAGAGCACGGGCCCCGTGGGGTGGAGAACACGGGCCCCGTGGGGTGGAGAACACGGCCCCGTGGGGTGGAGAACACGGCCCCGTGGGGTGGAGAACACGGGCCCCGTGGGGTGGAGAACACGGGCCCGTGGGGTGGAGAACACGGCCCCGTGGGGTGGAGAACACGGGCCCCGTGGGGTGGAGAACACGGCCCCGTGGGGTGGAGAACACGGGCCCGTGGGGTGGAGAGCACGGGCCCCGTGGGGTGGAGAACACGGGCCCCGTGGGGTGGAGAACACGGGCCCCGTGGGGTGGAGGGCACGGGCCCCGTGGGGTGGAGGGCACGGGCCCCGTGGGGTGGAGGGCACGGTCCCGGTGGGGTGGAGGGACGGGCCCCGCACCCTGGCTGTGGCTCCCCTCGGGGGGCTCCTTTAGTCATGCACTCACCGCTCTGGGTTGGACGTCGGAAGACTTCTTTTGCAAAGTCCTAGATTTTGAAACCTAAATCTTAGCAAGTTTAGATTATTTTTATAGAAGCTCAGGATGTGGCCTGTTTGCTTAAAATACGTGTACCTCTGTATGGGCAGGTGAATGCCAAAGCTCAGAGCATTGCTTCCTGCTCTGGCGAGGAAGTGCCTGGGGTGGGGTAGTAACTGAGAGGTGTTTACATGAAAGGTGTGGGGTGCCATGTTTGCAGGAGAAGATGGGGGAGCTCCTTCCTAGGGCTCCTAGAACGAACGGGGTTTCCTTACCTCAGCATCGGGGGCAGTTTCCCAGGGGACTTTCTTCCCGATGGGAGGAGTTCAGCTGCAGGAATAAACAAACAGCTTTTGCCCCCTAGCCCTGCCCGCTCCTCCTGTCTTGTTCCCTTCCCCCAGCAGACTCGGGGCACAGGCACAGAACGTCCTCTGGAGTCGGGCCCTTTGCATGCTGGCGTTGCATGCCCTAAGCCAAAGGCTGGCATGTCGGTGTGGGTGTCCCTGCCGTGGGCACCACCCTGGTGGGGGAGGGGTGCCTCAGGAGCCCTTCGCCTGGAAACTGCAGCTGAGGAGCGGCCTGCATCCCTGGCGCGGAGACGTGATATCAGCCAGGAGCGAAGGTGGCCGAGTCGCCGTCTGCGCGTCATGGGGGCCGGGGCCGAGACCCCGGAGCGGGGGTTTGCGCCCAGGATGTTGTACTGGGGCGATGGGCGTTTCTCTGTCCACGTCAGTCACAGGGGCAGCAGGGTTCGTGCTGGAGTTTCTTGGGGACCACGGCAGGCCGCTGTGGACACGTGAGGGTCTTCGCTGAGGCTCGGAGAGGACTAGTGACAAAAGAGATGCTATTTTGTAGTACGAGGTTATTTTGTCCACTTAGTGTACACATAGCCGTAGCTTTGTAAAAAGGGATCTTTGTAAAAACAATTGTACGAATGTGCGCACTTATTTATTGCTGATTGTAAATGAAGATGCTAATGACTGCGTAATTTATACCTGCGGGAAATGAACTGGAGAATTTGTTGACTGTTTTCTATTAGGGAATTTTAGCCTTGGTGCTCCGATGACTGGTCTTGTAAAATTCACGTATCCTTCAGAAAGTTTTGAGTATAAATTTCAGGAACTGACACGCTGGTTGATGGTTTTTATTTCCATGTGCACGGGTGTGTCTGCCGCGGAAACGGCACTGCCTGTCCTTTGTCCCCACAAAGAGTGCTGTCGCCAGGGTCAAGGTGAAGCCAGCTGGTTGGAGGGACGGTAGGGAATGTCCGCTTCGTAACTGGCACCTTGCCTCGGGCTTTGCATGGGAGGCTCCAAGAAGGAACAATAGTACTACTACTAGTAGGAGGAGTGGTAGTGGTAGTAACAGTGTAGTAGCAGCACTAGAAGTGGTGGTGTGTGGTACTAATAGTATAGTAGCAGTAGCAGTACTGGTGGCAGTGGTGGTAATAGTTCAGTAACAGTAGCAGTACTGGTAGCGGGGGTGGTAATATAGTAGCAGCACTAGTGGTGGTGGCAGTGGTGGTAATAGTGCAGTAACAGTAGCAGTACTGGTAGCGGGGGTGGTAATATAGTAGCAGCACTAGTGGTGGTGGTGGCAGTGGTGGTAATAGTACAGTAGCAGTAGCAGTACTGGTAGCGGGGGTGGTAATATAGTAGCAGCACTAGTGGTGGTGGTGGCAGTGGTGGTAATAGTACAGTAACAGTAGCAGTACTGGTAGCGGGGGTGGTAATATAGTAGCAGCACTAGTGGTGGTGGTGGCAGTGGTGGTAATAGTGCAGTAACAGTAGCAGTACTGGTAGCGGGGGTGGTAATATAGTAGCAGCACTAGTGGTGGTGGTGGCAGTGGTGGTAATAGTGCAGTAACAGTAGCAGTACTGGTAGCGGGGGTGGTAATAGTATAGTAGCAGCACTAGTGGTGGTGGTGGCAGTGGTGGTAATAGTGCAGTAACAGTAGCAGTGGTGGTAATAGTACAGTAGCAGTAGCAGTACTGGTAGCGGGGGTGGTAATATAGTAGCAGCACTAGTGGTGGTGGTGGCAGTGGTGGTAATAGTGCAGTAACAGTAGCAGTGGTGGTAATAGTGCAGTAACAGTAGCAGTACTGGTAGCGGGGGTGGTAATATAGTAGCAGCACTAGTGGTGGTGGTAGCAGTGGTGGTAATAGTTCAGTAACAGTAGCAGTACTGGTAGCAGGGGTGGTAATATAGTAGCAGCACTAGTGGTGGTGGTAGCAGTGGTGGTAATAGTTCAGTAACAGTAGCAGTACTGGTAGCAGGGGTGGTAATAGTATAGTAGCAGCACTAGTGGTGGTGGTGGCAGTGATGGTAATAGTGCAGTAACAGTAGCAGTGGTGGTAATAGTACAGTAGCAGTAGCAGTACTGGTAGCGGGGGTGGTAATATAGTAGCAGCACTAGTGGTGGTGGTAGCAGTGGTGGTAATAGTTCAGTAACAGTAGCAGTGGTGGTAATAGTTCAGTAACAGTAGCAGTACTGGTAGCGGGGGTGGTAATATAGTAGCAGCACTAGTGGTGGTGGTGGCAGTGGTGGTAATAGTGCAGTAACAGTAGCAGTGGTGGTAATAGTACAGTAACAGTAGCAGTACTGGTAGCGGGGGTGGTAATATAGTAGCAGCACTAGTGGTGGTGGTGGCAGTGGTGGTAATAGTGCAGTAACAGTAGCAGTACTAGTAGCAGTGGTGGTAATAGTGCAGTAACAGTAGCAGTACTAGTAGCAGTGGTGGTAATAGTGCAGTAACAGTAGCAGTACTGGTAGCGGGGTGGTAATATAGTAGCAGCACTAGTGGTGGTGGCAGTGGTGGTAATAGTGCAGTAACAGTAGCAGTACTGGTAGCGGGGGTGGTAATATAGTAGCAGCACTAGTGGTGGTGGCAGTGGTGGTAATAGTGCAGTAACAGTAGCAGTACTGGTAGCGGGGGTGGTAATATAGTAGCAGCACTGGTGGTGGTGGTGGCAGTGGTAATAATGGAGCAATGGCAGTAGCAGCTCCAGTAGTGGTAGGACTGGCGCTGGTGGTGAGCATGGTGGCAGTCATAGGGACAGCAGTGGCAGCAGCGATAGTAGCAGTCCAGTCGCGGGCCCTGGAGCTAGACTCCCTGCGTGGGCGCCTGGGCTGAATCCTGGCTCTGTGTGACCAGCTGTGTGAGTGACCACGGTCCCTGGATCCTCAGAAAGCAGAGCCCGGGTCCAGCTTCGGTGCTGAAGGCGTCGCTGGGAGGTGAGTGCATGCCAGGGCGGCAGCACCTGGCACGGGAGGGAGGGGAAAGCCGGGAAGGGGAGGCAGTGAATCTGGTTCCCCATCTGCCGGGCCTCGGCACTACTCTGGTGCTGAGAACAGTCAGCGAGACCCCAGCCCTGACCCACAGAGCCCTGTTGCGGGGGGTGGGGGAGTGGAGGGGGGAGGGCATAAATAAAAGAAACATAGGCCACCTGCCATACATCTGTAGGCGCAGGAGCAAGGCGGGAGGAGGGAGCACGGGGGCAGGTGGGAGGGGACACGGGTTGACAGTAGTCGGGCGGTCTCTGCCGAAGGCCGGAAATGCGGGCCCGGTCACTCACGGTTTTGCAATGGAGTCTTCAGGATGCCATTGTATCTTGGGCTCTTCTTTTTAAGTCTGTTTTTGCACTAGTACAGTAGTACTGGTGGAGCAATTTTAGGTTCACGGCAAATTTAAGAGAAAAGTATTCAGATTTCCCACATACCCTCCGCCCCAGACACGCACAGCCTCCTCCCACCCCCCATCAACATCTTCCACCGGAGGGGGATGTTTGTTGCGACTGATGAACGTACACTGACACATCGTCACCACCCAAAGCCAGTTTAGTGGTTTACGTTAGGGGTTATCTCTGGCTTTCAATAACGTGTATTATTGGTACCAATTGATTTTGACCGTAGTACAATTTTCAGGAACACTTTTAATAGCATTTTCTAACAATTTTGAGCTAACAAGGGCAAGCAGGTCAAGTGAGCCCCATCGCTTTCCATATATTTGAGCGGGAAGTGTGATGAAAAGCCTGCCAAGATGTTAGTAATGTCACATGATCAATGAAATCCTGTGTGGAGCACAATGAAATACATAGCTCCCTCTACTCTAAGTACTTTGGATTGGCTGCCTCTGGGTTTTATTTTATTTTTTAAATACATTTTATTGTTTTTTACAGAGACGAAGGGAGAGGGATAGAGTTAGAAGCACTAATGAGAAACACTGATCCGCTGCCTCCTGCACACCCCCCCCCCCCCCCGGGGATGTGCCCACAACCAACGTACATGCCCTTGACTGGAATCGAACTTGGGACCCTTGAGTCCTCAGGCCGACGCCCTATCCACCGAGCCAAACCGGTCAGGGCTGCCTCTGGGTTTTATACGTTATGGATCTCAGTTTCTTTCATAACGAATTTAATTCAGGAATCTTGTAGGTGCCGCTGAGGGCTGCAAACGTAATTAACAGGGAGCGGGATGGAATTACAAGGCGAAAGGCCTTTCTGGGAGGTGTCGGAGAGGTGGGGAGAGAAATGGAAATCCAGAGGCGAGCTAAGGCGAGGCCACCAGAGTCTCATTGATCCTGGTCTGACCAGCTTTTCAAGACGGGGGTAGGTCATGGTCAAAGGTGAGGGTTCACCTACAGCAGTTCCGTGCCTCGCACAGGCCAGATGGCATGCTGACCCGGGGAACCCTCAAACAGCTCTTGGCCAGCGATGAGCAGGATGATAAGTAAGAACCGTGTCCCTGTGATAAAGGCTGGGACCAAGGTATCTGCCCTGTGCCTTGGGAGTAGAGAGAAGAGAGACATTCAAAGGGGCGGGGCCGTGGGGAAGCAGGTCTCAGACTGGATGCCCTCATGAGAGAGGAGATGAACGTGCAGAGTGGGAGGAGTTCTCGGGACCCAGAGAGAGAGGAAGGGCGTTTCAGGCCAGGTCACAGCAGGAACGCCCGTGCAGAGGAGTGGAATTTCATCACGGCCTAGGAAACGGGGCGGCCCGGTTGCAGCTGAAGCTCAGGGACATGGCAGGGCAGGAAGTTACATAAGCAGCCACCAGCTTCTGCGGGACCTTGAACTCCAGGGTGAGAAGTCTGCAGACACCTGGGGGCCGTGGGGAGCTTGGAGGCTGGGTGGAACCGGAGAACAAGGACCCACAGCAGAGGGTGCACCGCAGCCGCTGAGCTGGAGGGCGGCGAGAGGGGGGAGGGGGGCGCTCCTGTAATGAGGTCAGAGAGACAGCCCAGGACCTGGGCAGGGACGTCTAAAGGACACGGAGTCACAGGAGGGAACTGGATTCTCCTCTGGAACAGCAGCCCTGGGCTGCAGGCTGGGCTGAGTGACACGGTAACCAAGACAGGCCGGGCAGGGGGCGAGCAGGCTTTCGGTCTGACCCGCTCGTGTGGCTCAGGGGCCGGCATCCACCCAGGAGCCAAGAGGCCGCTGGTTTGACTCCCGGGCAGGGCACATGCCCATGTTGGGGCTCCCCGCCCTGTGGGGGGCGTGCTGGAGGCAGCCGATGAGCGTGTTTCTGTCATCTCTCATCGATGTTTCTACTTCCGGATCCCTCCCCATCCTCTTTCTCTAAAAAATCAATAAAAACTTTTTTTTTAAGTGTGCTATCCATGGTATTTATTATTGTGACCACTCTTATCTATCTCAAAGACTAAGTCATCTTTGTGGGTTTTCGTAGATGAGTTTCAGGACAGCCCCATCCTTGGATCGCTTTAGCGTAAGCAAAGCGCCGGGGCCGCTGGACCAGCGCTCTGTGCATTGACGGTCCTGACGCCTCCCTGGGAGCCTTGGTGACAGTCTGTTTCACGCTGTCCCCGGGAAGCACCCGCACAGCCTGAGGCTGTCGCGGCCCTCACTGGCCTCTGTCCCCACAGCCGGACACGAGGGCTCAGCGCCACGGCGGCCCGTCTGCAGGGGTCTGAGGCCGTGGCCGGCGCGGCCCGGCCCGGTGCTCAGTAATGAAGGAGTAAACGGCTGGGTGGCTGGGTGGCTGGGTGGCTGGGTGGCTGGGTGGCTGGGTGGCTGGGTGGATCAAACCATAAAAACCATTTCATCTCTTCTTTAAAACATGACTTCCTTTGGGACCGAATAGAACGTGACTCCTTCCTGGAAACCCCCAGGACCCAGGTCCCCGAGGCCGCCCCCGTGGCCGCTGCCGCAGGCGTGTCGCTCTGGCGGACGAGCGGAGAGCCGGGCTCCCAGCCGCCGTGTGGCGTCACTCTGGTTTCGGCTTCTCCCCGCGCCGTGTGCTGCACGTGCTAGTGCAACGTCTGCTTTCCTCTCGTGGACCCGCCTTTCGTTACAGGGGTCTCGGCCAAGAACAGAGAGGCAAAAAGAGAATGAATTTTCCTCCCCTCCAAGTGCAAGGCCGTGAACTGGGGGGGCCGCAGCGCTGTGGAGCGGAGCGGAGCGGCTCCCCCGGGGGGGTGGGGTTGCTCCGAGCCTGACCGGCGGCCGAATAGCCCTGTCGGACCCCCATGTGCAGTCCCCCCCATACTCCAGCTCGCTTGGTTCAGATCACACGGGGCATTGCCTGCGAGCAAACCACAGGGAGGTTCATTGGCCCGTGAGAGCGGGCTGGGTGTGGAGTGCAGACAGCAGGAATGGAGGATAAAGTGCTTCCTGTCAGTGCTAAAGTAGGCGGTAGTTCTATTAAACTTTTTTTATTTTATCTATCTATCTATTTATTTATTTATTTGAAACCTGTAAGGAATTTTTGTGAGTTTATTTGAGCCAAACTTTCGACATATGCAGGGAAGCAGAACCTCAATGAATTCTCTCTGTTAAACTTTAAAAAAAAAAAAAAAATCTGGGCAAACCTGATTTTGAATTCCAAGCTTCTATAGGCATCTGTTGAGCAGAAGTACAAATGCTGCCCAGTTAGGGTTTATGGAGTGACAATTCAGTTCAGTGTCAATTAAGATGGCAGCATTTCCTTTTCTGAATGGGAAAAAAAAAAGAGAGAGAGCTGATATTAAGCTATGGGAAAACTGTTTCTGTTCCAAATGAGGGGGGCTGTCAGCCACATACTGTACCCCTGATCTGGGGAGCACACGCCATCCTTCCGTTGTCTTTCCGGTGGGAGTGAGAAGGCCCTGAAACTGTAAGTGAGCCGCCCCAGGCTGGGCGGGCAGCGGGGGAGGGGGGGCCTGCCCCGGGGGCGTGCGCACCGGCCTGCCTCGATTCCTGTAATCCATCTCTCTGTATTTACCCAGGTGCAGGGGACTGGTTTCTCGGGGAAGCCTGACGAACATGCGAGCACAAAAACTCCCAGGCTCCGCTCGCCTCTCACCAGTGACGCTGTAAAGCGGGAAAGGGAGAGGGAGAGAGAGAAACATCAACGATGAGAGAGAATCATTGATTGGCTGCCCCCTGCACACCCCTCACTGGGGATCTAGCCCACAACCAGGACATGTGCCCTTGATCGGAATCGAACCTGGGACCCTTCAGTCCCCAGGCCAACGCTCTACCCACTGAGCCAAACTGGCAAGGGCCCTTGATCTATTATTATTTAGAGACACCAGCAGTTCCCGAACCCCACGGGCTCCACATAGAGACGCGCGGTCCCGTCGGGTGGTGCCCACTTCTGTCGGGCTCTGGCTCTGACCCTGGCACTCCCGGCCGCTGGCCGAGGCAGGCCCTGTCTTGCCGGCCCGCGGTCATGGTGCTCACACAGTAGCTGCACTGGGCCTATGCTGAGTGATAATGAGCGTTGGGGGACAGCATGCACTCTGCCACTTGTCTGCATATGTTCCCCCCACTGACCCCCAGGTCACAGCTGTGCCATGTGCCCCAGCGGTGTGTCTGTGACCCCTGGTGTGACAGTTAACTTCGAATGCTTGGGTAATGTGGTGTCAGCTAGACTCTCTCGTTTTTGAAAGAAGGATTTTATGGGGAGATGCTTTGGACCAATGTAAATATTTCATTGCTTGTCCAACTTTTACCCATTGGGGATAGCAAACATTGATATTTCTTTTCTGATGATTGCCAAATGGTGATTTTTAACTCCATTATTTCTTGGCTGCATTCTAGTCTATGTATGAGCTATCTTTTCTCCCCATTTATCCTATCTAATAAAGAGGGAATATGCTAATTGACTGTCATGCCCTCAAAGATGGTGGAACCCACAGCCACAAGATGGCAGCACTCAGTCCCCTCAGCCCTGCTGGAGGGGCAGGTGTGTGGCATGGCTGGACCCGCCCCCCAGGCAGGTCTGGCCACTCTATAGGCCTATCTCCAGAGTCCCTCAGTCCCCTCGGCCTCCCCGCTATGCAGGGCCACCCAAGGCTCAGGAAACCAGGAGCGGCCAAGGCTTGCGCTGCCGGCAGTGGCAGCAGCAGAGGTGAGATGGAGCGTCGACTTCCCCTGAGGGCTCCTGGACTGTGAAAGGGGGCAGGCCTGGCTGAGGGACACCATCCCCCTCCAGTGCATGAATTTTCATGCACCGGGCCTCTAGTTTATTCAATAAAAAAATACCTGTGTGGTCTCATGGATTATACTTTATTACATGGGCTACATTCTCCTATTATAATTTATTTTGATGCTCAAATTGTCCTAGACTTGGCCCCTTCAAGATGACTGCTTTGTTTTTTTGAAACATCTCCAACATTCTTTGTGCATTTCATACTTTCTGACTCAATCAGATATTCCAGGCTCACCTCTATGGCACTTATAATACATTTACATTTATTGTTATAGCTGCGTGTATTGCAAACCTTGAATTCACATCAATGCCTCTGTTTCCAATCCAGTCACACAGCCTTCTTGTTCTTCTCATTAGTGGTTTGCAACCCCTTCTCCACCAGGAGAACTCTGGCTCCTGCTTCCCTCCATGTGGTTGTTCTCTCTGTAGCCCCTCCCCCCGACCCCCATGGCATCAGCCGCCTGCCTTTGGCGGCTGCCCTGCTTCCATGTTTGGGGTCCCACCTCCACACTGGCCCGATTCCCTAGCTGAATATGGGCATGGCCATATCATTCCGTGTGGACAGAGAAGCAGAGAACACATTAGTAGAGAGAGATACACTGGTGAAGCAGACACACGGGGGGAAATCACAGGAGGAGTATCTTTTGGGTTTCTGGCCACTTCCTAACCCTGGTCCTCCTCCTTTGCTAAGATGCAGCTGTATTCCTCTTCCCGGATTTGTGAGAAACTCCGACATCCTAATGATAAGTTCTTCCCTTCTGGTTAAGCTACTTAACCAAAGGTTGGTTTGTGTTACAGAGAATCTGTTTTTTAATCCTCACCCGAGAATGTCTTTCCATTGGTCTTTTAGAGAGAGAGTGGAAGAGAGAGGGAAAGACAGAGAGAAACATTGATGTGAAAGAGACACATGGACTGGTTGCCTCCTGTACATGCCCAGGCTAAGGCCTGGGCCGGGGAGGAGCCTGCCACCAAAGGACATGACCTTGACCAGAATCTATGTTGGGACCACTTGCTCTCTCCACTGAGCCAAACCATCGAGGGCTCAAACAAAGGGGTATTGATATCCTGCCTTGTTCTATAAAAAAAATGAAACTGTGGAACAGTCAGGGCAAGGGGGGAAATTAACCCACGGAAAATGCTTACCACACGGCACTGCACTGCTGTTGAATGTGGGCTAGAATATTCGCGCTAAGCTTTTCAGTGATCTCAACCGAGTATGAAACGCTATCCCTTGCGAGGTTTCTTCTCCAGATTTAAAACATGAGCAACTGGAGGATGAATAGCTGCACCGCTGGGACGGAATAGTCTAGAAGTGAGCTCTTCAGCAAAAGGCAGTAATGGCACGCTGTGGAGCTGTCTGGAAAAAATATTAATCTGGATCCATACCTCACCCCTTATACTGAGTCCGTTCCAAATGGACCGATGCTTAATTGCGAAAGACTGGAAGTCTACCTGGTAAATGCCCATCAACAGAGGATTGATGGTTAAATAAATTACGGCATATTCCTACAATAAAATGTTATGGGAACTCAAAAAACAATCAGTGAGGAGCTCTGTATATACTGACACAGACATAGTTTTGATACATTAAGTAATAAAAAGCAAAATGTAATAATTATGTATGGCATGCAACTATTTTTGTAAACTGGGGGATGTCTTGGCTTCTATAGGCATAAAAAGATTAGCTAAAACAGTGGTCGGCAAACCATGGCTCACGAGCCACATGTGGCTCTTTGGCCCCTTGAGTGTGGCTCTTCCACAAAGTACCATGTGCGGGCACACACCAACAGTGCCATTGAAGAAGTACCCTAATCAAGTTAGTAACAATGTATCTACCTATATAGTTTAAGTGTAAAAAATTGGCTCTCAAAAGAAATTTCAACCCATGTACTGTTGATATTTGGCTCTGTTGATTAACAAGTTTGCCAACCCCTGACCTAGAATGAGCAAACCTAGTGGTTCCGTGTGGGTATGGAGACAGGTGTGGGGAGAGATTCTTTGAACTGTATGTCTTTTTATGCTTTCTGACGGACGAACCATATAGATACTTAATTTTTTTTTAATTGATGAAAGACAAACCAGCTGATGAAGCCCAGGGAAAGACAGAGAGACGACTCAGAGGACAGCAGGAGGGGCTGAAAGTTCACCTGCCCCCACATTCCCACTGCTGGGGGCCCCTGTGGCCATCCCTCCCTGGGGTGCCATTCTTCCCAAAAGGATGACCTCCCCAAAGCCTGCCCACGTGCTCCCTGGAGGTCTGCTGCTGAAGCGCCTGCCATGTAAGAATAATTACTTTTAGGGAAGTCTGCCCAGAGCACTGCATTTCCTCATTTACCATGAATATTCCTCGCCCCGGCGACTTGCCAGTAACTGTACGATCATGTGCGGGCTGGAGCCGCGAGCACACCAGCTTCCCAGCCAGAACACCGGGGTTCAAATCTCAGTTGTTTGCGTCTTACCGGTTCAGTTGCTGGAGATGATTTATTTTTCTTCCTCTTAATAGCCAGGGGGTGGGGGACAATTACTGCACAGACCTCCCGGGGTCCACCATATAGAGATCACCTCTTCCATCTGCCTGTCCAATAGCAGCCTAATGAGCCACGGGAGGCATGAAAATGCTGCTAGCGCTCACATTTTAAAGACGCAAATGAAACTAATATTCATTCCCATACATCAAAAAGCATGACCACTTCAACATGTAATGAGTATAAACATTGCTAGGGAGACGTTTTACATCCTTCTTTGGTTAGGGACGCGTGCATCCGGGTTGCAACCAGCCCGTCTCCATGGGAACAGCTGCACTGTTAAGAGCTCAGTGTTGCACCTGGCTGACCTCCACAGCGCCCAGCACACAGTAGGTGCTGCTCTTGGGCATGAAAGCATTCGTCTGGAATAAACCTATCTGGTGTGGGGTAAATTAGTAGGATTTTCCTTAAACCGGGCACTGGGCCTTCGTATTTTAATCACAGCTGCAAGGTATGGTGCCGTAGCAACCTATGCAATGAGTACTTTACATAAGTGGGGCCGCTGTCCCATCTCGTCCGTGGGTGTCCCAGTCCTGGGGTTGGGGTGGGAGGTGGCGTCTGTTATCCCCCCAAATGCGGAGGACCCTGCGCCACCAGCCTGGTGTACAGCGGCCCAGGGGGAAGGTCTGTAAAACCTGGGAGGGGAGCGGGAAAAGGACGCTGTGCCCTCCGGCCGCGGCCGCGGCCACGGCCACGTTTAGGGGCAATGGCTGCCACGCGGGGCTGCAAGGGCGGCGGGGAATTCCGGGCGCCAGGAGGCTCCGACCCGCTGGGCCACGAGGGCGCGGGGCTGCGCGGGCCCGGCCGCCGCTGGGCCGCAGGCCCCGCCTCAGCCTCCGCGCCGCGCCCGCCGTCTCCGGGCCGCTGATTGGCTGCGAGGCCGGGGTTGACCTTTCACCGCCTTGCGCCGGCCAATCACAGGCGTGCTCTCATGCCGGCGCGGGGAGCGGCGCGGCGCGGGCGGCCGGGGCGGCGTGGGCGCCGGTGGGATTCTCCAAGCCGCGTGCGCCGTTGCCGCGGGCCGTGCGCGGGCTGCGGGCGAGCCGGGCGCTGCGCAGTCTCCGCAGGCGCCGGCGGGAGGGGTCGAGGCGGAGGCGCGGCGCGGCGCGGGCTGCAGCGGGCCCAGGTGAATGGAGTAACCTGACAGCGGGGACGCGGCGAAGGCGAGCGGGAGGAAATGGCGGCGGCGGCGGCGCCGGGCGGCACCGGGAGGCCTGGGCTGTGACGCACGCGCCGGAGAGGGGTCCGATGGTTCTCGAAGGCCCGCGGCGCCCCTTGCTGCAGGTGAGGCGGACTCCCGCGGCGCCGCTTTGTGTCCGGGGCGGGGAGCGCATCGCCCGGCCCGGCCCTGGGCACGCGCTCAGGCCTGGCCCGTGGGGCGGCCTGCAGGGCTGTGCGCCGGCCGCGACCCGAGTGGCCGTTCTGGAGGGACTTTGTGCGGTCGCTCCGGCCCCGCTTGGGGATGCGGACAGGCCGCCCTGGGGGAGCTGGGTTTGACAGGTCCTGCTTCCCGCATCGGCTGCTGCAGGACGGGCCGGGCGCCTCGGGGCGTCCTGGGACCGGCGGCGGCGGCGGCGGCGGTCACGACCGCGGCCTCAGTGGACACCTGCGGGAGGGCCGGGGGTGGCGAGGGGAGGACGCCGGGCTGCGGGTGCTGCTGGCCGGAAGCATGAGCCCCCCGGGCGCCGGGCAGGACGGGGAGGATTGTTCCCGTTTCCTGGCAGGTGACCAGGTCTGGGTCCTTGGGGCGCGTGGCCCAGGCCATCTTCCCATCCCTCCTTCCCCTCCTCTCCCCTCACCCCCTCCCCTCCGATGGCTTTGCGCCAGAACCTCTGGACCCTGCCAGGAGCCTTTTCCCAGGGCTGTAACCCGGGCAATCAGTGTGGCTCAGTGAGCTCAGATTGTGGGCATGATCTGCAAGTGCCCAGCTGCCCGCATGCAGACCCCACACCCGCAGTGCCTGCCATGGCCTGCGGCCCGGCCGGAGCGGAGGTGAGTGGCCAGTCCCTGCTCTGTGGTAGTCAGGGAGGGTTTTGGCGGAGAAAGTCATGTTGGAAATGCCCGCGTGACGGATCCACGGAATCTTAAGTGTTCTTACCACCAGCGCGGTTTAAGCACATGCATTCGGTTTGGGGACATGCATTCGGTTTAAGCACATGCATTCGGTTTGGGGACATGCATTCGGTTTGGGCACATGCATTCGGTTTGGGCACATGCATTCGGTTTGGGGACATGCATTCGGTTTGGGGACATGCATTCGGTTTGGGGACATGCATTCGGTTTAAGCACATGCATTCGGTTTGGGGACATGCATTCGGTTTGGGGACATGCATTCGGTTTAGGGACATGCATTCGGTTTGGGGACATGCATTCGGTTTGAGCACATGCATTCGGTTTGAGCACATGCATTCGGTTTGGGGACATGCATTCGGTTTGGGCACATGCATTCGGTTTAGGGACATGCATTCGGTTTGGGGACATGCATTCGGTTTGGGCACATGCATTTGGTTTGGGGACATGCATTCGGTTTGAGCACATGCATTCGGTTTGGGGACATGCATTCGGTTTAGGGACATGCATTCGGTTTGGGGACATGCATTTGGTTTAGGGACATGCATTCGGTTTGGGGACACTCGTTCGTCTCATCCAAGAGCCCTCACTTGGAAGGGGCGCTTCTGGAGGTGCTTGGTCCCCTGGGTTTCCGAATCTACAACCTGACTTTCAGTTGTCTTCGTGTTGCGTGTTCCTCAAGTGCAGCGCACAGCGAGTGGCAGAGGGCAGGAGTTAGGTGACTTTGAAATGATGTGTTTCTTCTTAATGTGCTTTAATGCGAGGTTAACGCCATTGAAAACGTATTGACGTGGATGTTAACATTTCTGAGTAAAAATACTTGTCTTAACCAAAGAGCTCCAATCATTTACTGCAGGATGGATCCCGGCACAGGATTCGGGAGGAGGTGGCTTGTGCAGAGTGATTTCGGCAATGCCCGTACCAGTAGGAACCAGGTTCTGGAAGAATCGGCCTGTTTCGCCAAGTGTTGTCTTTAAACCTAGGTAGCACGCGTATAGTATAGGTACTACGTGCCACATCTAGAGACACACATGGTTATTTCAAAACTTGATTGTAGGACATATTTTATAAAGCTTGTCCATAGATGAGAGACACTGAAGATTGCTTTTAATGTGGTCACTTGGAGCACGTAAATGCTAATGGTGTGTGAGTTTATTCACGGCGACAAAATGCCTTTTGAGGAAAAGATGTGTCGGTCACATTTCATTGGGGCAGAGACTTTTCCTGCATGTTTTTGGCAAGGGCCTGCATTTCACGCTGCCGTCGCCTCCTCGCAGGCCGAGTAGCGTCTCCCTGCTCGTGTGGGGACTGTGTGGCGAGGTGGCTGTGCCGTTGCTGAGCGTTGTCATCTTGGTTTTCCAGGGCATTTCTTCTTCGTGTGCTCTCACTCGGCAGTGGCTTTGGGTGGTGCGTGTGGGCCCGTAGGATCAGGGCCACCTTCGAGGAGGCGGCGCGGACGGCACTGGGGTGTGCCTTCCCTGCCCGTCTGACAGGGCGATGCTTGTCGCGCTGGAGAAAGTCGGCGCTGTGACCTTAACATCCTGTGGTCATTGCTTGTGGCCAAAGGTCTGAGAAGTGGCCCTGAGGCAGGACAGGAAGACGCAGAGGATGGCCCGAGTTCCCGTGGCCCTGAGGCAGGACAGGAGGACACAGAGGGTGGCCCGAGTCCCAGCCTGAAAGTGACGGACGGGTTTGGGGTCAGCCTCGCAGGTGCTCTTTGGGGCGTTACAGTGGCGCTCTGAGGGGCTGTGGAGGACAGACGAATCGTGTAGGAAGTCCTTAGTGGGATGCTGGTTGAATGAAGGAAATGCTGTCTAACCTTGAATGTTCAGGTGACTTCTGGGTATTCCAGGTTCCTTTTCCTGTGCCGAGTGTGTAGAACTAATGTCATTTTCCCCAGTGTTCAGTGTAAGCTTTAAGCTTGTATGGCATTGAGTACACACACATTGTTTGGCAACCATCAACACCATCGTCTCCAGAACTTTTTCCTCCTCCCCAGAAACTCTCCACCCTCCTTCCAGCCCCAGGCAGCCGTCGCTGTGTTCTCTGCGAATGTGGCTGCTCTTGAACCTCAGACAGGTGGGATCATGCGATATTTGTCCTTTTGTGACTGGCGTGTTTCACTTGAGCTCCTTCAGGATCCGTTTATGCTGTAGCATGTGTCGGGGTTTCCTTGTTCAGGCTGAACAATGGTTCATTGTATGTGTGTCTGCCACATTTTACTCATCCGTTCATCCGCAGGGGGACACCTGGGCTGTTGCTTCTGCATTTTGGCTTTATGAATAGTTTTCCTGTGTGTGTGTTTAATCTGAACCCAAGGACATGCTTAGAGAGAGGGGTGGAGTGGGGAGGGGGGAGAGAAACACATTGATGTGAGATACGTGGGTTGGTTGTTTTCCATACACGCCCCAACCAGGGATCCAACCACAACTCAGGTATGTGCCTTGACCTGGAATCCAGCTGGCAGCCTTCAGTGCATAGGACGGTGCTCAATCGGTTGTCACTCTGGCTGGGCCAGATCATCAAACTACTGGACTCAGATTAAAAAAAAAAACCCACAAAAACACATTTTTTATTGATTTTTACAGACGGGGGGGTGGGGGGGAGAGGGAGGGAGGGAGAGAGAGAGAAACATTGATGAGAAAGAAACCTGGATCAACTGCCTTCTGCATGCCCCTTACTGGGGATCGAGCCTGCAACCAAGGTACATCCTTTGACTGGAATCAAACTGGGACCCTCCACTCCTAGCGCTGACGCTCTATCCACTGAGCCAAACCAGCGGGGGCTGCACTCAGGTTTTATCGCAATGTGAGCTTTCTCGGGGCTGTGCTGACAGTTGCACTTCCCCACAAATGGTTCCTCTTTGTCAGGAAAAGCCTTTAATCTCCTTGAGACCCAGGATCGACTCCTTTCTGTGATCTCAGTTCCTGGCACCGGACTGCCAGTGACCGAGCTTGTCCAGCGGGTTGGTCGTGGCAGAGGCCGTGCTCAGCTGCCGGAGGAGGACGCTGGGGAGGCCGCGGCTGGCCTGTGCAGATTGTAAGTTGGAGCCAGGCGGTCTGTCTTGTTTGCCTTCTGCTCTGCTTTCTGAACAGTCAAGAGTGTGGGTCGCTCTCAGGTCAGTGAGTGTCACTGACGGGTCAGTGAACGTACACGTTTTGTTGTTTGTCCACTCTGGGAGGGTCTGAGATGTTTTGCAGGGGTTGGTGAGAGAGAGCACTGAAGATGGTGACGGTGGAGGAGGCGGGAGGGCATTAGACGGAAGCTTCGGGCAGGGCGAGCTCAGCATCCGCATGTCACTATAGGTTTTTAAAAAATTTAAATCGTTAGTCAAAGCCAAAGAGGAAGCGGTACTAATTATAGTTGGCATTGATTAATGGAAGGAAGTAGACCAATTAACCAGGAGACTTTCTCTTGTGTGAGGAATAAGTGATTGTCTCAGTTCATATATAAATGACATGAGGGTGTGGACGAAATGCCTTATGGGTGACAGAGAAGCAGTTTTCGCCTGCCGTTGTGGAGAAGCCAGGTGACAGCCTCAGCGGGCTAGAAAAGCGTTAGTAACAGTGCGCTTCCTTCTGTGGGTGTGATTTATTAGCTTATTTCACTCCCCTTCCAGGTGGCCTCCCTGGTTGTTGGCACGCTGAGGGACAGTGTTCACAGTGAGCCCCTTTCTGGACGGTGTAGGCAGTCAGGGCTCCCCGTCTCGCTGCCCGGCTTCAGGAGTGTGCGCTGGCCTGGAAGCAGGGCTGCCGTCGCGGTGCAGTATCCTCAGTGAGTGAGGGCAGAGGAAGCGGTACAGGTGATCCTTCAACAATGTGGGTTCAAAGGGCGTTGATCTCCCCACCCTTGCCGCAAATACCAAACCCTTGGTGCTCAAGTTCCCTATGTGTAACGACCCTCGGCAACCGCGCATCAAACCAGTGCAGGTGTCTGTACTAATGAAAGGGTAGTATGCTAATTAGACAAGATAGACTGGACATCTTCCAACGGCCTCCCAGACAGCCACGGCCGGGGGCTGAGGCAGAGGCAGTTAGGGTGATCAGGCAGGCTGGCGGGGGAGAGCGGTTAGGGGCATTCAGGCTGGCAGGGGAGAGTGGTTATGGGCATCAGGCAGGTAGGCAGAGCGGTTAGGAGCAATCAGGCAGGCAGGCAAGTGAGCAGTTAGGAGCCAGTGGTCCAGGATTGCGAGAGGGATGTCCTACTGCTGGTTTAGCCTGATTCCGCAGGGCAGTCAGACATCCCCCAAGGGGCCCCTGATTAGAGAGGGTGCAGGCCTGGCTGAGGGGATCCCTCCCCCACTCCTGCATGAATTTCATGCACCGGGCCTCTAGTTTATTGCATAAAAATCAGTGTATAAGTGGACCCTCATTTTGATGTTTGAGGATCAACTGTATTTTTTAGGTCTAGCTGATGAAATTAAAATTTTCAGTAGTGTAAAAGAAGGCCTTTGTTAAAACACACTCTTGTCGGTGAATTGTTGGTTCTCTTAACATGTGCAGTTGCTTAGGGCAGTGGTCTGCAAACCGCGGCTCGGGAGCCACATGCGGCTCTTTGCTCCCTTGAGTGGGGCTCTTCCACAAAATACCACGGCCTGGGCAAGTCTATTTTGAACAAGTGGCGTTGGAAGAAGTGTAAGTTTAAAAAATTTGGCCCTCAAAAGAAATGTCAGTCGTCGTACTGTTGATATTTGGCTCTGTTGACTGATGAGTTTGCTGACCACTGGCTTAGGGCAAGGATAGCTTAGCATCATTTAAATGCGTGACTAGGAAGATGCCACAAGAAAGCATTGTTTGAGGTTGTCTGTAAATTTACTAGAGATAAGACATGAAATGCTTAAATTCTGGCCTTAATGTTTGCTTTTTGCGGCTTGCAGTGACATTAGATGTCTGTGGTGAGGTTTGTAGAAACAGGGTGGACCAGAACAGAACCTGGCATGCAGACTGTGCCCCAGTTTGTTCAGTGAATGAGTGCATTTTGGTGGCTTTTTGAAGTATTCAGAAACTAACGGTTTTATGGAGAAGGACATTGCTTTTATGTTACATTTTGAAAAGATTACTGTGCCCTGGCTGGCGGGGCTCGGCTGTCTGCGCGTCGTCCGGGGCCTGAGGGGTCCGGTTCCGTTCCTCAGGGCACTGCTGGCTGGGTCCCGGCGGGGCGGCCGGAGGCAGCCGATCCACGTGTTGCTCTCACACTGATGCTTCTCTCCCTTCCTCTCGGAAATGTAAGATGAGCACTTTGGGAAATGGTCTTAGGAAGTAGATCAAGTCAGATTTTTGCTTTGAATGGAAGGCAGAATCTTCCAGAGACGAGTGAGCCTTTTCATCCTCTCCTTCTCCATCTAGAACAGCTGGTAAATGTTCGTTAGTGGATGAGAGCCCGAGAGAAATGGTTTAGCTTTCCTCTCTGGTCATTCTGATACCCTGTGCTGTGCAGTCCTTTTGCCCACTCAGCTTGCTTGTCTGCCTTTTGCTTATTGATTTGGAGGAGTTGTTTATAGATCCTGCTCTGGCCTGCTTTTTCACTCCTAATCAGATCATTTAATGAGCACAAGTTCTTGTATGTAGTCCAGTTTGTCAATGTTTTTCCTGTATGATTGGTGCTTTCTGGAGCTTTTCTACGAAATTTCTGCTCACCCAAGGACATGAAGATGTATTCGCCTATGTTTTTTTTTAATAACTTTATTGTTCAATTTTGTACATTTAGATATAGAATCTAACTGGCATTGATTTTTGTGTGTGATAAGGAGCAGGGAGTAAAGATTCTTTTTTATGTCTGGATGTACAACCTAGCTTCTATTCAGTACGGTATTGTTTTTGTCAGTAAGTAAGTAAGCTTATCTCTGTGAGTCTTTCCGTATTTTATTCTGTTTCATTGTCTATTTTTGGCAAGCACACAAACTATCTTAATTACTGTAGCTTTATAGTAAGTCCTAATATATAAATTGATTTGTTTTAATGTTAAGCCATCTTTGCATTCCTGTGGCAAAACACAACAGGTCAAGATGCATTTTCCTTTTTAAATACATCTGATTCAGTTTGCTAGGATTTGTTTAGCATCTTTATGTTTTTTGTCTGAGAGATGGGGCTCTACTTTTACTGTTACTAGATCTGGGTGTCCAGTTTATGCTGGTATCATAGAAAGAGTTGGGAAGTATTCTCTTACTTCTGTCCAGAAGAGTTTGTTTTTAAGATTGAAGTTATTTTTAAATATTTAGAAGAATCAGTAGTGAAGCCATCTGAGCTTGGAGTTTTTAATAATCCCCCCCCCCCTTTTTTTTAAAGGTATAGGCCTCTTCAGATTTTTGTTTCTTCAGATGTTAACTTGGGTAAATTGTGTTTTCCAAGGACTTTGTCTACTTCATCTAATGTATTTCCTTGAGTGGCCATGAGAAAGTAATGATGCTAAAATAAACAAATAAAACCTGGCTTCATTTGGAAAAATTACAACTTTTCAAGAGATAATTAACACAAAGAATATTCTTTGCTGTGTGAAATAATAGTCAGTGGTTAATGACGCTCCAGTTAGGTTGTATATATTCTTAGAAGTTAGGCACAAGTGTGATTTATGTGGATAAAGTTAGTTCGCCGAAAACTAATGATATTCAACAGCTATTGGTAGGTTGGGAGCTCAGTCCAAGCCAGGACACATAGAAGTGATGGGGAAAATGAGACATTCTTGGGGGGATAGCTACCTGAATCTGTGCCAGTAACCTCATGTACATTCTTATTAGCCTACTAGGGGCCCGGTGCACGAAATTCGTGCCCTGGGAGTGGGTGGTCCCTCAACCCAACCTGCCCCCTCTCACATACTGGGAGCCCTCAGGGATGTCCAACTGATGGCTCACCCCAGCCCGGTGGGGTTCTTCCCGGTGGGGTGGATTTTGGGGGTTTGTGCTGCAAGGGGCCTTCAGTACGTGGACAGGCCAGGCAGGCGCCCCGTGTGAGGAGAGGAGTGTTTGTAACAGTAAAAGCAATGTCTGCTCCGAAGGAAAGAGGGTTCAGGAGTCTCCCCTGTGTTTAGCTGACCTGGTCTGTGGCCTCGGGGCGTGGTTAGCTGTCCAGGGCGGAGGTTCGAGGTGAGAGCCCTGGGAGTTCCCTGAGGAGAGGATCAGGGCCCCGAAGGCGGGTGAGCGGCCGGGCGGGCTCAGACCCCCCAGCGCCATGGGGAGGCCGCTGTGGCCCGGCTCCTGCTGGTCTTCGGGGTCACCGGCTCACCCTCCCCGGGGACAGCGCTCCCGCACACCGCCTCCCTCCCGCACGCCGCTTCTCTCAGTGTCTTCACCGTGACCTCGGGGAGTCTGCTCCCAGGATGCCTGTGCTGGCCCTTCCTGCCGGATGCTGTTGTCTCTGCCTCTACACCTGCCCTGCACTCCATTCTCACCTCCTCCGTCCTCCACTTGTACTAGGGGCGTCTTGCGCAATAGATACTAGCCGAGTGAAGGAATAATTTAAGGGGCAGGAGGTAAAACAAAGGTTTTTAAGTGAGGAAAACCATCTTTTTTTAAAAATATATTTTATTGATTTTTTACAGAGCAGAAGGGAGAGGGATAGAAAGTCAGAAACATCGATGAGAGAGAAACATCGATCAGCTGCCTCTTGCACGCCCCCTACTGGGGATGTGCCCGCAGCCAAGGTACATGCCCTTGACCAGAATCGAACCAGGGACCCTTCAGTCCGCAGTCCGACGCTCTATCCACTGAGCTAAACCGGTCTCAGCAGGAAAACCATCTTAAGTATTACTTTTTATACCACTCTGAAGTGAAATGGGATATACGTTCTGTTTTCTGTGTTCTACTGAGAACTAAATATGATTTATCAGTATTTAGTAGAGTTTTATTTTTAATTTTATGTTTAAAAAAACGTAAAGATGTAGGACTGAAATACCCTACATTTACCAATATTTATCAATTTGCACATTTGCATTCCAGGCCTGTGCTCTTCACTACTAAATATTTGAGGTATATTTTCTTTTTTTTTTAAATATATTTTATTGATTTTTTTTTTTTTTTTTTTTACAGAGCGGAAGGGAGAGGGATAGAGAGAAACATCGATGAGAGAGAGACATCCATCAGCTGCCTCCTGCACACCCCCTACTGGGAATGTGCCCGCAACCAAGGTATATGCCCTTGACCGGGATTGAACCTGGGACCCTTCAGTCTGCAGGCCGACGCTCTATCCACTGAGCCACACCGATTTCGGCTTGAGGTTTATATTTTCTAAGAACAGGAGTGTTCTCTTACATGTTTGCCATACAGTTATGAAATTCGGATAACTTAACATGGGTCATGCTGAAATGTCACCGGTGTTCCTCTAGGGGAGGCACGCAGCCTTTCCCGTGCGCTCTGGCCCAGAGGCCGGGGCCAGGAAAACTGACAGAGGACAGGGCAGCTGGAGAGCGGTTTATTTTTCACGCACGCGGGAGCTTCCCAGGCAGAAATAAAGCCCGGAGAAGCCGTTGGGCTGGGGGGCGCATTTGCCATTTTAATGAAGGGAGATAAGCTGGGAGCCGTGCCCGACAGAGGAAAGGGGGTTGCACTTGTGAAGGCGGGAGGATGGCACGGTGGGCTGAGGGACCCTGAGGGCGAGGAGGGCTGTTGCAGCAGATCGGAGTCCCGGGCGTCTCCTGGTA
Organism: Antrozous pallidus; assembly: GCA_027563665.1. Lineage (NCBI taxonomy): Eukaryota > Metazoa > Chordata > Mammalia > Chiroptera > Vespertilionidae > Antrozous > Antrozous pallidus. Next base: position 110,995,060 of record CM050515.1, on the reverse strand, counting down.
CTGGGTGGGCAGGAAGGGGCGCCTTGTCGGGAACGTACGGTCTGCTTTTAGGCAGAAACAGGAGGGGAGGCAGGGCATTCCTCCTGTGTCTGCAGTTCGTCTTCAGCTCCGAGGAACCCTTATGCCAGGCGGACACATGTTGAGGTGGCGTAGTCTGATCCCCATTCATCTCAGCTATGTACGTTGGGTTTAATTGTCACGTCTCTCTCTCTTTTAATACGTTTTTATTGATTCCAGAGAGGAGGGGGATGGAGAGAAAGATAGGAACGTCAGTGATGAGAATGAGTCACGGGGGGCCTCCTGCACGCCCCCCTCTGGGGATTGAGCCCTCCACCCGGGCCTGTGCTCTGACTGGCAATCGAACCAGGGACCCTTCAGTCCGCAGGCCTGCGCTCTGTCCACCGCTCTGTCCACTGAGCCACACCGGCTGGGGCTGTCATGTCTCCTTTAGTCTGATGGAGTCTGGGCTGTCACCGGCTCGTACTGGCGTTGTCGAGGAGCACAGCCAGTTTGCAGAGTTTCCTCGTGGTGAGTTCGGGCGCGCCTCGCAGGAGCGCTGCCGGAGGGCACTGCCCTGTGGCTCTGCGGCGATGCCCCGCGGCTCCGGCCCTGGTGCTTCAGCTCCGCTCCGGGGGGAGGCGCTAGCGGTGTCACTTGGGCTGAGTCACTGGGAAAATTCCGGTTTCCATGGCACATAGGTAATCTGTGCAGAGCTACGTGACTGTTCCTTTAGGGCCATCAGTGACTCTGGCCTCGATTTTCAGGTGTGAGGGTTAGAAAGGATTTTTTTCTGTCACTCCTGCACTTACTAGTTGACACTGAACACGTTTTATGTGGATTTCAAACCTAATAACACACAGTTCCTAAGAACCTCTGGTGAGAAGAGCTGGTTGAGTCTGGGTTTTCCCAGTTGCGCTTGAAGCCGGGCTGTAAGCTGTTGCCCAGACGTTTGCAAGGTCGGTGTCAGCTCAGATTGCCCCCGGAGGAGCTGCTGGGTGGTGGGCGGTCACCGGGGTGAGGAGGGGCGGGGAGCATAGTTGTCTGATGTCAGAAGTGCCATCGGGCACCCCAAGGCCGCTCTGGCAGTGGCTCTTTCAGGTCAGCCTGAGCTCTTCTTTCTAGGGGGAGGCCAAGGGTGGAGGCATTACACTTATTAAAATAATTTGGGTTACGGAAAGTCTTTAAAAGTGGGAAGTATCTCAATTGAAATTTTCTTTGACCTATAAAGATACATGTTGCCGAAGCCGGTGTGGCTCAGTGGATAGAGCGGTGGCCTGGGGACTGATAGGTCCCAGGTCCGATTCTGGTCAAGGGCATGTACATTGGTTACGGGCACATCCCCGGGGGCGGGGCGGGGGGGGAGGGCCGTGCGGGAGGCAGATTGATGTTTCCCATCGATGTTTCTGACTTTCTGTCCCTCTCCCTTCCTCTCTGTAAAAAAAAAAAAAAAAAAAAAAAAAAAAATCAATAAAAAATATTTTTAAAAAAGATACATCTTAGTTTAAGGTTAGATAAATAAAGTTTATTCTCAACATAGTGTTAATTAATGAAAATATATTTATGGATATTTCCAGCTTTCCTTGAATTTAATGTGAGTCAAGTATGAGAGTATCTTTCATTTCAGAGTTGGCGGTTTGGGGGAGGGGCAGCAGCCTCTAATGGGGCACAGACGGCATGACGAAGCCCTGGTGGGTGGGAGGGCAGCCCTGTGTGCTGCCCGAGAGGGAGTCCAGTGGGACAAGTCTGAGGGGGTTTGGGGTGGGGGGGAGCAGCCCAGGGAGAGGCTGGGAGGGTGGGGTGTGTCGGGACAGGACCACGGAGCCGCTCGGAGTGCACAGCCGTGGGCGGCGCTTGCTTTCCGCTGGCCCGGGGCTCAGTGTTTGCCGGCTCCGCGCTGCTGCGGCAGCCAGCGTGTGTGCCCGTCATTTGGCCCGTTTTGTCTCCGGACCAGCCCTGCCTCGGTGTTAAAGCGTCCGTGTGGCCTGCCCAGTGTGGCTCGGTTGGCTGGCACTGTTCCTGCCCCCAGACGCTGCCGGTTCGGTCCCCAGTCTGCACGCGATCGGCCTGTGGGCCGCATGCTGGGGTGGATGGGGGGAAGGCAGCCCACCCGTGTTCCCCTCACATTGGTGTTTCTCTTCCCCCTCTCCCTTCCTCTCTAAATAATTAAAGAAAGAAAAGGAAAATGTCTGTTACATTGTGTTAAAACCGCCGGACATCGCAGCGGCCCCTTTGTCCCCAAGGTGGCCTTATGGGGGGTAAAAGACAGGCAGACCTGAGTAAAATGCTAGTATTGTTGAACAGGGTTTCTATGGAGTCAGACACGGAAACCTGGAATCAAACCTTAACCTTAAAACTCACCCTTAAAGCCAGTGGTGTGTGAATTACTGACCGCTCTCGAAGCGGCTGCAGGGGGACTGTCATTGGAGGGAGCCGCGGGGAAGTCGGTCTGCGCCATTTTGATGAGATGGGATGTGGTCTTTTCCCAGAGCATCCCAGCGAGGGGCCACTGGCGGCAGCCTAGAGAGCTCGATGGGAATTTTGATGGGTGGAACTCGTTACAGTGGTATTTGACCTGCATTCAACTTCAATTTCTGACAAATCTAGTTTGAGGCATAATTACATTGCAATGTAAACATGATGTATTTATGTTACAGATTTAGAGAAACCCATAAATTTGTTTGGTTCAGAGAGTAGTGCAAGAAAAGAAGGCTATTGAATTTGTGGTTTAACTTACAGGAACTGGGGTAAAATTTACCACAATTAATAGCTTCAGAAGGGAGAAGTTTTTCTTTTCTAGTTCCTAAAACAATCACTTATCTCTAGACTGTTGTCTTTATACAAACCCTTGAAAGTTTGTTTTCCAATTCTAAAAGTAATCAAGTGCTCAAATTGTAGGGGGTTTTAAAATGCAGATAAATTTTAGGGAAAAGAAATTACTCCCGGTAGTAATCATATCCTCAGTGTTTGAGTGAACATTTTCTCTCCATCTCCCCTCCCTCTCTTTTTTTTCTTTTTTCTTAGTTTTTAACTTGACATAATCATAATCTCATTGTAAATAAAAATGTTCTGCTTTTTTTCATTGGATGCCACAACATCAGCCTTTTTGTTCATTATAAACTCATTATGTTAAATGGCTCAATTGAATTGAATCATGTAAAATGAACCATGGTTTAGCAAACCATTCCCTCATTCATTGTGAGACATTTACATTTGGGGGTGGAAGTGGGAGGGGCATTTTTTGCTGTTATAATTGGTAATCTTGAAGGGAACATTTCTGTATGAAGTTTTTATGTGTGTTAATGTATGCTAGATTAATATGCAAGGATTTCTAATAAATGACAGAAATGACAAGTAAAAATGGAAATCAGTGATTAAATGTCCTATCTAATATAAGAGCAATATGCAAACTGACCATACATCTGCCATACCCACAAACCAATCAGAAGTGAGTATGCAAATTAAACCAACCAAGATGGCTGCAGCCACAGAGAGAGCAGGAGACTTGGGTTTCTCCAGCAATGGTGGAAGCCAAGCTTTCTGCCTGCCCTGGCCAGCCCAGGCCTCCGCTCAAGGCTACAAAGTTTCAATTATAAAAAAATAAATCCCAACAAAAATGGTGGCAGCCGTGGAGCTGGAGCGAGCAGGAGGCTTGAGTTTCCCTGGCAATGGAGGAAGCCAAGCTTTTCGCACACCTTGGCCAGCCTTGGCCTCTACTCAAGGCTACAAAGTTTCCATTGTAGAAGATAAATAAATCCCAACAAAAATGGTGGCAGCCATGGAGCTGGAGAGAGCAGGAGGCTTGAGTTGCCACTGGCCATGGAGGAAGCCAAGCTTCTGGAGCCCTGGCCTCCCTTGGCTTCTGCCCAAGGCTACAAAGTTTCAATTATAGAGGATAAATAAATCACAACAAAAAAGGCTGCGGCCACAGAGTGAGCAGGAGGCTTGGCTCTGCTAAAGGCTACAAAGTTTCAATTAGAGAAGATAAATGTATCCCAGATGCCAGGGCCTCTACCTGGGTCGTCAGAGGGCATGGCCGGCCTGCAAACCACCACAGGCCCCTTGCCCAGGCTGCCCCATTCCCCAAGGGAACCCTCCCCCAAATCTGGGACACCCTTCAGGGTGAACCAGCCGGCCCCCACCCATGTACCAGGCCTCTAGAAGAACATGCAAATTAACCACCATTCCAGCACACAAGATGGCTGTCCCCATGTGATCAAAGATGTCTGCTCCCATGTGGACACAAGATGGCCAGCAGGGGAGGGCAGTTGGGAGGGACCAGATCTGCAAGGAAGGGCAGTTGTAGGTAATCAGGCCAGCAGGGGAGGGCAGTTTGGAGTAACCAGGTCTATAGGGAGGGCAGTTAGGGGCAAACAAGTTGGCAGGGGAGCAGTTAGGCATCAATCAGGCTGGCAGGGGAGTGGTTAGGGGGTGATCAGGCTGGCAGGCAGAAGTGGTTAGGGGCATCAGGAAGGTAGGCAGGTGAGCAGTTGGGAGCCAGCAGTCCTGGATTGTGAGAGGGATGTCCTACTGCTCGTTTACGCCCCTGCACAAATTTCATGCACCGGGCCTCTAGTCTAAAGGTTTTGGTGTTTAAAAATTATTAAAGTTTATATTCCTTTTCTCTTCTCTTTGGTTTCAGTCTTTGTTTGACCTTAGTCTTTTCATAAGCTATACTCACCAAATAGTAGTTAATAAATCCTTGAAATATTTATTTTGTATATTATAAGAATATAATATACAAAAGGATATTTCCCATCTTTTTGTATTTTCTTTTTTTTACAGTTTATATTTTCAAAACTTGTCCCTTTTGGTGGTGGTGGTGGTGGTGGTGATGATGGTGATGGTGATAGTAATTTCTAGCCTGTCTTTACCATTTTATTGCCTAAGAGACAGTTAAGGGAAGTAATACTTTCTGTGATGTCAGTGGAGCCAGCAGAAACAGTGTATCGTACTTTTTGTTGTTTTTTAAATTTATTTTATTTTAAAGGAAATTGGTGGATACAAAGCTATGTAACTTTATTTCACACTACATACTATAGTTTGTGATTTAGATTTCATTTTTATCCTACCCTAAATTCATAATGTCTAGATGGTTCAGAGTTTGGGGGTTTTCATGTTTGTTGGGTTAAAATACTGTATAAAATCCTGTATATTTTAAATTTATGTGAGAATATACTTTCTATGCTGAGTTTTAGAATTAATAAAACATCTTAGGTTTTCTTTAAGAGGTTCCTTGTAGTCTTCAGAATCGTTTGAAAATGTGACTCTAGATGGAGGTGGGAAACGGCCACTTAGCATTTTCTGTGTTGCAAACACTGTCCCCACCAGCCTCAGCACACACGCGTGGTCTTATTTGATCCGCGCAGTGGCCAGGCGCCCTGTTTTGTAGGCAGGGAAACAACCTTAGAGAAAGGCAGTGGAGTCTGCTAGGCCTTGGTCTTCCTGACACTGGAGTCCTTGCTGGCATGCAGATGACTTAAAATAGAAAAGACTTAAAAAATAGCACAGGCCTTGCTTTCTACATCCCCAGTTGCCTGACGAGGCAGCCATCTTGTGTGTTGGAGTGACGGTCAATTTGCATATTACTCTTTTATTAGATAGTATACACATACTAGTAGCCCTGGGCACGAATCTGTGTGCCGGTAGCTCTCTGCCACCCTCTTGTAGGCCCCCCCCCCCCATAGCTTGCTGCCCTGACCCTCCTGTAGCTCTCCGCTGCCCGCTGGTAGTCTGCTGCCCCACCCTCTGCAGATCCCTGATCCGCTTGTTTCTCCCTCACGGCGAAACGTAATTAGCATATTCCTCTCTCATGCTATAGGACATGTATGTTCAACAGCTGGACAACTTGGGATCCTTTCTATGCACAGATTTTGGATCCTTTCTGTGTGCAGATTTCTTTTTTAATAAGACTGCTCACTTAGCTCCCTCTTTTTAAAACCTTTCCCCAGTATAGTTGAAGTTCCATGAAACGGAATTTTGTTATTTGGCATGCATACTACTTAAGAACTGGACGTGGTTTTGTGTGTGTGTGTGTGTGTGTGTGCGCGCGCGCGCGCTGGCTGATGTGAAAATAGAATTAGAAACAAAGTCTCCTGGCAACCCAGAAAATCTCTCCAAAAAGGTAGAAGGAAGGAAAGCGGTTTTATTTTGAGTGAACATTGAACCAGAATGGGATGTGCGTCAGGTCAGCGCCCCCCCCCTGAGCCAGGGGGACTGGCTACAGCCCGTTCCGCCCGGCTGGCAGATAGGTTGCTAATTTCTTGTATCTCTGTCACTGGAGGTCGGTTTTGCAGTTTGGAATCAGGAAGGCGTCGGGGGAAGAGGGCAGGGGAGGACCGAGGACAGTGTGAGAGAGAAACCCATTGGTTGCCCCCCCAGCATCCTGACCGGGAGCCGCCCCAAACCCAGGTGGGCGCCGGTCTGGGAATCGGGCTCCAGCCTGAGTGGGGGGCGATGCCGCCCCGCACTGCCTGCCGGCTGCCCGGCCCTGGGCACGTCTCAGAGGGCGCCCGGGCCGAACCGCACGTTCCTGAGAAGTGAGTGAGGAGAGCCAGAGGTGAAGTTCCCTGCGTTTGGGAAGGACTGAGAAGAATTCGGAAAAGAGGGGTGGGGAAGGAGTCTCTTCCATTTATTTACCTTATTGAACGGGGCGGATTAAGCCTCTTATTTTTAATTTTCCCTTCTACCAGCAACCTGGGGAGCAGCCATCTGAAGCCGGCGCTCTGTGTCAGCCCGGGGCCGCAGTCCTTCCGGCTCGGATGGGGCGGAGTGCCGCCTCGGGCCGCCATGGCGTGTGCGGGTCAAACAGAACTGCCCGCCGCGGCTGCCGGGCCTTCAGGGCCAGCGGCTACCAGGCTGCGGTGCCCAGAACCGAACCCCGGCCGCTTAGGCCCGGACAGCCCCTCGTTGTCCGAGTTCCGCCGCGGGTTCCCGCCTCGGGGGGGGGGGGGGGGGGGGGGGCGGAGCCGGGGACGGGCGCCCGCGGGAGGCCATGGCAGGCTCGGGAAGCTCAGGTGGAAAGGAAGAAGCCAGGTCCGGGCCCGCGGTGCCCGGCTCTTCTCTTCAGAACCGTGGGGAGTCGCCCCTGGAAGTGAACCCGAAACCCCAGCTTAGGCCGGAGCGTGAGCGGTCCCGGCAGAGCCGCTCAGGGCCGGTGCCAGGCTCCCTGCCCTGTCTCTCGTCCCCCGCCGCCGGCATGGTCACGGCACATCCCGGGCTTCCCTTTCGGCGCGGTCACTGGGACCACGGCTCTCCGCACGTTTCTGCGTTTGGCTGCGCGGTTTCCCGGCACCTCCGGCTCGCTCTCCCGTCGGCGCGGGCTCCTCCGTTCACTGCGGGCCGCGTGGCGGCTGTGCGCCGGCTTCACGAGAGCGGGCGTGCAAGCTGGACACTCACGCTGTCCAGCAGAGGCTCGGGACCGGGGACATGGGCAGGAAACGAGTGAGTGGAAGGTTCCGTTCCCGGGGCCTTTGGACTTCGGGGAGCGGGCGGCTGTCGGGGGAGCTGTGGCCGGGCCGCCTGCGGAAGGCACAGCCGTCGAGGGGAGGCGATGCCGATGGGGGTCAGTGTGGGTTACTCTCAAGCCTGACCGTCTGAGAGGGGCTTGCTTTCTCAGTTACAAAGGGGCCTGCCAAACAGGGGTTTGCCTGTTTGTCATTTCAGTTGTGGTCGTCCATCAAAATGCGAACACGTGACCTGTTGGCTCTGTGTTATGAACATAACGCAGGTTCTCGTATTTGGCGTGTTAACTTTCTAATTGTTATAAAGAGCCGTCTAGGGAAATAATTCGGATACCTCGGCGGTCAGAGGGAGGCTGCGATGGACTTTGAAGGATTGTCGTTTACTGTTTGAGTTAGGGTGCTTCCAGAAAGAAGGTGGAGGTGAATGAGGAGGAGGGGGAGAGGGACGGGGGATGGGGTTTGCCTCTGGCTGGGTGCGGAGTGGACTGGGACTGCAGGGAAAGTGTGGGTGGCTTTAGGAAGCGCCCGGACACAGGCGGGGCTCGGGGGTGACCGGTATGCTCACGTAAGCATGAGCCTGCCTTGCCCTGCCTGGTGTCTGAGCGTTTTTTGTTTTTGTTTTTTAATATATTTTATTGATTTTCGCAGAGAGGAAGGGAGAGGGATAGAAAGTCAGAATCAAAGAGAGAGAAACGTCGATCAGCTGCCCCCTGCACTCCTCCCTACCGGGGATGTGCCCGCAACCAAGGTACATGCCCTTGACCGGAATCGAACCCGGGGTGTCTGCGAGTTTTTAAAGCCCGCTTTCCCTGGGGGGTAATGTCATTTACTGTCAGGAATTCCCCTCTGTGCCGGATGACACTGACAGCTTGTAAAATACTTCAGTTGCATTAGAACATAGTAAATACAGAGTTTGAGGGGCAGCTCTTCCAGACAGGCACTGCTTTCTTGACTCCCGATAGATGTCTAAATTATTTATCGGGGATCTGATTCCGATAAGTTAAACATGGAAATGTTAAGTAGGAGATTTCTTAAATTGGGTTTTTAAAATTGAGTTTTGTGTTCTAAAATGTTCTCTCCGATTGCTTTTAGGCTTCCTAGGGTATGAATTAATACAGACTTGGACACTGAAAGGACTTAGAGTCAGCATTTTGAGGTAAATATGTACATACTCCAACAGTGTTAAGGGTCCCATTCTGCTTGGTTCGCTTGCTAGCAGAGTGACCGTGTGTGAAATGAGCGCGTCTGGCCCCGGGAACGTCTTTAACTGGCCCGGCCGGGGTCGGAGAGGGGCCGCTGCCGTCTCCGGAGCCGGGCCGGAGAGCCAGCGCGGCTCGTGAACTCGCATCAGCTCTCAGAGCCACACGTGTGATTGCCTTAGACCTTCACCTCCCACCTTCCGTAGTGTCCCACCCCGAGTGTCCTTAGGAGAGCCGCCTCTCGATGCCAGGTCCTCTCCGGTGCCGGTGGCCGGTGGCCGGTGGCCGGGCGCCTCTGGGCACAGGCGAGCTCTGTGCCTGTGCACCGTGTAGACTGAGCTGTCTCTGGATTTGTGTCTTCAGCTTCAGTTTGAGAAGCTGAAGCTGCCGGTAACATTTTGTGGATGTACTGAAGACCTATTCCTAGATGATTTGGGTGTTTCAGCAGAATTACCTCCTCTGGTGACCTTCGTTATTTCTTCAGCGTGTGTGAGTTTAGGAAATAACACATACCTACTTTTATTTCGTCATTGTTCTAGTCCCCGTCTTCAGGATTTATTTACTTCCTTTTATTTCCTTGTATTCATTTCAGAATCGTTCTTGAATTTTTTTCTTTCCCCCACCTCTCTTGGAAGTAGGCCTGCTATTGTTCCTTCTCTTGCTCTTTGTTTTGGAATAACTTGGTACCCTAAGATAACCCAGATGTCTTTTGTTTAAAATTTAATACAAACGTAATAGCCTTCACTCAACTCTTCCTATCGGGAAGACGCTCCGATAGACGGGTGTATGTTCGGTGTAAGTACCGGAATCTTACAGCTGGCTGTTTTGCATTTGTTTTCAGAGTGGAAGCACGGGCATGCTGTGATTTCCCCATGAACTGCTGTCACATGTCACAATGCAGTTCAGAGCTCCGCGGCACAGCGATCAGACATTAAGACGGTAAAGCGCGGCGTACCCTGGGCGGGGGGTGGAGAGAGTTCATCGCTGTGCTCAGTCGTTTTAACATGTGGAAGCCATGAAACAGCCTCACGATCTCATGCGTGTGAGTGGTCTGACCGGAACGGGAAGGCCTGGTTGAAGAGCAGCCCGTGGCGTTGCTGTGGGCGCCGCGGTGACGGCAGCCGGTTTTGCTGTGAGGACGGGGTGCTCGCTCACCGCGGGGCCGGCCGTCCTCAGGGCCCAGGGCAGGGCGGGTGCGACACGCCGAGGACGGTCAGAGCGGTGCAGGGACAGGGCTTTCTGTTCTCACGTTGTCGGGTCACCCGCTGCGTTTGTAAGCCTTGGTTCTGCTTTCCCTAAACAGGCCGTGCGTTGCTGGGCCAGCCCCGGGATGCTGAGGGAACGAAATTACTGCCCGGGCTGTAACCCCTGGAAACAGTCCCTGGGAGGGTGAAGTGGCTGTCCTCCTTTTCCTTGCAAATCTCCTCTCGTTAACCTCCAGGGCCGGGAGGGACGGGGGTTGGATGTCCAGATTGGACAGATGGATTTTCCAAACTGTCTGGATGCGTCTGTGGCTCTGCTCTCCACGGTGCCGTGTGCGCACTCGTGAGTCTGAGTCGGGTCACGGGATACGTACCCACCGCACTGTGTGCGCGCCTCCTGCACCGGGCGCCCGGAGCTCCGGAGGGGACCTGTGCATCTTGCTCTGGGGGCACGTGCGCCGCGGGGAGAGGGAGCTGCGTGCTGTGTGCACAGAGGCCATGGGGTCCGCATTACGACAGGCAGAGGCCGTGTGGAGGCCTTTTTAAAAAATACATATTTTATTGATTTTCACAGAGAGGAAGGGAGAGGGATAGGGAGTCAGAAACATCGATGAGAGACATCGATCAGCTGCCTCCTGCACACCCCCCACTGGGGATGTGCCCGCAACCCAGGTACATGCCCATGACCGGAATCGAACCCGAGATCCTTCAGTCCGCAGTCCGCTCTATCCACTGAGCCACACCGGTCAGGGGTGCGAGGAGGCTGTCCCGGCCCTCCCGTGGGCACGGTTTTCTCTGTGGGCTGGGCGCGGGGCTGGCCTGGCCGCTGTGGCTGTCACGGCCCTCCCGTGGGCACGGTTTTCTCTGTGGGCTGGGCGCGGGGCTGGCCTGGCCGCTGTGGCTTGGCTCCGTGGCACCACGAGTGTGAGCCTTACAGCTCCGGTGCTCACGGAAATCCTGGCGTCGTTGGTCGTATTATTTACTTTTTTCAACTGTTTGGAAACAATTTCAGTCTCACAGAAAAGTTGCAGGGTGAGAATAGGACAAAGAACGCATGCTTTACCCCTGTGCCCCTTGGCTGTATCGGTTGTGCACCCTCTGTATCTGTCCCTGGTTTCTCTTCCTGAACCACCTGAGGGTACGCTGCATATAGCATGGCCCTTTACCACGAAGTACTTCAGTGTCTCTTTCCCAAGAATAGGCGCTTCTTACAGAGCCCAGAGCCAGGCTGAGCTGTCAGCCTCGGCGAGTTTAACTGCTGTTCTCTGCAGTTTCTTCAGCGCACCCAGTCATGGACTTGGTGGCATGGATCTGCCATTGACATAGGAGCTGAGTTTCTGCATTTAGCTGTAGTCTTCTTTAACCTGGAACATTTTCCTTTTTTTCTTCTTGTATTTTAGGATATATTAGGGGCCCAGAGCACGAAATGTGTGCACTGGGGGTGGGTGATCCCTCAGCCCAACCTGCTCCCTCACACATACTGGGAGCCCGCAGGGGATGACCTACTGACCACTCACCCCAGCCTGCCCAAGGGGCTTTAGGCCTTGAGCACCCAGCCATCACCCTGAAATGGGACCTATGGCTGGCTCTGTCGCAGCCAAGTCCCCCCACGATCCCCCAGCCCAGGCCTTCACCCCACCCCCTGTGCACGCTAGCTGCCTCACCGTTTCCTGCATCCTGGGCCACCTCGGCCCGCCCCTCCGTGTCCTGGGCTGCCTTGGCCCCACCCCCCCGCTCCTTATTGGCTGGTGGGCGTGGCGAAGTTGTGGTCAATTTGCATATTACTCTTTTAGTAGATAGGATTTTTGAAGAGTACAGACCTCCCATTTAAAAAATGAAACATGCTTCTCATTTGTCTTTGGCGGTTTTTTCTGGCGTTACTGGTTATTGTGATGCCTGCCCTCTGTCTGGGAGGAAACGGGGACACGCAGCCGGGGAAGGGGGGAGGGCCTGCCGGTTTCTGGCTGTACCGGTGGAGGAAAGTGCATTTGGAGTTTCGTAAACATCGTTTCCTTGTCCTCTGTTTCCTTTTTCCGCATTCTCCCCCGGGTTTAGTCTGATTCCCTGGTACTCCCTATGCTCTCTGTGATGGGGTTGGGTGAGAGTGAGGGGTCAGGCTTACGCGTATATAGTCTCCGACAGGAAGCAGCCTGCTGTCAGGAAGGAGGGTGTGGGGGGAATCCCGTGAGGGTAGCCAGCGGGGAGGGGTCTGCAGGACGCTGGGTAAAACAGGTTTCCACAGTGGATTCTGGCGGCTGTGTTGAGTGGTGAACCTGAGGGGGTGCATGTTGGGGGCCTGGGAACGGAGGAGAGTGGCCGCTCGGTGTGGCCGGGGGGTGGGGTGGGGGAGTGGCTGCGGGTCCCCGGCTCCGTGGCCATGAGCAGAGTACCTCTTGGATCCCGGGAGAAGGTGACTTGGTGGTTTCCATGATGGGCTCGGGGTCCTGCTTGCCGACCTCGGGAAGGCTGATGGGAGCGGGGCTCTTCTGGCCCCCAGAGGGCGGGCCTTCCTGAGGTGCTGGGCCCGCAGCGGTGCCCTGGCCCCGCACCCAGGGCCGCTGTGCGGGTGGATGGGAGTTCTGGCCTGGCCCCGCACCCAGGGCCGCTGTGCGGGTGGATGGGAGTTCTGGCCTGGCCCCGCACCCAGGGCCGCTGTGCGGGTGGATGGAGTTCTGGCCTGGCCCCGCACCCAGGGCCGCTGTGCGGGTGGATGGGAGTTCTGGCCTGGCCCCGAACCCAGGGCCGCTGTGCGGGTGGATGGAGTTCTGGCCTGGCCCCGAACCCAGGGCCGCTGTGCGGGTGGATGGAGTTCTGGCCTGGCCCCGCACCCAGGGCCGCTGTGCGGGTGGATGGAGTTCTGGCCTGGCCCCGCACCCAGGGCCGCTGTGCGGGTGGATGGGAGTTCTGGCCTGGCCCCGCACCCAGGGCCGCTGTGCGGGTGGATGGAGTTCTGGCCTGGCCCCGCACCCAGGGCCGCTGTGCGGGTGGATGGAGTTCTGGCCTGGCCCCGAACCCAGGGCCGCTGTGCGGGTGGATGGGAGTTCTGGCCTGGCCCCGCACCCAGGGCCGCTGTGCGGGTGGATGGGAGTTCTGGCCTGGCCCCGCACCCAGGGCCGCTGTGCGGGTGGATGGGGGTTATGGCCGGGCCCCGCACCCAGGGCCGCTGTGCGGGTGGATGGAGTTCTGGCCTGGCCCCGCACCCAGGGCCGCTGTGCGGGTGGATGGAGTTCTGGCCTGGCCCCGCACCCAGGGCCGCTGTGCGGGTGGATGGGAGTTCTGGCCTGGCCCCGCACCCAGGGCCGCTGTGCGGGTGGATGGAGTTCTGGCCTGGCCCCGCACCCAGGGCCGCTGTGCGGGTGGATGGGAGTTCTGGCCTGGCCCCGCACCCAGGGCCGCTGTGCGGGTGGATGGAGTTCTGGCCTGGCCCCGCACCCAGGGCCGATGTGCGGGTGGATGGGAGTTCTGGCCTGGCCCCGCACCCAGGGCCGCTGTGCGGGTGGATGGAGTTCTGGCCTGGCCCCGCACCCAGGGCCGCTGTGCGGGTGGATGGAGTTCTGGCCTGGCCCCGCACCCAGGGCCGCTGTGCGGGTGGATGGGAGTTCTGGCCTGGCCCCGCACCCAGGGCCGCTGTGCGGGTGGATGGAGTTCTGGCCTGGCCCCGCACCCAGGGCCGCTGTGCGGGTGGATGGGAGTTCTGGCCTGGCCCCGCACCCAGGGCCGCTGTGCGGGTGGATGGAGTTCTGGCCTGGCCCCGCACCCAGGGCCGCTGTGCGGGTGGATGGAGTTCTGGCCGCTGAAGTCTGCCAGGAGGCCTGTGTGGGGCCGCATGAGAGGCCGTGTCTGCGACTTCTCTCGGGCTTCCTGCAACCACAGGCCGTGCTGTCCGGAGAGGCGGTGCCGCTGTCAGGGAGCAGAGAGCTGTGTCCTCCTCTCAGCCTCAGGGGGGCTCCCGGAGACACTCCGGCGGCTTGGAGAGAGCGCCTCCCACAGGCCGGCCCGTTGTGCCGCGTTAGGAAAGCTGTGAGGCTTTGGCTGGGAGATGGAGCCCGGGCCTCCTCCTGCGAGCCGGCTGTTTTAAAAGCCAATTTTTATTTGTCCTTTACTCACCCCGTTTACCTTTGAGAACGAAGACATGAACCCATAGGAGTGCTTAGATACCATGGAAACCATCATTTCAGATAGTGTGCCTTGTTTTAGCTGATCTAGGATATGGATAATTTCATTTTACTTTAGCAGTATTTTTTTGATATTTAAATGTGTAGGATATGTGTAATTTAAAGATACATATTTAAATAGTTGGTCTTCTATGCTGGGTTGCTATCAGAGACAAAAGACCTGTGTTTTGGTCTTGAGATGAAATAACTGTTGACAGGCATTGGGATTTTTCCTGTACAGCGCAGCGCTAAGTGCCTTCCGCACGTTATTTTATCAATAATAGCATCATAGACCCTACAAATAACATTTGAAATATGTTTATGTGCATACTTACATGTTTTATATATACATATACTTAAGAGTTGTTATACCATACATATTAAGGACAAGGTTCTGTGTGAGTAATATAGATGTGTATTAATGGATTCAGAGTATTTCATTATAGGCATAGCATAATGTGCTTAGCTAAATTTTTATTATTACATTTAAAATTATTTCTTGTTTGTAGTAATGATGCAGCAATAAATATTTACATGTGTACAGTTGTCCAATTCTTTCAGACAAGTTACTGGGGATGGGGTTGGTGGGTTGGAGGGAATGGAATGTCTGGCTTTTAAAAAGCGATCCTCTTAGATCACCATGAGCTAAACAGGCACAGAAGAGTCTGGAAGGCCCACGGGGGGTGTTCTGATGTTGCTCTGGTTCTGCGCGCTCTGATGTTTGTAACCGCATGGGTGTGTGATGGTGTTCTTTCTCCTCCTGTAGTCCGCTGTGCTAGGACAGACATGCAATGAAAGAGACACTGGATGAGTGACAAGCCCTGCTTTGCAGCCCCTCAGCATGGCAGGCCTGCAGCTCGTGACCCCCGCCTCCTCCCCAATGGGCCCTTTCTTCGGACTGCCATGGCAGCAAGAAGCGATTCATGACAACATTTACACGCCAAGAAAATACCAGGTACTAACGAGAACACTAATACCGGAGCATAATCACTAAAACAGAATAAATTCGCGTTTTGTTGACACAACTTAATGAAACTCATTTACCTGTTCAAGCTTCCCTCTTCTGATTACTTTTCTCATTCCAGATACTTTGTTCTTAATAATCCTTTTCTAACATCTGCTGAGTAACTGGTGTGATGGTTTTATTTGTGAAGTTCCTTATTTTCTGCCCTCCGAACGCCTCATGTCCATTCGGGCGTGTCTGTCCCCAGGAGCCGGGTAGGGATTGAGATTGGGTTGAACAACTGAACTGGCAGAACCCCGGTTACAATCAATTTGGTCATTCACCTAATTCTAGAGAAGTATTCTGTCCGTGCAAAAACCTTAAGGAAATTGTAACTGCGTTTCATCATACGTATATACAGTACAGTTCTGTATAACAAGCATTTTAATGGTTGTTATTCACATACACAGATGCAGAAAGTATGCTTTTTGGCAGACTTATTGGAGGAAGATATTAGAAAACAGGAATGTCCTGAATTGAAAGAAAACCCCGTTTTCTAAATGCTGTACTGAGCTAGGAAATGCGTAATCTTTCCCCGCTGTATTTCCAGGTGGAACTGCTCGAAGCGGCTCTGGACCGGAATACCATCGTGTGTCTGAACACGGGCTCGGGGAAGACCTTCATTGCCGTGCTGCTCACTAAGGAGCTGGCCCACCAGATCAGGGGCGACTTCAGCAGCCATGGGAAACGGACCGTGTTCCTGGTCAACTCTGGTAACCAAAGCGCTCCGACTCGGGGGGTGGGATGCGATGGAATTATTGGGGACACTGTTGAAAACGTAGACAGTGTCACAAACAATGCACTTGTTGACGTTCTGGTAGCAGAGCTGCTCAGTCTTAACTTTGTAGCATTTCTCCTAAATGTCAGCTGTTTATCCCATAGGTGTAACTTCCGCTTTTCTTGTAGATAAGTTGCATTTAATCCTGTGTCTGCATTTCTCTTGAATGGGTGACTGTTGTAACATGATCTGAGTTGTGTTATTTTGTTTTTGATGTTTTTGCTTCATGAAACATGTTCAGAGGTGCTTGATTATGACATAGGTTACTTTTTGATTTGTGATTGTTCTCCACCAGTTGTAGAAAGAAGGTTAAATAGTTGCTTACTAATAGTTAAAAATACTGGGCTTTAAGTGCTTGGGATTATATATTAAAATAAGAGTGTAAAACGTGACCCTGAGCTGCCCGGGCACTAAGACAGCCGTGTCACTCCCCTCCTTGTGTACATATCCTCGTGTGGGCTGTTCTTACCGGTGTAAACGCGCGTTAGTCTGACTTGTTTCTTGGTGAAATGATGCGATTTTATTGACCCAAACAGGAGGAGTGGATCTGGAGTAGTTATTATTCTAGCCTAAAAGTGACATTTTTAGGTTGGGGAAAATCAGCTCTAAGGTGATACAGGTCTTTGAAGTGAGTGACAGGGCGGTGAGTCTAATAGGAGCATTTTGGAAACAGCTAAAATGCAGGTGGTTAGGGATAACCCCGAATGATAAGGGTTTCTTTAACTGTCTGAATCATCAGTAGCCCAGAGGACCAACCAGAGCCAACTCCTCCCGTTTCTGTTTGTAACCAGCAAACCAGGCTGCTCAGCAGGTGTCAGCTGTCAGGACTCACTCAGACCTCAAAGTCGGGGAATACGCACACCTAGACGTACATGCATCTTGGACTAAAGAGAAATGGAACCAAGAGTTTACTAAGCACCAGGTAAGACTTGCAGAGACAGTTCCCTACGAGCCCTTGGCCTGGTTATAAGATGCCCTGCAGCCTCGGTTGTCCGAGTTGGACTTGAAAACCCGACTCTCCTGTGCCTGTCAGCCCAGAAACTAGCCTGTGCCCCCTTTGTCACTGGGCTCACCCAAAGCCACATAAATGCCTCGTTTGAGTTGCTCTTACTTCAGAGTGAGATTTAATTGTTGGGAAGCACACATGCCGACTCTTTCCAGGTGGCAGATAACGTGTTCGGAGAAGGTGCTGTGAGTGGAGTATCTGGAGAAGGTGCTGTGAGTAGTGGAGTGTCTGGAGAAGGTGCTGTGAGTAGTGGAGTGTCTGGAGAAGGGGCTGTGGGTGGAGTGTCTGGAGAAGGGGCTCTGGGTGGAGTGTCTGGAGAAGGGGCTCTGGGTGGAGTGTCTGGAGAAGGCTCTGGGTGGAGTGTCTGGAGAAGGTGCTCTGGGTGGAGTGTCTGGAGAAGGGGCTCTGGGTGGAGTGTCTGGAGAAGGGGCTGTGGGTGGAGTGTCTGGAGAAGGTGCTGTGAGTGGAGTGTCTGTAGAAGGGGCTCTGGGTGGAGTGTCTGTAGAAGGGGCTGTGAGTGGAGTGTCTGGAGAAGGGGCTGTGAGTGGAGTGTCTGGAGAAGGGGCTGTGAGTGGAGTGTCTGGAGAAGGTGCTGTGAGTGGAGTGTCTGGAGAAGGGGCTGTGGGTGGAGTGTCTGGAGAAGGGGCTCTGGGTGGAGTGTCTGGAGAAGGTGCTCTGGGTGGAGTGTCTGGAGAAGGGGCTCTGGGTGGAGTGTCTGGAGAAGGGGCTGTGGGTGGAGTGTCTGGAGAAGGTGCTGTGAGTGGAGTGTCTGTAGAAGGGGCTCTGGGTGGAGTGTCTGTAGAAGGGGCTGTGAGTGGAGTGTCTGGAGAAGGGGCTGTGAGTGGAGTGTCTGGAGAAGGGGCTGTGAGTGGAGTGTCTGGAGAAGGTGCTGTGAGTGGAGTGTCTGGAGAAGGGGCTCTGGGTGGAGTGTCTGGAGAAGGGGCTCTGGGTGGAGTGTCTGGAGAAGGGGCTCTGGGTGGAGTGTCTGGAGAAGGGGCTCTGGGTGGAGTGTCTGGAGAAGGGGCTCTGGGTGGAGTGTCTGGAGAAGGGGCTGTGAGTGGAGTGTCTGGAGAAGGTGCTGTGAGTGGAGTGTCTGGAGAAGGGGCTCTGGGTGGAGTGTCTGGAGAAGGTGCTGTGAGTGGAGTGTCTGGAGAAGGGGCTGTGAGTGAAGTGTCTGGAGAAGGGGCTCTGGGTGGAGTGTCTGGAGAAGGTGCTCTGGGTGGAGTGTCTGGAGAAGGGGCTCTGGGTGGAGTGTCTGGAGAAGGGGCTGTGGGTGGAGTGTCTGGAGAAGGTGCTGTGAGTGGAGTGTCTGGAGAAGGGGCTCTGGGTGGAGTGTCTGGAGAAGGGGCTGTGAGTGGAGTGTCTGGAGAAGGGGCTGTGAGTGGAGTGTCTGGAGAAGGGGCTGTGAGTGGAGTGTCTGGAGAAGGGGCTGTGAGAGGAGTGTCTGGAGAAGGTGCTGTGGGTAGAGTGTCTGGAGAAGGTGCTGTGGGTGGAGTGTCTGGAGAAGGGGCTCTGGGTGGAGTGTCTGTAGAAGGGGCTCTGGGTGGAGTGTCTGGAGAAGGGGCTCTGGGTGGAGTGTCTGGAGAAGGGGCTCTGGGTGGTGTGTCTGGAGAAGGGGCTCTGGGTGGAGTGTCTGGAGAAGGGGCTGTGAGTGGAGTGTCTGGAGAAGGTGCTGTGAGTGGAGTGTCTGGAGAAGGGGCTCTGGGTGGAGTGTCTGGAGAAGGTGCTGTGAGTGGAGTGTCTGGAGAAGGGGCTGTGGGTGGAGTGTCTGGAGAAGGGGCTCTGGGTGGAGTGTCTGGAGAAGGGGCTCTGGGTGGAGTGTCTGGAGAAGGCTCTGGGTGGAGTGTCTGGAGAAGGTGCTCTGGGTGGAGTGTCTGGAGAAGGGGCTCTGGGTGGAGTGTCTGGAGAAGGGGCTCTGGGTGGAGTGTCTGGAGAAGGGGCTGTAGGTGGAGTGTCTGGAGAAGGGGCTCTGGGTGGAGTGTCTGGAGAAGGGGCTCTAGGTGGAGTGTCTGGAGAAGGGGCTCTGGGTGGAGTGTCTGGAGAAGGTGCTGTGAGTGGAGTGTCTGGAGAAGGGGCTCTGGGTGGAGTGTCTGGAGAAGGGGCTCTGGGTGGAGTGTCTGGAGAAGGGGCTCTGGGTGGAGTGTCTGGAGAAGGGGCTCTGGGTGGTGTGTCTGGAGAAGGGGCTCTGGGTGGAGTGTCTGGAGAAGGGGCTGTGAGTGGAGTGTCTGGAGAAGGTGCTGTGGGTGGAGTGTCTGGAGAAGGGGCTCTGGGTGGAGTGTCTGGAGAAGGGGCTGTGAGTGGAGTGTCTGGAGAAGGGGCTGTGGGTGGAGTGTCTGGAGAAGGGGCTCTGGGTGGAGTGTCTGGAGAAGGTGCTCTGGGTGGAGTGTCTGGAGAAGGGGCTCTGGGTGGAGTGTCTGGAGAAGGGGCTGTGGGTGGAGTGTCTGGAGAAGGTGCTGTGAGTGGAGTGTCTGTAGAAGGGGCTCTGGGTGGAGTGTCTGTAGAAGGGGCTGTGAGTGGAGTGTCTGGAGAAGGGGCTGTGAGTGGAGTGTCTGGAGAAGGGGCTGTGAGTGGAGTGTCTGGAGAAGGTGCTGTGAGTGGAGTGTCTGGAGAAGGGGCTCTGGGTGGAGTGTCTGGAGAAGGGGCTCTGGGTGGAGTGTCTGGAGAAGGGGCTCTGGGTGGAGTGTCTGGAGAAGGGGCTCTGGGTGGTGTGTCTGGAGAAGGGGCTCTGGGTGGAGTGTCTGGAGAAGGGGCTGTGAGTGGAGTGTCTGGAGAAGGTGCTGTGAGTGGAGTGTCTGGAGAAGGGGCTCTGGGTGGAGTGTCTGGAGAAGGTGCTGTGAGTGGAGTGTCTGGAGAAGGGGCTGTGAGTGGAGTGTCTGGAGAAGGGGCTCTGGGTGGAGTGTCTGGAGAAGGTGCTCTGGGTGGAGTGTCTGGAGAAGGGGCTCTGGGTGGAGTGTCTGGAGAAGGGGCTGTGGGTGGAGTGTCTGGAGAAGGTGCTGTGAGTGGAGTGTCTGGAGAAGGGGCTCTGGGTGGAGTGTCTGGAGAAGGGGCTGTGAGTGGAGTGTCTGGAGAAGGGGCTGTGAGTGGAGTGTCTGGAGAAGGGGCTGTGAGTGGAGTGTCTGGAGAAGGGGCTGTGAGAGGAGTGTCTGGAGAAGGTGCTGTGGGTAGAGTGTCTGGAGAAGGTGCTGTGGGTGGAGTGTCTGGAGAAGGGGCTCTGGGTGGAGTGTCTGTAGAAGGGGCTCTGGGTGGAGTGTCTGGAGAAGGGGCTCTGGGTGGAGTGTCTGGAGAAGGGGCTCTGGGTGGTGTGTCTGGAGAAGGGGCTCTGGGTGGAGTGTCTGGAGAAGGGGCTGTGAGTGGAGTGTCTGGAGAAGGTGCTGTGAGTGGAGTGTCTGGAGAAGGGGCTCTGGGTGGAGTGTCTGGAGAAGGTGCTGTGAGTGGAGTGTCTGGAGAAGGGGCTGTGAGTGGAGTGTCTGGAGAAGGGGCTCTGGGTGGAGTGTCTGGAGAAGGTGCTCTGGGTGGAGTGTCTGGAGAAGGTGCTCTGGGTGGAGTGTCTGGAGAAGGGGCTCTGGGTGGTGTGTCTGGAGAAGGGGCTCTGGGTGGAGTGTCTGGAGAAGGGGCTGTGGGTGGAGTGTCTGGAGAAGGGGCTGTGAGTGGAGTGTCTGGAGAAGGTGCTGTGAGTGGAGTGTCTGGAGAAGGGGCTGTGAGTGGAGTGTCTGGAGAAGGGGCTCTGGGTGGAGTGTCTGGAGAAGGGGCTGTGGGTGGAGTGTCTGGAGAAGGTGCTGTGAGTGGAGTGTCTGGAGAAGGGGCTCTGGGTGGAGTGTCTGGAGAAGGGGCTGTGAGTGGAGTGTCTGGAGAAGGGGCTGTGAGTGGAGTGTCTGGAGAAGGGGCTGTGAGTGGAGTGTCTGGAGAAGGGGCTGTGAGTGGAGTGTCTGGAGAAGGGGCTGTGAGTGGAGTGTCTGGAGAAGGGGCTGTGAGTGGAGTGTCTGGAGAAGGGGCTCTGGGTGGTGTGTCTGGAGGCTGGAGCCGTTTCTTGGCGGAGTTCTTTGGGTCTTGGACGTGACTGCCTCTCAGTGGACGTTGCCCGTTGCCAGCATGGGTTGAGGGTCTGCTGGGAGCTGAACGTGTTGGTCGATCTGAAGTGGTGTGGGGGGTGGCTAGTGTCTGGACGGGTTCAAGTCTGGACTGATGAGAGGGCACAGTCCTCTCCTGGCCACGTGCCAGTCCCAGCACCACGACAGCCAACAGCTGTGGTTGTCAGCTTGCACCTAGGGTCCAAACACGTGGCCCCACTTGCCTGAGTGATGTGGGCTTGATGGGGTTCAGGTGCAGGTAATTGAGTGGGATTGCAACCCACGGGAATGTTGGAAAGGACCACGCCCTCCCTTTGCCTAGAGGCAGCGGCTATAAACTGAAGCCTCGGCTTGTGGGTGCTGGCGCTGTCTCTCCCTCGGAGAAGCAGCGTGCCACCCAGACCCAGCTTTCCTCTCTTGTCTGTCTTCTCTACGCCTTCACCGCCCCCTCAGGCTCACCCTTGGCCGCGCTGGCCTCTGGCAGTCGGCGTTCCGCCTGCCGGCGGCTCTCACATTCTGGGTCAGTGCACGCTGGAAAAGCACTTCATGTCCACAGAATGATGATCCATAAACAGAACGTTTAACAGCCGAGAAAAGGGAGAGTTTACCCTGTGCAGCAGCATGGAGGCACCTAGAGGATGTTATGCTAAGTGAGATGAGCCAGTCACAGGAACACAGGCACCATAGGCTGTCAGTCATGCGGAGTCTAGTGAACACACTGAGCTAACACACAAGCCACATAGACACAGACTCAGAGCAGGCCGGCAGCTCTGGTGCTGGTGGGGGCGGGGGGGTGCAGGGGGGCGGGGGGACGAGCGTGGAGGGTTGAGCAGAAACGAGAAAGCTCATGGACGTGACCGCAGTGTGGTGGCTGCGGGGGAGGGGCGGGTGGCGGTGGAAGAGGGTGTGGGGGTATAAATGGTGATGGAAACAGTAAAATAGGATAAATTAAAGGGAAAAAACATGTTTTGTGTGTGTCATCTTCCGGAAAACTGTCAGTTCGGGGGCGGGGGGCGGAGAAAAGGAAAAAGCTCAGTTTTGTGATTGATCCAATTGGCAGGTCTCAGTCAGAACACGGCTGTGGGGACCCGAACCCCGGACCCACACATGGTCTCTGTGGCGAGAATTGTTTTTCCCAGTCTGTCTCATGTTTTCCCAATTCCACTTCTTGGTTCCCAAGTAAGAGCCTTCCATGGAGTTAGAACCTCTGTTTTCAGTTTGACGTGGGGACGTGTCAGTTCTCCCCTGCGGGACGGTGGCTCCGCCACGCCTGTCACTGTGTGTCCGCGGGAAGGGGCCTTTGTCCACAGCGGTGCCCGTTTGTTGCAGGTGCTCATCATGACTTGCTATGTCGCCCTGATTGTTTTGAAAAATGGTTACTTGTCGCTGTCAGACATTAACCTCTTGGTGTTTGATGAATGTCACCTTGCGATCCTAGACCACCCATATCGTGAAATTATGAAGGTAAGGTTTCATATTTGATCAATTTTAATAATTCAGGTTAAATTAATGGGTATAAGCAGTGTTTTTATATATCAAGGTAATAGTATTAGTTACTAATTTTGAGAACTTGGTCCCAGTATATGAATGAATGAATGTTCATTTACATTTATACTTTATAGCAATCAGCTATAGTAAATAATCTATAACAAAACTCAATCTGTAGTAAAATTTTAAGCATAACAAACCTGCCTTTGTGATAAATGGAACTTTCAAGCATGCCGCCATCTTCTGTGAGCAATGTCTTTTGCGGGGGTCAGTTTCTGGACGTGTTTTAATATGGTGGCGCCTGTTTTCGGGCGGCCTTGCAAAATGAGTGTCTTACCGTGAGTCTCTTGTGTTGCGCCAGCTCTGTGAAAGTTGTCCGTCATGCCCTCGGATTTTGGGACTGACTGCTTCCATTTTAAATGGGAAATGTGATCCAGAGGAATTAGAAGAAAAGATTCAGAAACTGGAGAGGATTCTTCAGAGTAATGCGGAGACTGCAACTGACTTGGTGGTCTTAGACAGGTACGCACTCCCCGGACTGGGTGGGTCGGGCCAGGGGAGCTCGTAAGCCTCGCGGCCTCAGAGAAAAGCAGTTCTCTGCCCGGCAGCCCTTTCCAATGCCGGGGTAACCCTGTCCCCCCAGAGAGGCGGGTTGAGGTGGTCCTGCCTTCAGAGAGAAGATGGCATAAACCTTGGCCCTTCATGGTTCTGATGTTGACAAGGCCTGGGGACAGGACAGTACATGTGTGTTCTTTCCTGTCAATGAGTGTGCTTTGTTCTCCTGACCTAATTGCCACCTGTGATGGTTTTCAAGAACATTACTTAGAGAATTGAGTATTTTTTAAAAATATATATTTCATTGATTTTTTTTTACAGAGAGGAAGGGGGAGTGAAAGAAAGTCAGAAACATCGATGAGAGAGAAACATCGATCAGCTGCCTCCTGCACACTCCCTATTGGGGATGCGCCCGCAACCAAGGAATTGACCCTGGGACCTTTCAGTCTGCAGGCCGACGTGCCGACGCTCTATCCACTGACCAACACAAACTGGTTTCAGCAAGAATTCAGTATTTTATAATATGCTTTAAAATAATTGGAAACTCCCTGTAGTTTTGAAAATGGGTATGAATTTCTGAGAAAGATATTAATGATTTCTAGGCTTGTCTCTTTGAGGAGGTTGCTATTTTGAGTTTCATTAAAACACACACACACACACACAATTTTTTATTTTTATTTTTTATTTGTTTATTTTTTTCATCTTTATTTTTCAGTTTATTAATTACATTGTTCCCCCTTTCCCCCCCCCTATAGTTCCCCTCCACCTGGTACCCATCCCACCCTCCGCCCTCACCCCCCTCCACTGTCCTCTCCCATAGTTGTAGACTTTTGTCCAGTCTCTTGCTGCACTTCCCACACCCCCTTTCTCCCCAAGAGTTGTCAGTCCATTGCCTCTCTATGTCCGTTATTCTGTTACATTCACCAGTTTATCCTGTTCATCAGCTTATTAATTCACTTGATTTTTAGATTCATTTGTGGATAGATGTGTATTTGTTGTTCATAATTTACACTTTTATCTTTTTCTTCTTTCTCTTCTTAAAGAATATCTTTCAGCGTTTCATATAATATTGGTTTGGTGATGATGAACTCCTTTAGCTTTTTCTTATCTGCGAAGCACTTTTTCTGACCCTCAGTTCTGCATGATAGTTTTGCTGGATAGAGTAATCTTGGTTGTAGATTCTTGCTGTTCATCACTTTGAATATTTCTTGCCACTCCCGTCTGGCCTGCATCGTTTCTGTGGAGAAATCCGCTGACAATCGTATGGGTGCTCCCTTATAGGTAACTAACTGTTTTTCTCTTGCTGCTTTTAATATTCTCTGTCTTTTGCTCTTGGCATTTTAATTATGATGTGCCTTGGTGTGGTCCTCTTAGGGTTCCTATATATTGGGGTTCGGTGCGCTTCTTGGACACCTAAGTCAATTTCTTTCACCAGGTGTGGGAAGTTTTCAGTCACTATTTCTTCAAATAGGTTTCCATTGTCTTGCTCTCTCTCTTTTTCTGGCACCCCTATAATTCGGATGTTGGTATGCTTGAGGTTGTCCCAGAGGCCCCTTACACTAGCTTCAATTTTTTGGATTCTTTTGGTTTCTTGCTTTTTCAGCTGAGTGGATTTTACCTCTTTGTATTTCAAATCTTTAACTTGGTTCTTGGGGGTGTTCCAGAGCACTTTTAGGTCTTTGTATAATATTTTTTATTTCAGTCAGTGTATGCTTAATTTCTGGTTGGTCCTTTTTCATATCGTTGAGAGTCTCCTTTATATCCTTGAGGGTCTCCTTCATTTCCTTGTAGGACTCATTCATTTCCACGTTGGTCTTGATCATTTCCTTGCAGGTCTCGTTCATATCCTTGAGGGTCTCGTTCATTTCCTTTTCGGTCTTGCTTATTTCCTTATAGGCCTCGACCTTTTGTTGGAGCCTCTTGAGAAGCCCTATAACCGTGGTTTTGAATTCCATGTCCAGTCGTTTTTTTTCCTCCGTTTCTTTCACATCTGATTTCTTTCCATGTCTCTGCATGGTGGCTGCTTCCCTGAGTTGGTCAATTAGCTTTGTGTGGTAGACGTCCTACAAGGGACAGTAGCTCAGCCTCCCCAGTTACCTGAGGTGGATATGGGTTGCACAGTCTTGCTGAAGTTAAGCTCAGGATAATTATTGTTAGCACTTGGAGGGGTTGACCTCCAGGACAATTGTCTGTGAAGTTCAGCTGTGCTTGGGTTGGATGGGCGGAATCTCTGGGCCAAGCAGACAGCGTTAGCTCCGCCCTGTGCGGCCCCAGGGACTCTGAGCCGGGGGGCAGTGGCCACCAGCATCTCTGAGAGAGAGTTGCTGCCGAGCTCCACCGGCTGCCGGGGAGTTCAGACTCTCCCCAAATGAGTCTGCACACCCAACGTCTCATCCAGGGTTGTAAAACAAAGCAGTCTGACTGTTTCCCAAATGAGACAGCAAGTCGAGAGCGCTCTCTATGCAGTTACGCAGCTGCGCTGGTCCCAAGGTCACGCGCAAGCCCGCCCTCTCCACAAGCCGGCAGACCCTTGCAACACCCGAGCCTCAGCGTGCCCTCCCACTGTCCAGTTTTCACCCCGTATGATAGTGGGTTCCCTGGACTTCGCCCAGAGCTGGAGAATCAGTCCAGTGGGACGTCTTTGTCTCCCTGTTCGAAAACACTGGCCGGTTTTCGGCTGCCCGCTCTATCTGTTGGCGCACACTCCAAACCTCTCTCCACGCGTGTCTTCAACGCTGTCCTCAGCCGCTCCTCCGAGTCACAGTGTCTTATCTTCACTTTTATTTGTGGAATTTTCACTCGGCCAGCTTTCTGGTGATTCTGGAAGGTGTTTGTTCTTTCGTTAAGTTGTAGTATTAAAATTGCTGTGTATGACGGCAAGATAGGTGTTTTACCTATGCCGCCATCTTGGTTCTCTCCACAATTTTTTATTTAAGTTCATGGAAGGAAGCCTGTATAATAAGGTTTTTAAGTAAATGAAACAAATTTAATTCATATGAAAATATTTTTATATTCTTATCAGATATAGTCTTAACAAGTAAAGACATATTTAAATGCTACTGTTTTCATCATTCTCAGGTTATGTTTTAAGTCAGACGTGGGCCATGAATACTGGCTCCTCATTGTAAGCTGTGTGACGCCAGTCACGTACTGTTCCTGAGTCTGTACAGTGGCGTGGGCAGTGGATTATGTACTGTTCCTGTGTCTGTACAGTGGCGTGGGCAGTGGATTACGTACTGTTCCTGTGTCTGTACAGTGGCGTGGGCAGTGGATTACGTACTGTTCCTGAGTCTGTACAGTGGTGTGGGCAGTGGATTATGTACTGTTCCTGTGTACAGTGGCGTGGGCAGTGGATTACGTACTGTTCCTGAGTCTGTACAGTGGCGTGGGCAGTGGATTATGTACTGTTCCTGAGTCTGTACAGTGGCGTGGGCAGTGGATTACGTACTGTTCCTGAGTCTGTACAGTGGCGTGGGCAGTGGATTACGTACTGTTCCTGAGTCTGTACAGTGGCGTGGGCAGTGGATTACGTACTGTTCCTGTGTCTGTACAGTGGCGTGGGCAGTGGATTACGTACTGTTCCTGAGTCTGTACAGTGGCGTGGGCAGTGGATTACGTACTGTTCCTGAGTCTGTACAGTGGCGTGGGCAGTGGATTATGTACTGTTCCTATGTACAGTGGCGTGGGCAGTGGATTACGTACTGTTCCTGTGTCTGTACAGTGGCGTGGGCAGTGGGTTACGTACTGTTCCTGAGTCTGTACAGTGGCGTGGGCAGTGGATTATGTACTGTTCCTGAGTCTGTACAGTGGTGTGGGCAGTGGATTACGTACTGTTCCTGAGTCTGTACAGTGGCGTGGGCAGTGGGTTATGTACTGTTCCTGAGTCTGTACAGTGGTGTGGGCAGTGGGTTACGTACTGTTCCTGTGTCTGTACAGTGGCGTGGGCAGTGGATTACGTACTGTTCCTGAGTCTGTACAGTGGCGTGGGCAGTGGATTACGTACTGTTCCTGAGTCTGTACAGTGGCGTGGGCAGTGGATTACGTACTGTTCCTGTGTCTGTACAGTGGCGTGGGCAGTGGATTATGTACTGTTCCTATGTACAGTGGCGTGGGCAGTGGATTACGTACTGTTCCTGTGTCTGTACAGTGGTGTGGGCAGTGGATTACATACTGTTCCTGAGTCTGTACAGTGGCGTGGGCAGTGGATTACGTACTGTTCCTGAGTCTGTACAGTGGCGTGGGCAGTGGATTACGTACTGTTCCTGAGTCTGTACAGTGGTGTGGGCAGTGGATTACATACTGTTCCTGAGTCTGTACAGTGGCGTGGGCAGTGGATTACGTACTGTTCCTGTGTCTGTACAGTGGCGTGGGCAGTGGATTACGTACTGTTCCTGTGTCTGTACAGTGGCGTGGGCAGTGGATTACGTACTGTTCCTGAGTCTGTACAGTGGTGTGGGCAGTGGATTACATACTGTTCCTGTGTCTGTACAGTGGCGTGGGCAGTGGATTACGTACTGTTCCTGTGTCTGTACAGTGGTGTGGGCAGTGGATTACGTACTGTTCCTGAGTCTGTACAGTGGTGTGGGCAGTGGATTACGTACTGTTCCTGTGTCTGTACAGTGGCGTGGGCAGTGGATTACGTACTGTTCCTGTGTCTGTACAGTGGCGTGGGCAGTGGATTACGTACTGTTCCTGTGTCTGTACAGTGGCGTGGGCAGTGGATTACGTACTGTTCCTGAGTCTGTACAGTGGTGTGGGCAGTGGATTACGTACTGTTCCTGTGTCTGTACAGTGGCGTGGGCAGTGGATTACGTACTGTTCCTGTGTCTGTACAGTGGTGTGGGCAGTGGGTTATGTACTGTTCCTGAGTCTGTACAGTGGCGTGGGCAGTGGATTACGTACTGTTCCTGTGTCTGTACAGTGGCGTGGGCAGTGGATTACGTACTGTTCCTGTGTCTGTACAGTGGCGTGGGCAGTGGATTACGTACTGTTCCTGAGTCTGTACAGTGGCGTGGGCAGTGGATTACGTACTGTTCCTGAGTCTGTACAGTGGCGTGGGCAGTGGATTACGTACTGTTCCTGAGTCTGTACAGTGGCGTGGGCAGTGGATTACGTACTGTTCCTGAGTCTGTACAGTGGCGTGGGCAGTGGATTACGTACTGTTCCTGTGTACAGTGGCGTGGGCAGTTTATTCCGGGATTCTTCGATGATTAATTATGTAGACACCTAGAAAACACCTTGCAGTGTGCCTGAGAAAAAAAAGGTACTCTTTCAGGTTATAGAACTTAGGTATCCAAATGCCATACGAAATACGGATCTCATAACCTTTAGATGTTATTTTACTCCCTGAGCCAAAGCGACCTGTGATGAAGCAGTGCAGTTGCGTTTATTCAGTTTCAGCTGGGTCGGTAGGCCTGCACTCCGGGCCTTTGAGGAAAGTCAAGGTCTGGAGCGCTTCAGTGACATGGTAAGCAGCCTGTTGGGTTTGGCATGACTCAGTTCTCTGAATTTGCTCTTTGGTTCGGTGTAAATTCTGGTTGAGAGTAATGAAAACTAGTATTTAAAAAATGTCTTTACTATTTTTCCCCCTAGTTATTGTATGTGCTTTTAGAATATTATCTGCTACTCTGTCATATTTCATGAAAGATCCATTGAATGATACTGTAATTGACTGAAAGTTGGGGGAAGCTTTCCCTATATCAGGTGTTATAAAAACACATGAAAAGCAAAGTTGGCATTTGCAAATGCTATACCTTTCAACTGAAATGGAAATGGATCAGTTTAATAACACCTCCCACCATCTAACCCCCATCCTTGATTTCTGCTTCTGAAAAGTACCGTGTTGTGTTCTTTGACCAACATTATTCCCAAGGGGGCAAAAGATGAAAGTCTAACCCTGAATAAGGAAAGAAATAACGCGGCATAAAGTGAATTCACCGGTTCTTTGACTGTCAGCTTTCTGCAGTCATTCCTTGAGCCCTGAGCCCTGACAGGCGCGCACACAGCATGGGCACAAGTGAGTCCCCCTTCGGGGAGGCTGTGAGCCCGCCTGTTGCTCCAAGTAGGGGTGCAGGCTGAACATAGGCAGTTTTTGCTTGGTTTAGATACATGTTGGGTCGTAACGCAGCAGTGCACATACTGTAGTATTGACAACTTTTGTTCCTCCTGTTAAAGGTACACGTCGCAGCCGTACGAGATTGTGGTGGACTGTGGACCGTTTATGGACCGGAGTGGGCTTTATGAGAGACTGCTGCTGGAGTTAGAGGAAGCACTTAATTTCGTCAGTGACTGTAACATATCTGCACATTCAAAAGAAAGAGATTCTACTTCAATTTCTAAACAGGTGAGCACATGCGAAGTAAGTGTAGGACATAAAATAAAAGGCTTGTTTGTTTTCAGTATTGAAATGAAGATGTGCTTCTAATGAGGATAGTTTCTGTACCTTTTCATTGAAGGCCCTAACCTTACCTCTTCGGACATATATCAGACACATACCGGTTGAGTTTGTTACTGCCCGACAGACAGTCCTGTTAAGTAGTCCTCCCTGATATGAGGGATGACCTGGGGTGTTCATGTCGTGGCTGTCTGAGTGAAAGGATGAGCCCAGTTTTCTTGTTTCTTGGTCAGATGCGTTAGTCCCTGCTCAAACCCTTCGGCTAACCAAATTCTTCTGCTGTTTCCTTGTGTGTACCTGGATATGAGTGCGTCATTTCTGAATGGGATCCAGCTCTGAGAAGAGATCCCTTAAGATAGTGGTTCTCAAAGTAGGGACCCCAGACCAGCATCATCGGCACCCCCTGGAACTTGTCAGACATGCACATTATGGCTCGCCCTTGACCTGCGGAATCTAAAACGGGGTGGGTCCAGCTGGCTGAGATGGGCCATCAGTTAACCTGATGCATTAAAACTTGAGAACCATTGTTCTAGGCCAGTGGTCGGCAAACTCATTAGTCAACAGAACCAAATATCTACAGTACAACGATTGAAATTTCTTTTGGGAGCCACATTTTTTAAAACTTTTCCTAATGCCACTTCTTCACAATAGACTCTCCCAGGCCGTGGTCTTTTGTGGAAGAGCCACACTCAAGGGGCCAAAGAGCCGCATGTGGCTCGCGAGCCGCTGTTTGCCGACCACTGTTCTCGGACTTTGCAACCATTCCTGAGAGCCGACACTGTGGCCTCTGCATCTTCATTTCTCTCCTGCTGGTTTGTTCGGAAGCAGCAGTGCCCAGACCCCCCTCAGCCCGTGACTGTCACTAGCCCGTGTCCGCCCCCATCTCCTTTTCTCGCCTGCACGAGGCTCCTCAGTCACTCGCTGCAGGGGGACATTTGGCTCTGAGCTGGGGTTGTAAGATGTGGCTCCCTGTGCGAAAGTTAAAGGAAAATTGTCTTGCTCTTTGATGCCTAAAGAAGATGACTCCCCTGTGGAGTTCCTAGTATAGTTACCTGGAAATAAGTGACTCAGTTGTCCTAACTAACCAGAGATCTAAAATAAACTTTTATTATCTTTATACAATTGCATCTTTTAATATCTATTATTTGATTGTTTTTGCTGGGAAAAACAAAATAATGGTTCATATATATATATACACATATACATATATGTATATATATACACACACACACATACTAGAGGCCCAGTGCATGAAATCTGTGCACAGGGGAGGGGATTGCCCTCAGCCCAGTCTGCACCCTCTCCAACCTGGGACCCCTGAGGGATGTCCGACTGTCCATATAGGCCTGCAGGTTGAAGATGTAAGCCTCGTCGGGAGCGGGAGCGGCTCTCTGATTACCGTGTGACGTTTGTCTCTACGGCCTGCAGATCCTGGCGGACTGCCGGGCGGTGTTGGTGGTGCTGGGCCCCTGGTGCGCAGACAAAGTCGCCGGCATGATGGTCCGGGAGCTGCAGAAGCACATCAAACACGAGCAGGAGGAGCTGCCCCGGAAGTTCCTGCTGCTCACGGACACCTTCCTGCGGAAGATCCACGCCCTGTGCGAGGAGCACTTCTCGCCCGCCTCCCTGGACCTGCGGTTCGTGACCCCCAAGGTGATCCGGCTGCTGGAGATCCTGCGCAAGTACAAGCCGTGCGAGCGGCAGCAGTTCGAGAGCGTGGAGTGGTACAACAACCGCAACCAGGACAACTACGTGTCCTGGAGCGACTCTGAGGACGACGACGAGGACGAAGAGATTGAGGAAAAGGAGAAGCCAGAGACCAATTTCCCGTCTCCATTCACCAATATCTTATGCGGGATCATTTTTGTGGAGAGGAGATACACGGCAGTTGTCTTAAACAGGTAGAGCTCTCCGCTAACCTTTCCCCAGAGCGCGCCAGGCGGCGTGAGCTGCAGGGGTGACGGGGGTGTGTGTGTGTGTCCCCCCCCCCCCCCCCCCCATCGCTGCGGCCTGCTCGTGCCAGGCAGGCTTGGCAGGGGCGCGTGTGCCCAGGAGCTTTCCCAAAGCCCGTTTCCCAGCCCTGCGGTTTTCTCTGAGAGGGTGCGAGCCGCCTCTACCCCCCTGGGGTGGAGAGCAAGCCAAGAACAGTTAATAAGTTCAAGTAAAGCCTCTCTTTTTTTTCTTTTTAAAATATGTTTATTGACTTTTTACAGAGAGGAAAGGACAGGGAGCAAAGTCAGAAACATCCATCAGCTGCCTCCTGCACAGCCCCCACTGGGGAGGTGCCCGCAACCAAGGCACATGCCCTTGACCGGAATCGAACCCGGGCCCTTCAGTCCGCAGGCCGATGCTCTATCCACTGAGCCACACCGGTTTCGGCGAAGCCTTTCTTGTTTTGCCTTCAGCTGTTAGGTCAGTCCGGATAGGTCTGTGCCGACATGCTAGGTGTGGGGTGAAGCATTCCACCGCAGGCTCTGTCCCCAAGGAAATCTGAGGGTGAATGTCTCTGGTTTCAGTTGTGGCTAATTTTTTATGTTAGCTTTTTACCCCTTAAGTGTTAACATTCAAGTTGTCAGTGGGAACGTGTAGCACAACTGGATTTGCAGTTTGGATTCGCTCGTAGCCTGTGGATTAAATTTCCTGAATCCAGAGAGAATACGATGTTGGGAAACATTTGGAGAAGTTGGCCAAGGAGACAGCGGCCCCCCCCCCCCCACCAGGAGCGCCCCCCCCCCCACCCCCCCCCACCCCCCCCCCCCCCCCCCCCCCCCCGGGAGCGGCTGATGTCTGACCGCACGGCCAGGAGCCGGCTTCCGGCTGGTCCGGCGCTCAGCCGGGGCTGCTGTCCCCGCTTGCGGGCAGCTGCTTCCCTCGTGGGCCCGGCTCTCACCCCGTGTCAGACAGCCCGCTCGCTGACACCTGTCATTGGCCAGAGCCGGCCCCTCAGCCTGTCCTGCAAGCCGCCATCTCCGCGGAGAAACTAAGCCGTGTTTCCTGCGGCGGTTTGGGCTGTTTTCTCGCTAAAGTGCTTCTGACTGGTTGGGGGTTTTGCAAACGCAGAGGAGAAGGAGAAATTGGGCCCCGGGGCCGGCGTCTGGTGCTTTTCAGTCTGGCAGCTTGAGGAGTCAGTCCGGGCGGGCGTTTGTAGCATGCCTCTCACTCTGAACTTGTCTGACGCTTTCCCCGGTGGCAGGCTGGGGTTTGGGGCGTGAAGAGTGCCCCCGAGATGAAGCCCTCCCATTGTGCTGGTTCCTGGCCTCGGCCTGCAGCACCTGGGATGTTAGACCTGCTCCCCCGGCTCCCCGGTGTTTGCCGGCTCCTCCATGCTCAATCTTTGGCCCTTTTTGTCCTTGATTCTTTGGAAGTGAGTCACCTGCCCAGTGTCTCCGGGAGGCGGGGCTAAGCTCCCCTCCTGGAGGGGCTTCTCTGTCAGTCATGGGAGCTGTAAGGAAAGCAGGTCCCCGCTCTGCTGTTGGCCTGTGTGTGTGTCCTGAGTCAGGATGGCCCATGTGTGTTCATTTCCTGCTCGGGGCTGGAACCGAACAGTAGGTCATCCATGTTGAGGCTCTCGTGGTCCACATCACGTGGCCCACACGTATGGGGTGTGCCTCTCCTCTTGTGTTTGGGCACAGCGTTCTGGTCTGATGCTACTCGATGCCCAGCTCTGGTCCTGTCCCTGCTTTCCCTGCAGGACAGTCATTCCCCCGGAGAGCTCTGGCTCCTTTTACTTCTGCCCCTTTGTGGAGGTGTGTTCTGTGAAAGTTACTTAATGCCTCAGCCTCCTCCTCTGTGAAGTGGTAGCAATAGTTCTCTCTCCTATTGGACATTGTATGTAAAATGGCTGTCTTCTCCCCTGGCACACAGTAGGTGCTGATTCCTCATGCTCTTCACGCATACACTTGGGGAATACAGTTTCAGTGTGTTTTAACTATCAGTGATTGTGGTTTTTTTTTGTAAGATCAAACAGGAGTTACATTTGATTTTCTCACTTTGATTGATGAGAAAATATAAAGTATTAAAGGCACTTGGGAGGGAGGTCCTTCAGCCCGGCCTGCGCCCTCTCGCAGTCCGGGCCCCTTAGGGGATAGCCGGCTGACGGCTTAGGCCTGCTCCCCATGAGCAGAGGACATCTTTGGCACTGCCACGGAGGCAGGACAGGCTCCTGCCATCGCCACTGCACGGTCAGCCATGAGCCGGCTTCTGGCTGAGCGGTGCTCCCCTGTGGAAGCGCACTGACCGCCAGGGGCAGCTCCTGTGTTGAGTGTCTGCCCCCTGGTGGTCAGTACGCCTCAAGCAATCGGTTGTTCTGCTGTTGGCTTCAATTTGCATGTTACCCTTTTATAGGATTGTTGATAACGTATTTCAGTACATGGCAGCCATTTCAGATGATGTATTTATATCTTTTGAATTTCCCCCTTTTGGCTGTCTGTAAATTAGCATGTTCCCTCAGATCAGAAGCACATCTCCTGGTTTTCAGAATGTAGCCTGTGTAGTTCTTGCTTTGGGCTGTGCTGCCTCCAGCGTGCTTGGCAGGCCGTGTGCATCTGCACACAGTGTGGCGTTTGCACAGCCAGTGCCCGCTGGCGTGAGGGAGGTGCAGAGGTGGAAGCGTCCAGAAACTCTTTTGTTTGGATAGTAAGTACGTCTGTCAGATAGAGCGCAACAGTAAGGATCTCGAAGACTCATTTTGTTAATCGTCAGTTGGGATTTTACAGGAACATTGGTCTCGTTGGGTTTGAAATGGAACAGTAACCAGTTTGCTGTCGACGGGGCGAGAAGCGCTGGGCGCTGGAGGCTGTGTCGTGGGCCGCGGCTTGCTGGTGGGACGACGCGCATAGCCTCCGTGTAGGAGGCAGAACGCGGCGGACGGGTCTGTTCTCTCCCGGAAACCCCCGCAGCCGGTCTGGCCGGCCCGCTCCCCGCAGCAGCCCGTGTCATCCCGAACCCCGGGCTTCGTCCTGGGCCACTCACTGAGCGAGCAGCACGGGTTCTCTCTAGACGCTGCCGCCGGAGCAGGCAGGGAGACTTTCCTTCCTGCGCAGAGAGCTCGTTCCTACTGTGCGCGGGGTCCTCTGCCCGGCAGCCCCGGGGAGTGTCATCGGGGGCGTGACCGCTCCCCGTGCCCGGGGCAGGCAGTGGCGGAGGGAAGCACGTTGCCCGCCGCCTCGGGAGGAACCGGAAGAGCGGTTTGGCCTCTGCTGCACCCGCATCGGTGCTGCTCCCACAAGCCTCCGTTGGGAAGTTCCTGATTCTCAGAGAATGTCCTCTTTCAGACCGGGGCTGCTGCTGATGCGCGTGGCCTTGCTTTCTGTGACAGGTGCCGTCGGCTTGTTGAAACGACCAGGCAAAGCTCGAGTGCACGGAGGACGTTTCTGCCTCTGCAGGAGGTCGGGCTCGGGGTGCGGGCAGCGCGTGGCTGGGATGGCCGCTCGGTCTCGCCCGGCTTCGATGTTCCTGTGCCATGTGTTTAGAAAGGACAGAAAGAACGGCTTTTCTGTTGGGAATTTATGCGGTTTTCTGTTGGGAATTTATGCGGTTTTCTGTTGGGGATTTATGCGGTTTTCTGTTGGGAATTTATGCGGCGTTGTGTGGCTTCAGACGGGCCGTGTGGACCACTGCCGTCAGGTGTGGAGCCGTTTACCCCGCGCGCTGGGTTTTGAACGTGGATATTTCCCAAATAGCTGTAATGGCCACGCTGACCGTTGGCCTTCTGTGCGTGTAATGGGATCCCGCCCGCAGCTCTTCCCTGTGCCAGCCAGAGGGCCGCTGGGGGGCTGGCACCTGGGGAATGCACCCCCAGTCGCCTTCCTCCCCCTGAGGGCGGGATGCGGTCCGGGTGCGGTGCCCAGGCCCGTGTCTGTCATGCAGAGCGGTGGGCAGTGCCCGGACCGGACAGCGGGGCTGGGCTGGGGACAGGGCTGGGGACAGCTCTGCTCCCCGGGGTGCGGGGAGACGGGAGCCCTGCCCAGGCTGCTCCCCGCACACAGCCGGGTGCTCGGGCTCCTTCGCTGCAGAGCTTCTCCGGGCGCAGGGGGTGCCCAGGCCACAGACACGAGGGCATGGCTGTGCCCCGGG
The DNA here is from genome assembly GCA_027563665.1 of Antrozous pallidus. Classification (NCBI taxonomy): domain Eukaryota; kingdom Metazoa; phylum Chordata; class Mammalia; order Chiroptera; family Vespertilionidae; genus Antrozous; species Antrozous pallidus. The sequence continues at coordinate 110,959,679 of CM050515.1, read as the reverse complement.
TGCCAGCGCCCAGAGCGCCCGTGGCCTGCAGCTGCGGCGCAGGCGGACTTGGGTTTCTCCGCGCTGCGGCCGGCCCTGCCGGCCACGTTTCCGGGAAGCCGTCACCCGAACGAGCGAGTGGAGGCGCTGTGACCCCGCGCCCCTCAGGCTCCGCGGCTCAGGCCCGTGGTCGTGTTGCCAGCAGTGGGCCCACTGGCTCTCGGTGCGGAGTGGCAGGGCTTCTGTTTAAGCTGCGGGGGTGATGCCACCTTGTTAGGTATGCTGGCAGAAAGACGCGCGTTTCCATCTGAGGGGTGACCTTACCAGCCAGGTCTAAACTTGTCCCCTCACCAACGCCTAACTCCCGAATGTGTGTGACCCCCAGGTTGATAAAGGAAGCCGGCAAACAGGACCCCGAGCTGGCTTACATCAGCAGCAACTTCATCACCGGCCACGGCATCGGCAAGAACCAGCCTCGCAACAAGCAGATGGAGGCGGAGTTCCGGAAGCAGGAAGAGGTGACTTTCCTTAAATACCTACCGCGACCTTCTCACACGCGCCATCCCGGCCCCTAGGCACCCCTTCCCTGCGCCCCAGCTTTTCCTGGAAGGCGGGCAGCTTGTTCATGGTGACTCCTCCCGAGGTGCAGTGGCTCACAAATCAGAACGGCCCCACTAAACCGGTTTTGTGTCTTGTCACCCTTTCCCTTTCCTCTCCCGCCCGATGGCGCGCACTGGGGGTGTAGGAAACGGCGTGCTAGGGCCCCCCCCCCCGACTCAGGTGGCCGAAGCAACAAATGAAGCTTTTCTGGAATGGTTTGGTTTTGTTTTCCAGAAAGATGTTGCCTTCGTTTTTTCACACTTTTTAAGATTTTAATACAGGAAATAGCATTGCAAAAGTGCAAAAGCCTAATAATGTATTCTGGCTCTCAAACAAAATATTTTTTTCTTTTTAAATATATTTTATTGATTTTTTTACAGGTAGGGAGAGGGATATAGAGTTAGAAACGTCGATGAGAGAGAAACATCGATCAGCTGCCTCCTGCACACCCCCCACCGGGGATGTGCCCGCAGCCAAGGTACATGCCCTTGACTGGAATCGAACCTGGGACCCTTCAGTCCACAGACCGACGCTCTACCCACCAAGCCAAACCGGTCAGGGCCCAAACAAAATATTTTTATTTAAAGTTTGTTGCTTAACTAAAAAGTAGCAGAATAATTCACATTGATGCTGTTTTCTACGACTTAGCTTTTTGATAATGTTCCATTTGGGGAGTCCGATGGCCAGAGGCTGATAGATCTAAAACCCAATTCACTTTATTACTTAACTTATTCTGAATTGGGAAATGGTGTTATTTTAAATCTAGGAAGAAAAACCACTGTATTTTTTAACTAGAGGCCCGAACGGGGCTCTGCCCTCAGCCCCAGCTGCCCCGCCTGGCCCTCACAGCCCCAGCTGCCCCGCCCGGCCCTCACAGCCCCAGCTTCTTCTGGAAGGTCATCTGGACAGTTTGCAGGCGGCTGCTCGGGCTCATTAGCATACCAGCTCTTTATCATGTAGGACTCGAATTTCCGCAGGATTCCAGAAAATAAAGAAAGCCTTGCTTGTAATTTTTAATTGCATCTGATGGGGGGGGGATTAGTGAATTTTGGCGTCTTTGGAGGGATGTTGACACAGTCACAGACACGATGTCGTTGGGGGGGTCAGAATGTCCACAGGACTTGAGAGGTGGATTCCTTGGGTCACTTTGTGGGCACGATTCTCTGTGGTCATTACAGCAGCCAGCCCCTTCAGCCGGAGGCGTCCTGTGGTTTGGGCGTGGACACTTCTGTAAAGCTGAAAGACACTGATTTCTCAAGTCATCTTCAGTTGAAAACTATTGTTAAATCAGAGTTTGTTTGCCCGTGTGTTCAGCAGCATGAATTTTGTTTAGCTTGGCCTTAAGAATGTAGCGTGCCCAGAGTATGTGTCAGAAATGACGGTAGTCACTTGTACTACATTTTTTTCGGGAAAATTTTTTAGAATTGCTTTTATTTGGTGGATTTTTTTTCAGGTACTTAGGAAATTTCGAGCACATGAGACCAACCTGCTTATTGCAACAAGTATTGTGGAAGAGGGTGTTGATATACCAAAATGCAACTTGGTGGTCCGTTTTGATTTACCCACAGAGTATCGATCCTATGTTCAGTCTAAGGGAAGAGCAAGGGCCCCAATCTCCAATTATATCATGTTAGCAGATACGGACAAAATCAAAGGTTTTGAAGAGGACCTTAAAACATACAAAGCCATTGAAAAGGTAAGGTCCAAAATTAAAGCTGTTTCTTTGTGCATAGAAGTAGATAAAAACAGGTTATCCACACAGAATGGCCTCCGTTGGCACGAGCAATGTGTACATAAGGAAGTTGAACATACAAGTGAGGAAAAAGTAGGTTAACAGTTGTTTGCATGGAACTAATACAGGAATTAATAAATCACAACGTAAGAATAAACTGTTCTGTGTGCTCACCACTGTAAGCCTGCTTTGGCGCCACGCTGCAGTTACAGAGCCCGCGGCACTTTATGAAGCGCTGGAAGCTGACAGTAAGACAGTGAGAGTGGGCATTGGGTTACTCAGGAAGAATGCCTGGGAGGCTTACTGCTACTGAGGACATGTGGTGACAGTGACCGTGAATTCTGGAGGGATTTAACAACGATATGGCTCCTATACTAACGAATGAGACTGGTGTGTGTGTGTGTGTGTGTGTGTGTGTGTGCAGTAAACTGTAAGCCTGCACCTTTATGATGAGTGTGTGTGTGTGTGTGTGTGCAGTAAACTGTAAGCCTGCACCTTTATGATGAGTGTGTGTGTGTGTGCAGTAAACTGTAAGCCTGCACCTTTATGATGAGTGTGTGTGCGTGCACAGTAAACTGTAAGCCTGTACCTTGATGATGAGTGTGTGTGTGTGCAGTAAACTGTAAGCCTGTACCTTGATGATGAGTGTGTGTGCGTGCACAATAAACTGTAAGCCTGTACCTTGATGATGAGTGTGTGTGTGTGTGTGTGCAGTAAACTGTAAGCCTGTACATTTGTGATGAGTGTGTGTGTGTGTGCAGTAAACTGTAAGCCTGTACCTTGATGATGAGTGTGTGTGTGTGTGTGCAGTAAACTGTAAGCCTGTACCTTGATGATGAGTGTGTGTGTGTGTGTGTGTGTGCAGTAAACTGTAAGCCTGTACCTTGATGATGAGTGTGTGTGCGTGCACAATAAACTGTAAGCCTGTACCTTGATGATGAGTGTGTGTGTGTGTGTGTGTGCAGTAAACTGTAAGCCTGTACCTTGATGATGAGTGTGTGTGCGTGCACAATAAACTGTAAGCCTGTACCTTGATGATGAGTGTGTGTGTGTGTGTGTGCAGTAAACCGTAAGCCTGCACCTTGATGATGAGTGTGTGTGCGTGCACAATAAACTGTAAGCCTGTACCTTGATGATGAGTGTGTGTGTGCAGTAAACTGTAAGCCTGTACATTTGTGATGAGTGTGTGTGTGTGTGTGCAGTAAACTGTAAGCCTGCACTTTGATGATGAGTGTGCGTGCGTGCACAATAAACTGTAAGCCTGTACCTTGATGATGAGTGTGTGTGTGCAGTAAACTGTAAGCCTGCACCTTTGTGATGAGTGTCTCCTGTGAAGGATGCACTGGGAGAAGTGGTGTGGTGAGCGAGGCTGGAAGGATGCATTGGGAGAAGTGTGAGCGAGTCTGGAAGGATGCATTGGGAGAAGTGGTGTGAGCGAGGCTGGAAGGATGCATTGGGAGAAGTGGTGTGGTGAGCGAGGCTGGAAGGATGCATTGGGAGAAGTGGTGTGGTGAGCGAGGCTGGAAGGATGCACTGGGAGAAGTGGTGTGGTGAGCGAGACTGGAAGGATGCACTGGGAGAAGTGGTGTGGTGAGCGAGGCTGGAAGGATGCATTGGGAGAAGTGGTGTGGTGAGCGAGGCTGGAAGGATGCACTGGGAGAAGTGGTGTGGTGAGCGATTCTGGAAGGATGCACTGGGAGAAGGGGTGTGGTGAGCGAGGCTGGAAGGATGCATTGGGAGAAGTGTGAGCGAGGCTGGAAGGATGCAATGGGAGAAGTGGTGTGGTGAGCGATTCTGGAAGGATGCATTGGGAGAAGTGGTGTGGTGAGCGATTCTGGAAGGATGCATTGGGAGAAGGGGTGTGGTGAGCGAGGCTGGAAGGATGCATTGGGAGAAGTGGTGTGGTGAGCGAGGCTGGAAGGATGCACTGGGAGAAGTGGTGTGGTGAGCGAGGCTGGAAGGATGCACTGGGAGAAGTGGTGTGGTGAGCGATTCTGGAAGGATGCACTGGGAGAAGTGGTGTGGTGAGCGAGGCTGGAAGGATGCATTGGGAGAAGTGGTGTGGTGAGCGATTCTGGAAGGATGCACTGGGAGAAGGGGTGTGGTGAGCGAGGCTGGAAGGATGCATTGGGAGAAGTGTGAGCGAGGCTGGAAGGATGCAATGGGAGAAGTGGTGTGGTGAGCGATTCTGGAAGGATGCATTGGGAGAAGTGGTGTGGTGAGCGAGTCTGGAAGGATGCATTGGGAGAAGTGGTGTGGTGAGCGAGTCTGGAAGGATGCATTGGGAGAAGTGTGAGCGATTCTGGAAGGATGCACTGGGAGAAGTGGTGTGGTGAGCGATTCTGGAAGGATGCACTGGGAGAAGGGGTGTGGTGAGCGAGGCTGGAAGGATGCATTGGGAGAAGTGTGAGCGAGGCTGGAAGGATGCAATGGGAGAAGTGGTGTGGTGAGCGATTCTGGAAGGATGCATTGGGAGAAGTGGTGTGGTGAGCGAGGCTGGAAGGATGCATTGGGAGAAGTGGTGTGGTGAGCGAGTCTGGAAGGATGCATTGGGAGAAGTGTGAGCGATTCTGGAAGGATGCACTGGGAGAAGGGGTGTGGTGAGCGAGTCTGGAAGGATGCATTGGGAGAAGTGTGAGCGATTCTGGAAGGATGCATTGGGAGAAGTGGTGTGGTGAGTGAGGCTGGAAGGATGCATTGGGAGAAGTGGTGTGGTGAGCGATTCTGGAAGGATGCATTGGGAGAAGTGGTGTGGTGAGCGAGTCTGGAAGGATGCATTGGGAGAAGTGGTGTGGTGAGCGAGGCTGGAAGGATGCATTGGGAGAAGTGGTGTGGTGAGCGAGGCTGGAAGGATGCATTGGGAGAAGTGGTGTGGTGAGCGAGTCTGGAAGGATGCATTGGGAGAAGTGTGAGCGATTCTGGAAGGATGCACTGGGAGAAGGGGTGTGGTGAGCGATTCTGGAAGGATGCATTGGGAGAAGTGGTGTGGTGAGCGAGGCTGGAAGGATGCACTGGGAGAAGTGGTGTGGTGAGCGATTCTGGAAGGATGCATTGGGAGAAGTGGTGTGGTGAGCGAGGCTGGAAGGATGCATTGGGAGAAGTGGTGTGGTGAGCGATTCTGGAAGGATGCATTGGGAGAAGTGTGAGCGATTCTGGAAGGATGATTTGGGAGAAGTGTGAGCGATTCTGGAAGGATGCACTGGGAGAAGTGGTGTGGTGAGCGATTCTGGAAGGATGCACTGGGAGAAGTGTGAGCGATTCTGGAAGGATGCACTGGGAGAAGTGGTGTGGTGAGCGATTCTGGAAGGATGCATTGGGAGAAGTGTGAGCGATTCTGGAAGGATGCATTGGGAGAAGTGGTGTGGTGAGCGATTCTGGAAGGATGCATTGGGAGAAGTGTGAGCGATTCTGGAAGGATGCATTGGGAGAAGTGTGAGCGATTCTGGAAGGATGCATTGGGAGAAGTGGTGTGGTGAGCGATTCTGGAAGGATGCATTGGGAGAAGTGGTGTGGTGAGCGAGGCTGGAAGGATGCATTGGGAGAAGTGGTGTGGTGAGCGATTCTGGAAGGATGCACTGGGAGAAGTGGTGTGGTGAGCGATTCTGGAAGGATGCATTGGGAGAAGTGTGAGCGATTCTGGAAGGATGCACTGGGAGAAGTGGTGTGGTGAGCGATTCTGGAAGGATGCACTGGGAGAAGTGTGAGCGATTCTGGAAGGATGCATTGGGAGAAGTGTGAGCGATTCTGGAAGGATGCAATGGGAGAAGTGGTGTGGTGAGCGATTCTGGAAGGATGCATTGGGAGAAGTGGTGTGGTGAGCGATTCTGGAAGGATGCATTGGGAGAAGTGGTGTGGTGAGCGATTCTGGAAGGATGCATTGGGAGAAGTGTGAGCGATTCTGGAAGGATGCACTGGGAGAAGTGGTGTGGTGAGCGATTCTGGAAGGATGCATTGGGAGAAGTGGTGTGGTGAGCGATTCTGGAAGGATGCATTGGGAGAAGTGGTGTGGTGAGCGATTCTGGAAGGATGCATTGGGAGAAGTGTGAGCGATTCTGGAAGGATGCACTGGGAGAAGTGGTGTGGTGAGCGATTCTGGAAGGATGCATTGGGAGAAGTGTGAGCGAGGCTGGAAGGATGCATTGGGAGAAGTGGTGTGGTGAGCGAGGCTGGAAGGATGCATTGGGAGAAGTGGTGTGGTGAGCGATTCTGGAAGGATGCATTGGGAGAAGTGTGAGCGATTCTGGAAGGATGCACTGGGAGAAGTGGTGTGGTGAGCGATTCTGGAAGGATGCATTGGGAGAAGTGGTGTGGTGAGCGAGGCTGGAAGGATGCATTGGGAGAAGTGGTGTGGTGAGCGAGGCTGGAAGGATGCATTGGGAGAAGTGGTGTGGTGAGCGAGGCTGGAAGGATGCATTGGGAGAAGTGGTGTGGTGAGCGAGGCTGGAAGGATGCACTGGGAGAAGTGGTGTGGTGAGCGATTCTGGAAGGATGCACTGGGAGAAGGGGTGTGGTGAGCGAGGCTGGAAGGATGCATTGGGAGAAGTGTGAGCGAGGCTGGAAGGATGCAATGGGAGAAGTGGTGTGGTGAGCGATTCTGGAAGGATGCATTGGGAGAAGTGGTGTGGTGAGCGATTCTGGAAGGATGCATTGGGAGAAGTGGTGTGGTGAGCGAGTCTGGAAGGATGCATTGGGAGAAGTGGTGTGGTGAGCGAGTCTGGAAGGATGCATTGGGAGAAGTGTGAGCGATTCTGGAAGGATGCACTGGGAGAAGGGGTGTGGTGAGCGATTCTGGAAGGATGCACTGGGAGAAGGGGTGTGGTGAGCGAGGCTGGAAGGATGCATTGGGAGAAGTGTGAGCGAGGCTGGAAGGATGCAATGGGAGAAGTGGTGTGGTGAGCGATTCTGGAAGGATGCATTGGGAGAAGTGGTGTGGTGAGCGATTCTGGAAGGATGCATTGGGAGAAGTGGTGTGGTGAGCGAGTCTGGAAGGATGCATTGGGAGAAGTGGTGTGGTGAGCGAGTCTGGAAGGATGCATTGGGAGAAGTGTGAGCGATTCTGGAAGGATGCACTGGTAGAAGGGGTGTGGTGAGCGATTCTGGAAGGATGCACTGGGAGAAGTGGAGTGAGCGAGGCTGGAAGGATGCATTGGGAGAAGTGGTGTGGTGAGCGATTCTGGAAGGATGCATTGGGAGAAGTGTGAGCGATTCTGGAAGGATGCATTGGGAGAAGTGGTGTGGTGAGCGAGGCTGGAAGGATGCATTGGGAGAAGTGGTGTGGTGAGCGATTCTGGAAGGATGCATTGGGAGAAGTGTGAGCGATTCTGGAAGGATGATTTGGGAGAAGTGTGAGCGATTCTGGAAGGATGCACTGGGAGAAGTGGTGTGGTGAGCGATTCTGGAAGGATGCACTGGGAGAAGTGTGAGCGATTCTGGAAGGATGCACTGGGAGAAGTGGTGTGGTGAGCGATTCTGGAAGGATGCATTGGGAGAAGTGTGAGCGATTCTGGAAGGATGCATTGGGAGAAGTGGTGTGGTGAGCGATTCTGGAAGGATGCATTGGGAGAAGTGTGAGCGATTCTGGAAGGATGCACTGGGAGAAGTGGTGTGGTGAGCGATTCTGGAAGGATGCATTGGGAGAAGTGTGAGCGATTCTGGAAGGATGCATTGGGAGAAGTGGTGTGGTGAGCGATTCTGGAAGGATGCATTGGGAGAAGTGGTGTGGTGAGCGAGGCTGGAAGGATGCACTGGGAGAAGTGGTGTGGTGAGCGATTCTGGAAGGATGCATTGGGAGAAGTGGTGTGGTGAGCGAGTCTGGAAGGATGCATTGGGAGAAGGGGTGTGGTGAGCGAGTCTGGAAGGATGCATTGGGAGAAGTGGTGTGGTGAGCGAGGCTGGAAGGATGCATTGGGAGAAGTGGTGTGGTGAGCGATTCTGGAAGGATGCATTGGGAGAAGTGTGAGCGATTCTGGAAGGATGCACTGGGAGAAGTGCTGTGGTGAGCGATTCTGGAAGGATGCACTGGGAGAAGTGTGAGCGATTCTGGAAGGATGCATTGGGAGAAGTGTGAGCGATTCTGGAAGGATGCAATGGGAGAAGTGGTGTGGTGAGCGATTCTGGAAGGATGCATTGGGAGAAGTGGTGTGGTGAGCGATTCTGGAAGGATGCATTGGGAGAAGTGGTGTGGTGAGCGAGGCTGGAAGGATGCATTGGGAGAAGTGGTGTGGTGAGCGAGGCTGGAAGGATGCATTGGGAGAAGTGGTGTGGTGAGCGAGGCTGGAAGGATGCATTGGGAGAAGTGGTGTGGTGAGCGAGGCTGGAAGGATGCATTGGGAGAAGTGGTGTGGTGAGCGAGGCTGGAAGGATGCACTGGGAGAAGTGGTGTGGTGAGCGAGGCTGGAAGGATGCATTGGGAGAAGTGGTGTGAGCGAGGCTGGAAGGATGCACTGGGAGAAGTGGTGTGGTGAGCGAGGCTGGAAGGATGCATTGGGAGAAGTGGTGTGAGCGAGGCTGGAAGGATGCACTGGGAGAAGTGGTGTGAGCGAGGCTGGAAGGATGCATTGGGAGAAGTGGTGTGAGCGAGGCTGGAAGGATGCACTGGGAGAAGTGGTGTGAGCGAGGCTGGAAGGATGCACTGGGAGAAGTGGTGTGAGCGAGGCTGGAAGGATGCACTGGGAGAAGTGGTGTGAGCGGGGCTGGAAGGATGCACTGGGAGAAGTGGTGTGGTGAGCGGGGCTGGAAGGATGCACTGGGAGAAGTGGTGTGAGCGAGGCTGGAAGGATGCACTGGGAGAAGTGGTGTGAGCGAGGCTGGAAGGATGCACTGGGAGAAGTGGTGTGAGCGAGGCTGGAAGGATGCACTGGGAGAAGTGGTGTGGTGAGCGGGGCTGGAAGGATGCACTGGGAGAAGTGGTGTGAGCGAGGCTGGAAGGATGCACTGGGAGAAGTGGTGTGGTGAGCGAGGCTGGAAGGATGCATTGGGAGAAGTGGTGAGCTGTGCAGCAGGTGAGCTGGGAGGGTGAAGGTGTTGGGAGAGAGAAGCTCCCGTCAGTGGACCTTTGCTCTGGGGACAGAGGTGGACAGCACACATGGGCACAGAAGGCGTTGGGTCCTCACAGATTCTGTTTTAAACGTCCAGATCCTGAGGAACAAGTGCTCCAAGCCCGGTGACGCCGGGGAGACCGACCTGGAGCCCGTGGTGGACGACGACGACGTGTTCCCGCCGTACGTGCTGAGGCCCGATGACGGGCCGCGCGTCACCATCAACACGGCCATCGGGCACATCAACAGGTGCGCCGGGTGGCGGGAGGCGCGGACCGCGGGGCTCCGGCCGCCCCTGCAGTGCCCCTTCAGTGCACCGTCTGCGGACAGCGACCGACCTGCCCGTGTGTGGCTGGCAACGTTGTAATAAGAGAAAAATATGAAGTTGCTTTTTCCCATTCATTCTTTTTGGTCAAGAGGCCAAAACAGTATTGTGCGGTGAAAATGCTTAGTTCCCATTGACAAGGTCGACTGGATGAAGGTGTGCTTGTTTTAATTAGATTTAATTTTACAATGCTCACTAACATTTTTCTGAATTCTGCAGTTTACCGTTTTGTGCCACAAATGTTGGGAGATATTGCAACAGTTTAAGGTGATGATGAGTTAACTTGTCCAGTTGAGTGTGTGATAGTTTACTTTGTCCTGAGTTGGTACTGACATTTCTCAGAACGAAGACAGCAGATAGGAGCCTAGGTTATGTATCAGAACAAATTCTATGCGGAGGTAAGACACAGGAGCAGCCAGCATAAGATTTTCTTTTCAGCTTTTTATTTGGAAGTAAATTCAAACTTTAAAATGTTGCAGGAACACTGGTAAGAACTCCACGCCTCACCCAGAGAGGCTGGGCGAGGCTCCCTGGCTGTGCGGGGCCGTGACAGAACCTGTCTGTGGCTGTCATCGCCTCTGTCCCCTCCAGCCTCTGTCTCCTCAGCGGCTCTGCAGCTTTTGGAGGTCGCAGGCCAGACCCTTTGTCTTGTCTGCCCCTGTGGGGTCGCCCGCAAATGGAAGACAGTGAGAAACAAACGCTGGCAGTGTGTTCTCGTCACAGATTCGGAACATGTCCGCACTGTCCAGCATGGCATCACTGGACGTGTGTGACTGCTTAAACCCACCCACACTTCCAGTTTAATTAAGATGAAATAAGATAAAGCCGAAACTGGTTTGGCTCAGTGGGTAGAGCGTTGGCCTGCGGACTGAGAGGTCCCGGGTTCGATTCCGGTCAAGGGCATGTACCTTGGTTGCGGGTGCATCCCCAGTGGGGGGTGTGCAGGAGGCGGCTGGTCAATGTTTCTTGCTCATCGATGTTTCTGACTTTCTATTCCTTTCTCTTTCTCTCTGCAAAAAAGCAATAAAATAAATTAAAAAAAAGAAAAGTTCTGTTTCCTGGCTGCCCTCTGCACCTTAGGGCTCAGTGGCTGCCTGGTGGGCAGTGCCCTTACGAGCAGCGTTGCAGACAGCCTGTCAGACACGCCGGCCTCCCCGGACAGTGAAGCAGGGTTAGGGTTAGGGTTAGGGTATGATTAGGGGTAGGGGTAGGGGTAGGGGTAGGGGTAGGGTTAGGGTTAGGGTAGGATTAGGGTTAGGTGTAGGGGTAGGGTTAGGGTAGGATTAGGGGTAGGGGTAGGGGTAGGGGTAGGGTTAGGGTTAGGGTAGGATTAGGGTTAGGTGTAGGGGTAGGGTTAGGGTAGGATTGGGGTTAGGGTAGGGTTAGGGTTAGGGTAGGATTAGGGTTAGGGTAGGATTAGGGGTAGGGGTAGGGTTAGGGTAGGGTTAGGGTAGGGTTAGGTGTAGGGGTAGGGTTAGGGTTAGGGTAGGATTAGGGTTAGGGTAGGATTGGGGTTAGGGTAGGATTGGGGTTAGGGTAGGATTGGGGTTAGGGTAGGATTAGGGTTAGGTGTAGGGGTAGGGTTAGGGTTAGGGTAGGATTAGGGTTAGGGTAGGATTAGGGGTAGGGGTAGGATTAGGGTTAGGGTAGGATTAGGGTTAGGTGTAGGGGTAGGGTTAGGGTAGGATTAGGGGTAGGGATGGGTAGGGTTAGGGTTAGGGTAGGATTAGGGTTAGGGTAGGATTAGGGGTAGTGGTAGGGGTAGGGTTAGGGTAGGATTAGGGGTAGGGTTAGGGTTAGGGTAGGATTAGGGGTAGGGGTAGGGGTAGGGTTGGGGTAGGATTAGGGTTAGGGTAGGATTAGGGGTAGGGAGGGGTAGGGTTAGGGTTAGGGTAGGATTAGGGGTAGGGTTAGGGTTAGGGTAGGATTAGGGGTAGGGGTAGGGTTAGGGTAGGATTAGGATTAGGGGTAGGGGTAGGGTTAGGGTAGGATTAGGGGTAGGGGTAGGGTTAGGGTAGGATTAGGGGTAGGGGTAGGGTTAGGGTAGGATTAGGGTTAGGATAGGATTAGGGTTAGGGTAGGGGTAGGATTAGGGTTAGGGGTAGGGTTAGGGTAGGATTAGGGTTAGGGTAGGATTAGGGTTAGGATAGGATTAGGGTTAGGGTAGGGGTAGGATTAGGGTTAGGGGTAGGGGTAGGGTTAGGGTAGGATTAGGGGTAGGGGTAGGGTTAGGGTAGGATTAGGGGTAGGGGTAGGGTTAGGGTAGGATTAGGGTTAGGGTAGGATTAGGGTTAGGATAGGATTAGGGTTAGGGTAGGGGTAGGATTAGGGTAGGATTAGGGTTAGGGTAGGATTAGGGTTAGGATAGGATTAGGGTTAGGGTAGGGGTAGGATTAGGGTTAGGGGTAGGGGTAGGGTTAGGGTTAGGCTCCAGCTCCACACGTCAATGCCTCCAGGGGAGGGAGGCGGGACACGAGCAGTCACCTCTGAGCACGTGACTGTCCGTTCCGATATTCTCGCCTGTTTCTCAGTGGAACACTGAGTGTCAGCACGTATCGTTCTCCCCAGGTACTGCGCTCGGTTACCAAGTGACCCGTTCACTCACCTCGCCCCCAAGTGCAGGACCCGCGAGCTGCCGGACGGCACGTTCTACTCCACGCTGTACCTGCCCATCAACTCGCCCCTGCGCGCCTCCATTGTCGTAAGTGTACAAAAACACGCTGTGCTGCCGAGACCGGTGTGGCTCAGTGGACAGAGCGTCGGCCTGCGGACTGAGACGTCCCGGGTTCGATTCCGGTCAAGGGCATGTATCTTAGTTGCAGGCACATCCCCAGTGGGGGTGTGCAGGAAGCGGCTGATGGATGCTTCTCTCTCATGGATGTTTCTGACTTTCTATCTGTAAAAAAATCAATAAAATACATTTTTTAAAAAGTTAAAAAAAAAATAAGAAGAAGAAGAAATGCTGTGCCTTGAGTGTCACCGCAAACCCACAGAGCACAGGCCTGGAGGGGTGTGTGACCCCCGCTCTCCTCCAAGATCCGACCCGGTCGGCATTCCTGCCGGACCCGCTGGGCTCAGACCCGCAGCGGCACCAAATTCGGGGCTGCGATTGGGCGCTGCGGCTCTCTCGCCCTGAGACTCCGTCCGAGTCACTGCCGTCCGTCCCGTCCCCGCTGCTGTCTGTCCGAGTCACTGCCGTCTGTCCGGCCCCGCTGCCGTCTGTCCCGTCCCGCTGCTGTCTGTCCGAGTCACTGCCGTCTGTCCCGACCCGGTGCCGTCTGTCCGAGTCACTGCCGTCTGTCCCGTCCCCGCTGCTGTCTGTCCGAGTCACTGCCGTCTGTCCGGCCCCGCTGCCCTCTGTCCCGTCCCGCTGCTGTCTGTCCGAGTCACTGCCGTCTGTCCCGACCCAGTGCCGTCTGTCCGAGTCACTGCCGTCTGTCCGAGTCACTGCCGTCTGTCCCGACCCCGCTGCTGTCTGTCCGAGTCACTGCCGTCTGTCCCATCCCCGCTGCCGTCTGTCCCGACCCGGTGCCGTCTGTCCCGACCCGGTGCCGTCTGTCTGAGTCACTGCTGTCTGTCTGAGTCACTGCCGTCTGTCCCGTCCCCGCTGCTGTCTGTCCGAGTCACTGCCGTCTGTCCGGCCCCGCTGCTGTCTGTCCCGTCCCGCTGCCATCTGTCCGAGTCACTGCCGTCTGTCCAGCCCCGCTGCCGTCTGTCCCGTCCCACTGCCATCTGTCCGAGTCACTGCCATCTGTCCGGTCCCGGTGCTGTCTGTCCGAGTCACTGCCGTCTGTCCTGTCCCCGCTGCTGTCTGTCCGAGTCACTGCCGTCTGTCCAGCCCCGCTGCCGTCTGTCCCGTCCCGCTGCCATCTGTCCGAGTCACTGCCGTCTGTCCCGTCCCCGCTGCTGTCTGTCCGAGTCACTGCCGTCTGTCCCGTCCCGCTGCCGTCTGTCCGAGTCACTGCCGTCTGTCCGGTCCCGGTGCTGTCTGTCCGCGTCACTGCCGTCTGTCCCGTCCCCGCTGCTGTCTGTCCGAGTCACTGCTGTCTGTCTGGCCCCGCTGCCGTCTGTCCCGTCCCGCTGCCGTCTGTCCGAGTCACTGCCGTCTGTCCGGTTCCGGTGCTGTCTGTCCGCGTCACTGCCGTCTGTCCCGTCCCCGCTGCCGTCTGTCCGAGTCACTGCCGTCTGTCCGGTCCCGGTGCTGTCTGTCCGAGTCACTGCCGTCTGTCCCGTCCCCGCTGCTGTCTGTCCGAGTCACTGCCGTCTGTCCCGTCCCCGCTGCTGTCTGTCCGAGTCACTGCCGTCTGTCCGGCTCCGCTGCTGTCTGTCCCGTCCCGCTGCCGTCTGTCCGAGTCACTGCCGTCTGTCCAGCCCCGCTGCCGTCTGTCCCGTCCCGCTGCCATCTGTCCGAGTCACTGCCGTCTGTCCGGTCCCGGTGCTCATCCCCACATGCTCGAAGATGACTAGTTTCTGTCGCACGTTGAAAGTGTTCAGAAAGGTTGTTGTGTATGTTGTAGTCACAGCTTGATACATCTTTATTTTGTTGGTTACATGTTTGTAGATTAACGAAAATAAAATATGTTAAAATTTAAATTCACCAAAATTGTCAAATCTTAGTTATAATTTATTCAGTTTTTCCTGGGAAAGGTTTTGAAAATTGGCCATTTTATATGGAGAATAGAATTTTTTAAACTTGTGACATTTTTCAGAATGAAGAACTTTCCTCTGGTAAATTTCAACCTGAAAGGTATTGGGGCAGAAGTTTCGTAGGTATGATAGGTGTCAGTGATAACACAGCTACGTGCATGTACAACAGTAATGTTTCTTGTTGCTTTCAGGGTCCCCCAATGAGCTGTATCCGACTGGCTGAAAGAGTGGTAGCTCTGATTTGCTGTGAAAAGCTGCACAAAATTGGTAAGCGTTCGAAAAGCACGTGCAAATAAAATGAAGTTAAAAACACGGTGAAGCAAAAGCACTGTAAGGACTTGATGCCAGGGGCCGGCGGCTGCGGAGCGTGCGTGTGCCGGCCGGGGCGACAGGGCGACGGGGCGACGGGCACAGCCCGAGGTCTGGGCGGGAGGGGGGTGGTTTCCCACCGCGGAGCGCAGACAGCTGTCCTGTTTGCTTTCTTTGCGGACTCCTTTTAGACACAGGACTCTGCTGTCCGCACGCTGGGCCTCGAACGTTCGCACTCTGAGCTCAGTCTCACAGTGCTCCATCCTGGTGCACAGATTGATCCCCTTTCTGAAAAGCGGGCGACTTGATCTCCCTGCTTTTGTAAAGAGCGACAGTGCGCTCTTTCCCCGTTCAGATGGTGTGCTTGTGAGGTCCCGCCCACACTGAATATATGGGTCCAGCGTAGACTTTGCCTTAAGTACGTAGTTCCATTGCGATTTTATCAAGAGCCGAGACGCGTTAGTTGTCACTCCTCTTCCTCTGTGTCGCTGACTGGCTGGGGAGGCGGCATCTGGACTGTGTGTGTCATCCTCTCTCCGTGTCCCAGGTGAACTCGATGACCACCTGATGCCGGTGGGGAAAGAAACTGTCAAATACGAAGAAGAGCTTGATTTGCACGATGAAGAGGAGACCAGTGTCCCCGGCCGGCCAGGCTCCACGAAACGGAGACAGTGCTACCCCAAAGCAGTGAGTATTGGCGAGAGCCGAACAAAATCTAGCCTTGGCCGCTCACTCTTCTGCTGCATCAGATCCCAGCTCCTCTGCTTGGCTCCCAGACCCTGTCATTTGGCCTCTCTGGGCCTCCGCTACTCTCCCCCCCCCCCCCCAAACACACACACACACACACACACACACGCACACACACACTGCACCTCCTCTCGGATCTGCCCCGGCGCCCCGGGCTCTGGCCTCCCCTGTCGGGCTGTGTCTGGAGTGAGTTTATTCCATCGCTGAGGCGCTCTCTGCTGGCCTCTCCCCAGGGCTGAGACGCGTGCTTTATTTACGGGTGGGGCTGAGACACAAGAGGGTCTGCGTGATAAGACAGACACGTGGAAAGAGGGGTGCCCGGGCAGGCTGAGGGCACGCCGGCGGGCCTGAGTGCAGATACCTGTCAGGAGCTCGGACGTGGCCTGCTAGGAGTCCGAATCCCTTCTCTCAGCGACGTGTGCGGGGTGATGGGTGGCGGTGTGTGCACTACAGCGGCAGGGCTGTGGGTAGGTGCTGTGGGCCTAGTGTCGCAGACCTGAGGCGCGCGTGCTCACTGCCGCGACCACGTAATAAACAGGAGATCGTGCGCCTCGGTTAGCTTCTCAGCTTCTCCTCAGCGTTCAGTAAAGCCAGGAGCACGTTTCTCTTCTTGCCAACATCTGGAAAAGAGGCTGTTCTATTTGTGCGTGATGCTTAGTTTTTCTTTCCAATTCTAGATTCCAGAGTGTCTGAGGGATAGCTACCCCAAACCCGACCAGCCCTGCTACCTGTACGTGATCGGAATGGTCCTCACGACCCCATTACCTGATGAGCTCAACTTCAGAAGGCGGAAGCTCTACCCCCCTGAGGACACCACGAGATGCTTCGGAATCCTGACGGCCAAGCCCATACCTCAGGTGAGGCGCCCCCAGCGACTGGCGAGGCCGGACTTCAGAGTGGCTGCCATTGGCTCCCCGCGGTGCTTGGGGTTACAGCCTGAGCTGTGTCCCCGGCTCTCTCCCGAGTTCAGTGGTGACGGAGGAGTGAGAGCGCTGACCGGCCCTCTGTCCCCTCTGTGCCCAGATCCCGCACTTCCCCGTGTACACGCGCTCCGGAGAAGTCACCATCTCCATCGAGCTGAAGAAGTCCGGCTTCACGCTGTCTCTCCAGATGCTCGAGCTGATCACCCGGCTGCACCAGTACATATTCTCCCACATTCTCCGCCTCGAAAAGCCCGCGCTGGAGTTCAAACCCACCGACGCGGACTCAGCCTACTGTGTTCTACCTCTGAATGTGGGTAAGGACCCGCTCCAAGGAGGGAGCGTTCGGCGGGGCAGCTGCTTTGTGCGTGACACAGGCGCCTCTCCCGGTGCTCACTGTGCTAGCTTTGCGAGCAGAGAGCTTTGCGAGCAGAGAGCCTGCGCCAGTCTTTCCTTCCCGTGTCCGTGTCAACAAGCTGACGGTCTGTTTCTTCCCCAAGTGAATGACGCCAGCACTCTGGACATTGACTTTAAGTTCATGGAAGACATTGAGAAGTCGGAAGCTCGCATAGGCATTCCCAGTACCAAGTATTCGAAAGAAACGCCCTTTGTTTTCCAGCTGGAGGATTACCAGGACGCAGTCATCATTCCCCGGTGAGTGCGGCGGAGAGGGGGCTGGGGAGAGCTGTTCCGGAGCCCCTGTTCCCCTGGGGAAGGCAGTGCTCGGTGGAGAGGGGGCTGGGGGAGCTGTTCCGGAGCCCCTGTTCCCCTGGGGAAGGCAGTGCTCGGTGGAGAGGGGGCTGGCGGGGCAGTGGGGGCTGTTCCGGAGCCCCTGTTCCCCTGGGGAAGGCAGTGCTCGGTGGAGAGGGGGCTGGCGGGGCAGTGGGGGCTGTTCCGGAGCCCCTGTTCCCCTGGGGAAAGCAGTGCTCGGTGGAGAGGGGGCTGGCGGGGCAGTGGGGGCTGTTCCGGAGCCTCTGTTCCCCTGGGGAAGGCAGTGCTCGGTGGAGAGGGGGCTGGCGGGGCAGTGGGGGCTGTTCCGGAGCCCCTGTTCCCCTGGGGAAGGCAGTGCACGGCGGAGAGGGGGCTGGCGGGGCAGTGGGGGCTGTTCCGGAGCCCCTGTTCCCCTGGGGAAGGCAGTGCTCGGTGGAGAGGGGGCTGGCGGGGCAGTGGGGGCTGTTCCGGAGCCCCTGTTCCCCTGGGGAAAGCAGTGCACGGCGGAGAGGGGGCTGGCGGGGCAGTGGGGGCTGTTCCGGAGCCCCTGTTCCCCTGGGGAAGGCAGTGCTCGGTGGAGAGGGGGCTGGCGGGGCAGTGGGGGCTGTTCCGGAGCCCCTGTTCCCCTGGGGAAAGCAGTGCTCGGTGGAGAGGGGGCTGGCGGGGCAGTGGGGGCTGTTCCGGAGCCCCTGTTCCCCTGGGGAAGGCAGTGCACGGCGGTTTGGGCGTTGTCCCTTCACGGTGGGTCGTTGTCTCCAGTGACATCCTTACCAAACCACACCTGACCCTGTAGGCGAGGAGACGTTACTTGGGGAAGATGAGGTCACAGCGGAATGGTGTTGACTGGCTTCTTCTAAAACCGCCCTCCTCTTAATCCCCTAAGTCTTCTATAATTTGGTCATAAATAACTTGGCTTAGCATTTTCATACGGAATAATGTTACTGAGTGCGAAGGCAATAGTAAACCTGAACTTTTCTTACTTTGCACACGTGGACGGGGTGGAGATTTTAGGTGCTTTCAGAGTGGGAGCGCTGGCTCTGACGCCCCACACCTGGTTTTCTCTGGGTGCGCCTCAGCCTCATCGAGTGTTCGCTGCCCTCCAGCTGGGCGTCCGTGAGGCGCCGGTGCCCCGATGGCGGGTGTCACGGGCATCAGTGCCGTTCAGTGTCGGCGCAGCGGGTGGTGGGGCTCCCTGTGCATGTGGATGGAGGGAACTCAGTTGCTGACTGGTGCCCTTTCGCTTCCATGTGTAACGAGGTAAAGGTACTGAGAAAGGTCAGGCGGGTTTGGCTCCATGTAAATGTGGTGCTTTTTTTCAAATCCACTTGAAATACATAATTTGGAACTAAAGTGTTCATTAGTGTTTATTTTTAACCTTTCGAACTCTTACTTGACAATCACATTTCCATATTAAAAACAGTTGTGTTTTGAGAACAGTTGATTTAAACCACAAGTCACTAATGTTTTTTCTTTTCTTTGTTTTTTTCAGGTATCGAAATTTTGATCAACCTCATCGGTTTTATGTTGCTGACGTGTACACTGACCTCACTCCGCTGAGTAAATTCCCTTCCCCCGAGTATGAAACGTTTGCAGAATATTATAAAACCAAGTACAACCTGGACCTGACCAATCTCAACCAGCCGCTGCTGGACGTGGACCACACGTCCTCCAGGTGAGCTCGCCGAGGCGTCTCCGGCGTGGGTGGCACCCGCAGAGGCTCCCCGACCCTGGCCTGCCTCTGAACCCAGGCCTGGCCCGCAGGTCGCCGGGGGGTCCGGGCTGCGGTGGCAGTGAGCCCGGGGCGGGCAGGCACGGGGAGAGCGGGCGTGGTCCTGGCGGATAAAACGCTGCCGTTTTTGCAGACTTAATCTTTTGACGCCTCGCCATCTGAATCAGAAAGGGAAGGCCCTTCCCCTGAGCAGCGCCGAGAAGAGGAAGGCCAAGTGGGAAAGTCTGCAGAACAAACAGGTGACGTCGTCAGCATCGCTGGCGTTCGTAAAGCCGAGCCTGAGTTTTGTGCGATCAGCTGAACGGAGTGGCTGTGAATGTTTGGAAACTGCCCAACCCTTAGGTTTTGTTTTGGTTTAACTGATGTGATGTGTTGACTTTTGACTGTTTTTGGTAAGTCTGAGCAGTTTAACTTTTACCTTTGGTCCATCGGTACAGTTATATGTGAAATCATCCTTATAAATTCTAGGATAAATCCCATTTGGCCCTCAGGGATTATTTGGAAAAAAAGTTTTCACTATGTCAGTGACAGCTGACATCAGTTCTGGTGTTCAGCGTAGTGGTTGGACATTATATAACTTTCCCACGTAATCCCTTCCCGAAGTCCTACCCTCCCCGACACCACACACAGTGATGACTGTTATTGCCTGTGTTCCCTGTGCTGTACCCCATCCCTGTGACTGTTTGTAACCACCGATTTGTACTTCCTGTCCCTTCACCTTTCTCCCAGCCCCTCCCCCTCCTCCCCTAGCAGCCATCAGCTGGCTTATAATTGGTCCATTGACACAATTATACCATCAAGTCATCCTTATAAACTCTAGGATACATACACCCCATTTGGCCTTCGAGGATTTGTATAAACATTTTCAAAAACGAGATTTTGATGGCCCTCGCGGTCTTTGTCCTTAGCCGTCAGTGGAAGTGGTCTCAGACCTGCTTTCCGTTCTCCTGTGCGTTGGCTTTGCGCTGACGTGTTCACGCTCCTCGCATTCCCAGATCCTGGTTCCCGAGCTCTGCGCCATCCACCCGATCCCGGCCTCCCTGTGGCGGAAGGCAGTCTGCCTGCCCAGCGTGCTGTACCGCCTCCACTGCCTGCTGACGGCCGAGGAGCTGCGCGCCCAGACGGCCGGCGACGCCGGCGTGGGCGTCCGAGCCCTGCCCGCGGATTTTCGGTAAGCCTGTCTGCACGAGAGCCGAGTGAAGCCCAGACTTTCATTTCCTATAAAGCGCTTCTAAAAACACAAGGGTGTCTGACCTGTGACGTGAATGCAGCCTTTGATTCCAAGTGAAAAATCCACCTGTGGCTCCTGGGTTCCTATAATGTGCTGGAGGGAGGTGAGGCACAGGATCAGAAATAGTCACCCCTCGTCAGTGACGGGAGCTGGCCCGGAAACAGTCCTGTCACCGTGCCCACACGCCAAGCCTGCCTCCTCATATCAATCTCAGTTCTGTCGGAAAGCAGTGCCTTGGGGTCTTCTTTGTCTTCATTACTCTCTCCCCACATTGCTCCCCGCTAGTAAAGTCTCCGCGCTCTGAGAATTACCGGTGTAGCCACCCGGAGTAATTTTGAGTACCCAGTTGGCACGACCGCGTGGTTCTGGGGAGGCAGGGGCTTCCCAGCAGAATGGCAGGAGCTGTTGTTAGCTCCTCCTCCGCGGTGCACGGAGGCACAGAGAGGTCGTGTGACTTGCCCACGGTTCCCAGCTCGTTAACCGGAGGACTGGCCCAGGCTTCACGCTGTTACTGACGGCGCGCGCCCCGTGTCCCGCTCCGCAGCGCAGCGTGCAGGCTTCTTCCTGGGGAACTGGTCTCCCCTAAAGTAGGAGCACGGACGTAGGGATCTGTATTTATTCAGATGACTCATTCAGATGACTCTTGCTCTAAGCCTCGCCCTTTTGAAGGATCTGATGAAAAGTTATGAAAATGTCTTTGCAGATACCCTAACTTAGACTTTGGGTGGAAAAAATCTATCGACAGCAAATCCTTCATCTCCATTGCTCACTCCTCTTCGGCCGAACACGATGCTTACTGTAAGCACAGCACAGTTGTCCCTGAGCATGCTGCACAGCAAGGTGCTAATAGGACCTCCTCTCTAGAAAGTCATGACCAAAAGCCTGTGCCCTGCAGAGCGCGGCTCAGCGAGTCGTCCAGTAAGCCCCCCATCGACGTGCCCACAGATGTCACCGCCGTTAACGGTCTTTCTTACAATGGAAATCTTGCCAATGGCAGTTACGATTTAGCTAACAGAGACTTTTGCCAAGGAAATCAGCTGAATTCCTGCAAGCAGGAAATACCTGTACAACCAACTACCTCATGCCCCGTTCAGAATTTGTACCATTACGAGAACCAGCCCACGCCCAGCGATGAATGTACTCTACTGAGTAACAAATACCTTGATGGCAGTGCTAACACACCTACCTCAGACGGCAGTCCCGCGAGGGCCGCGGCGCCCGGCGCCCCCGCAGCCGTGGCCGAGCTCCCGGACAGGCTGGCCTCCGCGCGGAGCCCCTCGGCCGGGTACTCCCCCAGGACTCTGGGCCCGAACCCCGGGCTCATTCTCCAGGCGCTGACCCTGTCCAACGCCAGCGATGGGTTTAACCTGGAGCGGCTCGAGATGCTGGGGGACTCCTTCCTCAAGCACGCCATCACCACGTACCTGTTTTGCACTTACCCTGACGCACACGAGGGCCGCCTGTCCTACATGAGAAGCAAAAAGGTAAGAGGTCCTCTTGTGCTTTGCGCGTCGGGACAGCTGCTCAGCGCGCCGGGCTGGTTGCCGGGGTCGGGGAGTTTCAGAGGACCAGCGAGCTTCAGGGGTCGGGGCCCCACGCCCGCCATGTGCAGCTAACGCCTGAGGCGTGCGTGCCCAGGAGGTGACAGATCTGCCTGTCACCGGGGACGCACTCAGGGTTGGGGGCTGGCTGATGGGATGTGACTGACTGATTATTGACGGGCGTTCGGTTCCGATGCAGCTGTCTGAGAGCGGGGCCCACTGCGGTGGTCGGCAAACTCGTTCGCCAACAGAGCCAGATACCAACAGGACAACGATTGAATTGGCTTTTGGGAGCCAAACTTTTTAAACTTCTTCTAACGCCACTTCTTCAACATAGACTCGCCCAGGCCGTGGTATTTTGGGGAAGAGCCACACCAAGGGGCCAAAGAGCCACATGTGGCTCGCGAGCCGCAGTTTGCCGACCACGGTCCTACCTTCTTTAGTTGGATGAAGCGTTTACTTGGAGGTGCGCACACGGGGGCTAAGGCCGGCTTTCCCGGGTCCTCGCCTCCCAGGCTCGGTGCGGGGAGGGGAAGGAGCAGCCCCCCCCGCTCAGCGGCCGCTGGAAGGAGACTGGCCTTGGCCTCTGAGTGGGCATGCCTGGTCAGACGGGCGGGCAGGTCTCATCTGGTGTGCAGCCAGGTTTAAGGAAGAGAAGTGGTGAAGGAGAATCGCCAGTGGTGGTGGAAAGCGCTGTCGCAGGCAGCGGGTGCCTGCTGGGCAGACTCGGCGGCTGTCAGGCTGAGCACTCCGCGGGGTGACCACTGGTGCCAGAGCAGTGGTCACGGAGGAGGTGTGTTCACCGTGCGCCCGGGAACGGACGGATGGCAGCGCGGCGGCTCTCGGTGAGCGCGGCGGCCGCGGTCAGAGTGCGGACGTTCCGGGAGAAGACCAGAGGGGGTGGCCGAAGCTGGACTGGGAGGTCGTGGCCGCCGGGCGAGGGGACCTGCACTCGGAGGGTGTCGGTCAGAGCGGAATGACCTGCACTCGGAGGGTGTCGGTCAGAGCGGAATGACCTGCACTCGGAGGGTGTCGGTCAGTGCGGAATGGGCTGCACTCGGAGGGTGTCGGTCAGTGTGGAATGACCTGCACTCGGAGGGTGTCGGTCAGAGCGGAATGGGCTGCACTCGGAGGGTGTCGGTCAGAGCGGAATGGGAAGGCACTGCTGCACGGGGGACTGAATGTGGGTAAAGGGGGGGTAAGTGGTGGATCTGGTAGCAGAATGAGTGTGAGTTGAGAAGCAGGACCGACTACGCTGAGCGATCTGTCCGCTTGAGGAAGTCTGAGCTCCGGCGGAAGTGCCGCTTCCGAGGCAGTGTTCTCGGCTGACGGAGCTTCCTCCAGCCACCCCGCTCCCTTCTTCCCTCTCACTGATGAGGGGAGCAGAGGGGACCTGGGCCACGGGGCAGATCGGTGGCAGCCGGCTGCTGTGGAGCCCGTTCTCACCATGCGCTCACTCCCCTGGCTGCGCCTGCAGCACCAGGCGCTGGATCGGCTGTCCCAACCTTTCAGCGAGCCCCTGGGAGGCAGTTCCCGCCGCCGTTTTGCAGATGAGAAAACTGCTCAGAGTTCAGCTCATGGAGGTGGTCTCGCTAGGCCTGGTAGTCAGCCTGTGCCCTTCACCTTTGTCTCTGCTGCATCCCAGCATGGTGGCAGCCACACACACACACACACACACACTCATACACAGAGATTGGGGTGATCACACACACACGGAGATTGGGGTGATCACACACACACGGAGATTGGGGTGATGACACACACACACACGGAGATTGGGGTGATCACACACACACACACACACACACACACTCATACACAGAGATTGGGGTGATCACACACACACGGAGATTGGGGTGATCACACACACACGGAGATTGGGGTGATGACACACACACACACGGAGATTGGGGTGATCACACACACACACTCATACACAGAGATTGGGGTGATCACACACACACGGAGATTGGGGTGATCACACACACACGGAGATTGGGGTGATGACACACACACGGAGATTGGGGTGATCACACACACACGGAGATTGGGGTGATCACACACACACGGAGATTGGGGTGATGACACACACACGGAGGTTGGGGTGATGACACACACACGGAAATTGGGGTGATCACACACACACGGAGATTGGGGTGATCACACACACACACACACGGAGATTGAGGCGATAATGGTGCTGGTTATGAGGTAGACAGAAATGTAGGAATCGGGGTTCAGGTTGGATTTCTGGACCTCATGGAATATGAAGGGGGATGTTCAGATAATTGGAATTAGGACTAAGACACGGTTTGGGGAACAGTCTGTGGACGAGTGTGGTTGCCCAGGCGTGGTTGGGAAGTGAGAGGCCAAGAGTGGCCGCCCTGTTGGGGAGAAAGACGATTGTGCGTTTAGAAAACTCACCGTTCGTCCGCCCAGAGGCTCTGACTCCCGTTTCCTCAGACGTGCCCCCTCCTTCGCCTTTGTGAGGCCTTCCGGCTGCTCAGCCCAGACCGGCCTGTCTCCTAACCAGGCTGCGCCCTGCTCTTCACGTGGCCCCACCCCAGGGCACCCCGCGGCGAGAGGGGGCTTCTCGGAGCACTCCCCCGTTTCTCCTTGTCAGCTCGCTCGTTCCTCATTGAGCTCCCTGAGTCCTAGCAGTCCGTCCTCCTTTTCCCGCGGCCAGCTGTCTGGACTGGGCGGGCCCCCTCCTTGTCGGCGTGTGGGTGCCGTGCCCGCACGGTGTGCGGGAGAGCCGGCGCTGGTCGGTGCCGCCACACTCCGGCAGCGGGCCCGGGGCCCAGGGCGCCCCTAAATGAGGGGAAACCCAGGGCTTAGAGGACCAAAATGAGGTGGCAGTTCTAGGCCCTGGTTTCCAAGTAGAAAAGACAGAACGGCAGTAATTGGAGGCAATGGAAGCCTTAGGGAAAACAGAAGTGAGGGTTTATTGATGCAGGTGACCATGGGAGTGGGTATTTGTTGCTGTTTGCTCTATTTAAACATGATTGAACGAACCATGCTACCTTGAAATACCGTTCAGAACAAGGCGTGAGGGTGGAGAAAGCACCCCCTTCGAAAGGACAGGTGGCGCGGTTCTGGCCTCACTCAGGGCCAGTGGCACGTGACTCCACTGAGCATGCTGGGACATCTGGGCTGTGCGTGTGGGGTCTTTTTTCGGAGGTCTCCAGATGAGCCGTT
Organism: Antrozous pallidus; assembly: GCA_027563665.1. Taxonomy (NCBI): domain Eukaryota; kingdom Metazoa; phylum Chordata; class Mammalia; order Chiroptera; family Vespertilionidae; genus Antrozous; species Antrozous pallidus. Next base: position 110,934,973 of record CM050515.1, on the reverse strand, counting down.
TGCGTTTCACAGCGGCAGATCCTGCTTTCTGCAGGTTGAAACTGAGCTGTTTCTTCTGACTTTACAAGGAATTGGCATGTTTACCTTGGGTTTTGCATGTGCATTTAGTACTCAGAATACTCCTGTAACGACACCGACGGACATGGGACAGTGTTTTCCATCAGTCTTTCTGACTGACGACCGGGGACAGTGACTCAGGTACAAATGCGTTAGCATTTGAGCTCCCGCAGCGACCCTGCAGAGTAAGTGTCCTGTGAACTTCTGCCCAAGGTCAGCAACTGCAACCTGTACCGGCTCGGCAAGAAGAAGGGGCTGCCGAGCCGCATGGTGGTGTCCATCTTCGACCCCCCGGTGAACTGGCTCCCCCCCGGCTACGTGGTGAACCGGGACCAGAGCCACGCCGACAAATGGGACAAGGACGAAATGGTAAGCTGTGGCAACCGGAGGATTTCTTTTTGGTGAGGAGAGAAATTCCTCTGTGTTCTCTTTCTTTTCCCTGGCGTGTTTAAAATAGTGTACGATTGACCCATTGACTTAATAGCTGTAAATAGCCGGTCTTTTCATTGGGTTTAGAAACAATGTTGCCATTTTGAGAGCAGACCGTTTCTCTTCCTTTGTGCACGTAGAAGATTGTCTGATTTAGTGTTCAAAAGAAGACAAAGTAAACCCTGCAACGGTTCACTTGACTGTTGGGGGTTACAGTCTATCAGAGACCCCCCCAGGGCTCTGTCCAGTTAAGGACTGTCCGTCAGTGACCTGTGATGTCCAGTCTGGGAAAAGGTAACGTGTCTTTGTGGCCTGAAGGGAGAAGTGAGTAAATGCCAGACACAGGTCGGAGGTTTCTGGCGATGGTTCAGAAGCTGCCTGGGCTCAGAAGCAGCTGCTTCCTGGTGTCTTGTCCTGAAGGCCGCCAGAGGGCACCTGAGCCTGGGCCTGAGCTCCGGGGAGCGGTTCGGGCAGCCTGGCTCCGGACCTGACCGGCGGGAAGCGGTTCGCTGCCGTCCCCGCACGCCCGGCGACAGCAGCTTCGCGGGCGGCTCGGCTGGCCGTGTGTCTGCTCTGGCCTGCAGGTCCCCCTGTCTGTCTGTCTGTGTTTCCGCTCACACACTGACCTGTGCATTTTCCTCCGTGCTGAGTCTGTTTTTAAGTCCTGCGGTTTCTGACTTCTTACAGAAATTAAACTTACGTGGGAAGCATTAGGAGAATATTTTAATAAGAATTGGGTTAGGAAAAGCACATGTTATTAATTTAGGGTTAGGTAGAACCTTAGGAGGAAACGTGTAGACTCTGAGAACTTTAGAGAAAATACTACATTTTTACAAACATTATTCCGCAACAGTTGTCCTGCTCGGTAAACTGTTTTATAGCGTGATGGGCTCTTAGAAACCCACAGGTATAGAAGAACAGAGTTGGTGTTGGCATGTCCTCCTGATTAAAATGTTTAAGGTACAGCACACAGTTCCTTTTCCTGACATCTTCGGGGGGACGGACTCCGGTTCCTGGGAAACGTTGAGAACACTGCCCCGCGGGCGCCGAGTGGCGTGCACTGTCGCGGGGCCGTGCGCCTGTTGACGGTGGGTGACGGGTTCCGCGCCCCGCCCCGCCCCGCCCCGCAGCCCAGCCAGTAGCCGGCAGTCCTAGCAGCGGCTCGGGGCGGCGCACCGGGCTGGGCAGGAGAGCGGCTTGCTGGGCTTTATTGCTTTGTAACGAGCTTGCAGGCTCTTGGGAACCACTGCTGCTCAGCGAACCTGAACCCCGGGGCTTAGAGGACTCCGCCCAGGCCATGTAGCGCCCGGGAGACACCCAGTGCTTTGTTTTGCTTTCTGCTTTTCTTGCACTCCCCTAGTTTTAGCTTATGTTAGCGTCTCTATAAAAATATATATGGATGTTTTTAATTAAAAATTATTCAGTCTTGATTTTTTTAAAATTGTAATTTGGCCCTTTCTTCTAAGGACCAAACATTTAGTAAAAAAATAAAGTAAAATGAAAAATCTCATGTTACCAGGAAAGTGTAGGGTTTTTAACAGGGAACAGTCCTCGAGGTCTGCCATTGTAGTTTCTTTTAGGGTTCTTCCTCATCCTTGAAAAAGTTTTATAAACTTTTCTTTTTATTAAAAAAAATACACATAGTTAAAGGTATATGGCTTGGCTCACTGCTCTTACTTCTTTTCAAACAATTACAGCTTGTATCTCTTTTGAGTCTGGCTTAAAATGAAAATATTTGCAGCGTTTAAAAAGCGCTTGACAGAAAGTTTGAAAACCTTTCAGAACACTCTGGAAGGTTGTCACTGTCAGAACTGAAGCGCGGCCGGCTGCCTCTCCCCCCAAAGTCAAGTCCTGACGTGTGTGGTTTTTCTTGTTTGTGGGTTTTTTTAAATTTTATTACTCAACAGAAATTTGGCATCTTCCTAGCATTGCAAAAAAGTTACATCATCACTGAATCGTAGCCCATTATTAAGGTTGTCATTCACAAATAAGCTATTGCCAAAGAAATTGGAATTAGCAAAGATCCTCTGACAGAAATTGGATTGTTGTGTTTCGTGTTACTCTAAATTCTCTTCTGTTTTTGTCAGTTATGCTATAATCAGTTGCCCTGATCACTGTAGCTCACTGGAAGGGAAAAGCATAATTTCTCAAATTCATAGCTTAGGTCAGTGATCACTTTAGTTTTCAAAGGAAGGCAGTTTAGTTTCAGTTGTAGCAAATGTGCTTTGGTTTGGAGTAGAAATAGGGGCAGACACTACATCGTGAAGCCTTTGCACATTTGTTATGCTCTAAAGATTTAAGAAATAATTCTGTCTGTTTTATGTTATACTCTTAATTGCAAAGATAATGCTTTCTCTGCATCTGGAATTTGATCTTATTAATTTGAAAATCTCTGGAAAACTTTGTCAGCAAGATTGACGCGCTCTGGCCGGCACGGGAGCGTCTCGCTGTGTGTCGGCCGGAGTCGCAGCCCGCGGGCGCAGGGCTGCCTCGGGCCGTCACCTTGAACTCCCTGCGCCGCGTACAAATCCTGACCGAGCCGAGAGCTGCGTGCGGCAGAGAGGTCGTCTTACAGCTCCGCAAGTGAACGTTCAGAGAGCGCGTTCGCTGTGTTTATGTGATTGAGTAACTTATTTTATGTTAATTGGAAACAAATGGCCGTGATTTTAAAGTTGCCTTTTAGTATTTGCGGTTGTCGTTTGAAATTATCCATAACCCTTGCTTTTATTGAGTCTCAACCCTTTTAAAACCGGCGGCCGTGTCTCCCCCGCCCCGTTCCCCTCGCCGCAGACAAAGGACTGCCTGCTGGCCAACGGCAAGCTGGGCGCCGACTTCGAGGAGGACGAGGAGGAGGACGGGCTGCTGTGGCGGGCCCCCCGGGAGGACGCCGACGACGAGGACGACTTCCTGGAGTACGACCAGGAGCACATCCAGTTCATCGACAGCATGCTCATGGGCTCGGGCGCCTTCGTCAGGAAGATCCCCCTGTCCCCGCTCGCGGCCGCCGACGCCGCGTACGAGTGGAAGGTGCCCAGGAAGGCGCCCCTGGGCGGCATGCCGTTCGCGGCCGACTTCGAGGACTTCGACTACAGCTCCTGGGACGCCATGTGCTACCTGGACCCCAGCAAAGCCGTGGAGGAGGATGACTTCGTGGTGGGCTTCTGGAACCCGTCGGAGGAGAACTGCGGCGCGGACGCGGGCAAGCAGTCCATCTCGTACGACCTGCACACGGAGCAGTGCATCGCCGACAAGAGCATCGCCGACTGCGTGGAGGCGCTGCTGGGCTGCTACCTGACCAGCTGCGGCGAGCGGGCGGCCCAGCTCTTCCTCTGCTCGCTGGGCCTGAAGGTGCTCCCCGTGGTGAGGCGGGCGGAGCGCGGCCCGGCCCGGGGGGACGGCGGCCCGCAGCGGGGCCCCGCCGAGTACGGCTGGCTGCGGATCCCGCCGCGGTGCATGTTCGACCACCCGGACGCTGACAGGACCCTCGCGCACCTCATATCGGGCTTCGAGAGCTTCGAAGAGAAGATCAACTACAGGTTCAAGAACAAGGCGTACCTTCTGCAGGCGTTCACGCACGCCTCCTACCACTACAACACCATCACCGGTAAGGCGCCGCCGCCCCGCACACGCCTCGCCACGTAACGGCCCGCGTGTGCAGGCCTAGTGCTACACGGGGGGGGGGGGGGGGGGGGGGGGGAGCACCGGCCCGCGGGGAGGGAGGGGGCCCTGCTCTCCCTGCTGGTTCATATTGAGAACTTCCCACATTGTGACTGTCAACTGCTTTTTGTTCAAGGTCTTGATTCACTTCTGCAACTTTTATTTCTCAATCTCTTGGTTTGTGTAAAATTCAGCATCTTCTCATTGATCTTTTCCATAGAGGGCGAGGAAGGGAGGGGAGAGGGAGAGAGGGAGGGAGAGAGAAACATTGATGTGAGAGGGAGACCGACTGGCTGCCCCCTGCACTCCTCCTGCCGAGAGCCAGCTCGTGACCCGGCTGCACCCTGACCCGAAGTCAGACTGGCACAGGGCAGCCCCACCAGCGGAGCCACACTCGCCCAGGCTCAGGTCACGTGTCTAACCGGGTGGGGAGGGTCTCCTCACACCAACGGCACCTCGTGTGACAGCTGTACCCCGGTGGTGGCGAGGCGTGCTGCCTCGGTGCGGTCAGCGGGAGCGAGCGGGCGCACACCCCCCGGGGGAGGCGCGGGTGCAGGCTGACCTCCATGGGGATGAGCGGTGGGGACTCGAGGACGGTCCGGCACCCGCTCGCCCAGCTCCGTGCCGGTGCCGGGGACGGGTCGTGGTGATGCTGTCACCTGGACAGGTTTCCTGGGGGTCGTTTGTCCTCGGGCCACTTAGAGGCTTTATAACCCCAGCGCATGTGTAAGGAAGGTGCTTAACCTGCCTTAAGATGCGATCGCCAGGGGCTTCAGCGAGTGTGAGTGTGAGTGTGAGTGGTGCCGGCCTTGAACCGGGCTCAGCGAGTGTGAGTGTGAGTGTGAGTGTGAGTGGTGCCGGCCTTGAACAGGGCTCAGCGAGTGTGAGTGTGAGTGTGAGTGTGAGTGGTGCCGGCCTTGAACAGGGCTCAGCGAGTGCGAGTGTGAGTGTGAGTGTGAGTGTGAGTGGTGCCGGCCTTGAACAGGGCTCAGCGAGTGTGAGTGTGAGTGTGAGTGGTGCCGGCCTGAACCGGGCTCAGCGAGTGTGAGTGTGAGTGTGAGTGGTGCCGGCCTTGAACCGGGCTCAGCGAGTGTGAGTGCGAGTGTGAGTGTGAGTGTGAGTGGTGCCGGCCTTGAACAGGGCTCAGCGAGTGTGAGTGTGAGTGTGAGTGTGAGTGGTGCCGGCCTTGAACCGGGCTCAGCGAGTGTGAGTGTGAGTGTGAGTGGTGCCGGCCTTGAACCGGGCTCAGCGAGTGTGAGTGTGAGTGTGAGTGCGAGTGCGAGTGCGAGTGCGAGTGCGAGTGCGAGTGGTGCCGGCCTTGAACCGGGCTCAGCGAGTGCGAGTGTCTCAGCGAGTGTGAGTGTGAGTGTGAGTGTGAGTGTGAGTGCGAGTGTGAGTGTGAGTGTGAGTGGTGCCGGCCTTGAACCGGGTTCAGCGAGTGTGTCTCAGCGAGTGTGAGTGTGAGTGTGAGTGCGAGTGCGAGTGCGAGTGCGAGTGTGAGTGGTGCCGGCCTTGAACCGGGCTCAGCGAGTGTGAGTGTCTCAGCGAGTGTGAGTGTGAGTGTGAGTGCGAGTGCGAGTGCGAGTGCGAGTGTGAGTGTGAGTGGTGCCGGCCTTGAACCGGGCTCAGCGAGTGCGAGTGTGAGTGTGAGTGGTGCCGGCCTTGAACCGGGCTCAGCGAGTGTGAGTGTGAGTGTGAATGTGAGTGCGAGTGCGAGTGCGAGTGCGAGTGCGAGTGGTGCCGGCCTTGAACCGGGCTCAGCGAGTGTGAGTGTCTCAGCGAGTGTGAGTGTGAGTGTGAGTGCGAGTGCGAGTGCGAGTGCGAGTGTGAGTGTGAGTGGTGCCGGCCTTGAACCGGGCTCAGCGAGTGCGAGTGTGAGTGTGAGTGTGAGTGTGAGTGGTGCCGGCCTTGAACCGGGCTCAGCGAGTGTGAGTGTGAGTGTGAGTGTGAGTGTGAGTGGTGCCGGCCTTGAACCGGGCTCAGCGAGTGCGAGTGTGAGTGTGAGTGTGAGTGCGAGTGTGAGTGTGAGTGTGAGTGGTGCCGGCCTTGAACAGGGCTCAGCGAGTGTGAGTGTGAGTGTGAGTGTGAGTGGTGCCGGCCTTGAACAGGGCTCAGCGAGTGTGAGTGTGAGTGTGAGTGTGAGTGTGAGTGGTGCCGGCCTTGAACCGGGCTCAGCGAGTGTGAGTGTGAGTGTGAGTGGTGCCGGCCTGAACCGGGCTCAGCGAGTGTGAGTGTGAGTGTGAGTGTGAGTGTGAGTGGTGCCGGCCTTGAACAGGGCTCAGCGAGTGTGAGTGTGAGTGTGAGTGCGAGTGCGAGTGTGAGTGCGAGTGTGAGTGTGAGTGTGAGTGTGAGTGGTGCCGGCCTTGAACAGGGCTCAGCGAGTGTGAGTGTGAGTGTGAGTGTGAGTGGTGCCGGCCTTGAACCGGGCTCAGCGAGTGCGAGTGTGAGTGTGAGTGTGAGTGCGAGTGTGAGTGCGAGTGTGAGTGTGAGTGTGAGTGTGAGTGGTGCCGGCCTTGAACAGGGCTCAGCGAGTGCGAGTGTGAGTGTGAGTGTGAGTGGTGCCGGCCTTGAACAGGGCTCAGCGAGTGTGAGTGTGAGTGCGAGTGTGAGTGTGAGTGCGAGTGTGAGTGTGAGTGTGAGTGTGAGTGGTGCCGGCCTTGAACCGGGCTCAGCGAGTGCGAGTGTGAGTGTGAGTGCGAGTGTGAGTGTGAGTGTGAGTGTGAGTGGTGCCGGCCTTGAACCGGGCTCAGCGAGTGTGAGTGCGAGTGTGAGTGTGAGTGTGAGTGTGAGTGTGAGTGGTGCCGGCCTTGAACCGGGCTCAGCGAGTGTGAGTGCGAGTGTGAGTGTGAGTGTGAGTGTGAGTGGTGCCGGCCTTGAACAGGGCTCAGCGAGTGCGAGTGTGAGTGTGAGTGCGAGTGTGAGTGTGAGTGTGAGTGTGAGTGGTGCCGGCCTTGAACCGGGCTCAGCGAGTGTGAGTGCGAGTGTGAGTGTGAGTGCGAGTGTGAGTGTGAGTGTGAGTGCGAGTGTGAGTGCGAGTGTGAGTGTGAGTGCGAGTGTGAGTGTGAGTGTGAGTGTGAGTGTGAGTGGTGCCGGCCTTGAACCGGGCTCAGCGAGTGTGAGTGCGAGTGTGAGTGTGAGTGCGAGTGTGAGTGTGAGTGTGAGTGCGAGTGTGAGTGTGAGTGTGAGTGCGAGTGTGAGTGTGAGTGTGAGTGGTGCCGGCCTTGAACAGGGCTCAGCGAGTGTGAGTGTGAGTGTGAGTGTGAGTGGTGCCGGCCTTGAACCGGGCTCAGCGAGTGCGAGTGTGAGTGTGAGCGTGAGTGTGAGTGGTGCCGGCCTTGAACAAGGCTCACCGAGTGTGAGTGTGAGTGCGAGTGTGAGTGTGAGTGTGAGTGTGAGTGGTGCCGGCCTTGAACAGGGCTCAGCGAGTGTGAGTGTGAGTGTGAGTGTGAGTGTGAGTGTGAGTGGTGCCGGCCTTGAACAGGGCTCAGCGAGTGTGAGTGTGAGTGTGAGTGTGAGTGGTGCCGGCCTTGAACAGGGCTCAGCGAGTGTGAGTGTGAGTGTGAGTGTGAGTGTGAGTGGTGCCGGCCTTGAACCGGGCTCAGCGAGTGTGAGTGTGAGTGTGAGTGGTGCCGGCCTGAACCGGGCTCAGCGAGTGTGAGTGTGAGTGTGAGTGTGAGTGTGAGTGGTGCCGGCCTTGAACAGGGCTCAGCGAGTGTGAGTGTGAGTGTGAGTGCGAGTGCGAGTGTGAGTGCGAGTGTGAGTGTGAGTGTGAGTGTGAGTGGTGCCGGCCTTGAACAGGGCTCAGCGAGTGTGAGTGTGAGTGTGAGTGTGAGTGGTGCCGGCCTTGAACCGGGCTCAGCGAGTGCGAGTGTGAGTGTGAGTGTGAGTGCGAGTGTGAGTGCGAGTGTGAGTGTGAGTGTGAGTGTGAGTGGTGCCGGCCTTGAACAGGGCTCAGCGAGTGCGAGTGTGAGTGTGAGTGTGAGTGGTGCCGGCCTTGAACAGGGCTCAGCGAGTGTGAGTGTGAGTGTGAGTGTGAGTGTGAGTGCGAGTGTGAGTGTGAGTGTGAGTGTGAGTGGTGCCGGCCTTGAACCGGGCTCAGCGAGTGCGAGTGTGAGTGTGAGTGCGAGTGTGAGTGTGAGTGTGAGTGTGAGTGGTGCCGGCCTTGAACCGGGCTCAGCGAGTGTGAGTGCGAGTGTGAGTGTGAGTGTGAGTGTGAGTGTGAGTGGTGCCGGCCTTGAACCGGGCTCAGCGAGTGTGAGTGCGAGTGTGAGTGTGAGTGTGAGTGTGAGTGGTGCCGGCCTTGAACAGGGCTCAGCGAGTGCGAGTGTGAGTGTGAGTGCGAGTGTGAGTGTGAGTGTGAGTGTGAGTGGTGCCGGCCTTGAACCGGGCTCAGCGAGTGTGAGTGCGAGTGTGAGTGTGAGTGCGAGTGTGAGTGCGAGTGTGAGTGTGAGTGCGAGTGTGAGTGTGAGTGTGAGTGTGAGTGGTGCCGGCCTTGAACCGGGCTCAGCGAGTGTGAGTGCGAGTGTGAGTGCGAGTGTGAGTGTGAGTGTGAGTGTGAGTGCGAGTGTGAGTGTGAGTGTGAGTGCGAGTGTGAGTGTGAGTGTGAGTGGTGCCGGCCTTGAACAGGGCTCAGCGAGTGTGAGTGTGAGTGTGAGTGTGAGTGGTGCCGGCCTTGAACCGGGCTCAGCGAGTGCGAGTGTGAGTGTGAGCGTGAGTGTGAGTGGTGCCGGCCTTGAACAAGGCTCACCGAGTGTGAGTGTGAGTGCGAGTGTGAGTGTGAGTGTGAGTGTGAGTGGTGCCGGCCTTGAACAGGGCTCAGCGAGTGTGAGTGTGAGTGTGAGTGCGAGTGTGAGTGTGAGTGTGAGTGCGAGTGTGAGTGGTGCCGGCCTTGAACCGGGCTCAGCGAGTGCGAGTGTGAGTGTGAGTGTGAGTGTGAGTGGTGCCGGCCTTGAACCGGGCTCAGCGAGTGCGAGTGTGAGTGTGAGTGTGAGTGGTGCCGGCCTGAAGCGGGCTCAGCGAGTGTGAGTGTGAGTGTGAGTGCGAGTGCGAGTGTGAGTGTGAGTGCGAGTGCGAGTGTGAGTGTGAGTGCGAGTGCGAGTGTGAGTGTGAGTGTGAGTGGTGCCGGCCTGAAGCGGGCTCAGCGAGTGTGAGTGTGAGTGCGAGTGCGAGTGTGAGTGTGAGTGTGAGTGGTGCCGGCCTGAAGCGGGCTCAGCGAGTGTGAGTGTGAGTGTGAGTGTGAGTGGTGACGGCCTTGAACAGGGCTCAGCGAGTGCGAGTGTGAGTGTGAGTGCGAGTGTGAGTGTGAGTGGTGCCGGCCTGAACCGGGCGCACGGGGTGACCCCAGAGAAGAGTCTGGCTGGGCTCGGGGCTCCGGCCTGCGGCCAGTCACTCGGCAGGCCCAGCCAGGGCGCTGCCAGGCTCACGGCCGTGGCTCCTTGCAGACTGCTACCAGCGCCTGGAGTTCCTGGGCGACGCCATCCTGGACTACCTCATAACCAAGCACCTGTACGAAGACCCGCGGCAGCACTCCCCGGGCGTCCTGACCGACCTGCGCTCCGCCCTGGTCAACAACACCATCTTCGCGTCCTTGGCCGTGAAGTACGACTACCACAAGTACTTCAAGGCCGTGTCCCCCGAGCTCTTCCAGGTCATCGACGTGTTTGTGCAGTTCCAGCTCGAGAAGAACGAGATGCAGGGCATGGACTCTGAGGTCAGTGCTGCCGGTGGGCGCGGCCAGGCCTGCGGCCGCCACTGGGGCTCCGGGGAGTGAGGGAGCGGGGAGCAGGGGGAGCGGGGAGCGGGGGGAGCGGGGAGCGGGGGGAGCGGGGAGGGGGGGAGCGGGGAGTGAGGGAGCGGGGAGTGAGGGCTCGGGGAGTGAGGGCTCGGGGAGTGAGGGAGCGGGGAGTGGGGGAGCGGGGAGTGGGGGAGCGGGGAGTGAGGGAGCGGGGAGTGGGGCTCCGGGGAGTGAGGGAGCGGGGAGTGGGGGAGCGGGGAGTGGGGGATCGGGGAGTGAGGGAGCGGGGAGTGAGGGCTCGGGGAGTGAGGGCTCGGGGAGTGAGGGCTCGGGGAGTGAGGGATCGGGGAGTGGGGGATCGGGGAGTGAGGGCTCGGGGAGTGAGGGCTCGGGGAGTGAGGGCTCGGGGAGTGGGGGATCGGGGAGTGGGGGATCGGGGAGTGAGGGCTCGGGGAGTGAGGGCTCGGGGAGTGAGGGCTCGGGGAGTGAGGGCTCGGGGAGTGGGGGCTCGGGGAGTGGGGGATCGGGGAGTGGGGGATCGGGGAGTGGGGGATCGGGGAGTGGGGGATCGGGGAGTGGGGGAGCGGGGAGTGAGGGATCGGGGAGTGAGGGATCGGGGAGTGGGGGATCGGGGAGTGAGGGAGCGGGGAGTGAGGGTTCGGGGAGTGAGGGATCGGGGAGTGGGGGATCGGGGAGTGAGGGAGCGGGGAGTGGGGGAGCGGGGAGTGGGGGATCGGGGAGTGAGGGAGCGGGGAGTGGGGGAGCGGGGAGTGGGGGATCGGGGAGTGAGGGAGCGGGGAGTGGGGCTCCGGGGAGTGAGGGACCGGGGAGTGGGGGCGCGGGGAGTGGGGGAGCGGGGAGTGGGGGAGCGGGAGTGAGGGAGCGGGGAGCGGGGGAGCGGGGAGTGGGGCTCCGGGGAGCGGGGGAGCGGGGAGTGGGGCTCCGGGGAGTGAGGGATCGGGGAGTGAGGGAGCGGGAAGTGGGGGAGCGGGAAGTGGGGGAGCGGGAGTGAGGGCTCCGGGGAGTGAGGGCTCTGGCTCCCAGCCATGAGAAGGGACGGCGAAGTCGGGCTGTGGTGCCTGCACCGTGCGGTCCTGGGGAGAGGTGGGTGGGCCGAGTGTTTGGGGGGCCTTTAGGCATGGCCCCCACGCCTGAGGCATGTGACCATTCACGGGGGGAGGGAACCCGGTGTAGTCCAGTGTGGCCCCACCCCCTGCCTGCCCCGAGGAGGCCCTAACCCTGTGGCGTCCGCGGTTCTCTGGCTGCCTCGCGGCTAAAATGGGTCCGAGATCCTCGCTTAGGAGTCGGGTGAGCAGCACAGACACGGGTTCTGCTTGTGCCGGAAGCGGAGAATCCCGCTGGCACCCGGCCGGGTGGCCATCGCGATGGGAGAGGCTCCCCCTGTGGGTCTGCCGAGGCCGGTGGTGGGGCTGGTTCTGACGCCGTGACCCCGCCGCTCTGCTGGGAGGGGTGCCGAGGTGTTGCCATGTCCCGGCGTTGCTGCCGCCGTTCATCTGTGTCCCGTGTGCTGACCCGGTGGCTCTTCCTGTTGTGGGCTGTTTATGGGGAGAAGGAGTTAAGGAACTCACTCAGAAGTCCCTCTGGTCGGGTTGTCGTTGTTCTTTTTGATTTGCTCCTTTTTACATGACAAACATCGTGGGGCGGTGGTGAGTTTCTGGGACTCCCTTGGAAGCGAAGAATGTCTTGAGGACCAGCCTCAGGCGGGCAGGCTGTGGGCGGGCGGGGGCACAGGCGGGCGGGGGCACAGGCGGGCGGGGGCACAGGCGGGCGGGGGCACAGGCGGGCGGGGGCACAGGCGGGCGGGCTGTGGGCGGGCGGGGGCACAGGCGGGCGGGGGCACAGGCGGGCGGGCTGTGGGCGGGCGGGGGCACAGGCGGGCGGGCTGTGGGCGGGCGGGGGCACAGGCGGGCGGGCTGTGGGCGGGCGGGGGCACAGGCGGGTGGGGGCACAGGCGGGCGGGCTGTGGGCGGGCGGGGGCACAGGCGGTCTGTGGGCGGGCGGGGGCACAGGCGGGCGGGGGCACAGGCGGGTGGGGGCACAGGCGGGCGGTCTGTGGGCGGGCGGGGGCACAGGCGGGTGGGGGCACAGGCGGGCGGGCTGTGGGCGGGCGGGGGCACAGGCGGGTGGGGGCACAGGCGGGCGGGCTGTGGGCGGGCGGGGGCACAGGCGGTCTGTGGGCGGGCGGGGGCACAGGCGGGCGGGGGCACAGGCGGGTGGGGGCACAGGCGGGCGGGCTCTGGGCAGGTGGCATGGGGGCTGGCAGTAGCTGCTACAGGCTCTTTCCCCGATGCGGCCTCGGGTGGTGTGAGGGCGAGCGGGCCGCAGGGAGATTAGGGCTTAGAACCACCTCGCAGGCAGCACTCTGAGCTCACCCTCACAAACTCTGCCGGTTAGAATTGGAGAACCCCCCGAAATTCAATTCTCTGTTGCATGACAGGGGACACACTAGTTCTGGAATCTGTGTTCATCCCTCGCCCTTGTTTATGGGAACATGTGTGGAAGCTACAGAACTAACTGGAGATGGCAGGGTCTGGGTTTTCTAATTTACTATTTCATCTTAGAATTCTCTCCACTTTTTTCGGCCTGGGTTTCCTTGTCTGTAAAGGGAGATAATTAGACTTTATATGTCTGAAAACTCCTTTCTACCTCAAAATCATAATACATGAACAGTAGCTCTCATTTTTCCGGTAGTCAGAGTAACAGTTTGTACACAGAACTCGGTTTCCCCGAACGCTGTTTGGAAATCACTGTGCTCTCCTTTCCCTTTCCCTTTCCCAAGTCACTGTCCGTTCAGAAAACGCGGCACAGACACAGCCAGAGCGGCAGCCACACCAGCTTGAGAAGCCGCCCGGTGGGCACGTTGGGTGTGCCGTGCTGATGCGCAGAGGCGGGCGTGAGGATGAGGGGTTCTGTGCGGTCCCGCGCCCCGCTCTCTGCGTGCGAGGGCCAGTCGGGAGCCGCGTGCTGGCCCGGGCACGGCTGTGGGCGCTTAGTCGTCCTGTGCAGCTGGGCATTGAAGCCGCTTTCATCCGGACTTTAGTGAGCGCGGCTGCGATAAACGTCCTACGCCCCCGGGACCTCCTGACGGTGTGCCCAGAGGCGGGTCGCGCCACACCACCCGCACCTTTCGGGGGCTCGTGCCCGCCGGCTCGTTGTGTGCTGCGAGGCCGCCGCCTGCTGTCCGCCAGGGCCTCGCCCAGCACACATGTCCTGTGTTTCATAGGAAGGGCTGGGAGGGACCATCTCCAAACAGGGTTCCCCGCCCGAAAGCGCCGCCTGTCCCCCGCCCCCCGCTGGCCCCAGCGCCGCGCCGGCCCCGCCGCCGGCCCCGCCCACGGAGGTGCCGTTGGATGACAGTGAACCTGGAAAGTTTTTAAAATACGTTTATTCACGATTTCTGATTTTGCGTTAAAATTTTAGTTCTTATTGAAAAAATAATGTTCGTTTCTTTGCTGAGTTTAGACTATTAAAAGGGAGGGGATTTTTTTTGAGAAACTTGAAAACACTCATTTTCAGGTCAGATGCTGTCTGTGAAGGACCTAGTGCTGGGAGGCCTGCGGGGACAGTGGGATCGTCACCTTCGATGGCGAGGGGCTGAGGGGCCGCCGGGCAGGGAAGCCGCCTCTGCACGGCCTCCCGCCGCCGGCTCACAAGTCACTTCTCTCCACCAGCTCAGGCGGTCCGAGGAGGATGAAGAGAAGGAGGAGGACATTGAGGTCCCCAAGGCCATGGGGGACATTTTTGAGTCACTTGCCGGTGCCATTTACATGGACAGTGGAATGTCGCTGGAGATGGTGTGGCAGGTGTACTATCCCATGATGTGGCCACTAATAGGTACTGTGGTCCCCTTCAAAGAACGCAGAATCAAAGTTAACGCAACGTCAAGGCTATTATTTACGTTATTCTTTCACTTTGATTATAGAAAAATTTTCTGCAAATGTGCCCCGTTCCCCAGTGCGAGAATTGCTTGAAATGGAACCAGAAACCGCCAAATTTAGGTAAGCAAAAGTGTGCATGGAAGAAATTAACTTACCGTATTTTCTGGCGTATAAGATGACCCTGCATGTCATAAGCATTTGAATTAAAATTACCATATTGAAATCAAATCTGATGTTTTTTTTATTTCTATTTGGTGTGCGTTGGAAGAGGGATAGTCTTATATGGCAAGTATATCCCACACTCTGTATTTTAACTGGAAAAGTTGGGGAGCGTCTTATATGCGGGAAAATACGGTACTTCAAATCCAGGGGGGATGTTCTCGAAGATGCCGTAAATGAATGATTCCGGACATATTTATGCTGGGGCCGCTCCCCGCAGTCCCACTTGTAGTCTGACCGGCTTACCTTCCGTTTGCGTCAAGTGACGCTGAGCCAAAGGAGCAGCGCCAGCCCACCCCCCCGCCGTGCGGGGGTGCAGGCTGTGCGGCTCCCGGCCGAGAGAGCCGCTCCCAGCTGATTGACAGTCATCATAAGCACTCTGCCTGCTAATCGTGCTGCTTGGCTCCTTACAGCCCGGCGGAGAGGACCTACGACGGCAAGGTCAGAGTGACCGTGGAGGTGGTGGGGAAGGGCAAGTTCAAAGGCGTGGGCCGCAGCTACAGGATCGCCAAGTCCGCAGCCGCAAGAAGAGCCCTCCGCAGCCTCAAAGCCAACCAACCTCAGGTTCCCAGCAGCTGAAGCCCCTTTTTAAAATCAAAAAACAAAAAAGCAGAATAAGGTAGAAAATATTTAGATTGCAAAGGATGATTTAAAGTTGATACTGAGCGGAATGAATCGAAGGCAGAATTTAAAGTTTGATCACAGGATAGATTACAGAATAAAACATTTAACCTATGTATAAAAATTTTGCAACTAATTGTAGTTTTAGTTTTTTGCGCAAACACAATCTTGTCTTCTTTCCTCACTTCTGCTTTGTTTAACCACAAGAGTGCTTTAACGATGACGTAGCAAGCGGTCAGAACCCCCGATGGCGTGTTTGGTTGTGGTGTGGTCTCCTCGCCTTTGCTCAGTTAGGAGGCCCCAGAGTGCGGGCTTGCCGGCCGCACTGGGGAGCCGAGGACGCGAGGCAGGGGCGCGCCCGTGCCGCCTCGGCGCCCCGCTCTGCGGGAAGATGGCGTTCCCGGCGCTATTGCACTTAAGACTGAGGGACAGATAATGGCATCGGCTGGCAAGCTGGTGAACCCAGTGTCCGTTTTCTCGTGCCACGTGTGACAAAGGTCCTTGCCTTAAAAGTCATGTCCTCACGGGTACTCTGATTCCCGATCCGTTCTGGGACAAGCTGACCTTACATTCCCTGCGTTTCGGGGTGCAGCAGCTGTGGAGACTGTGGGCTTCACGGCCCACCGGTGCAGTTGTAACTCGGAACAGGAGACTCGGATTTCTGGCACGCGCATACTGAAGACATTTTTAACAACCAGAATCTGTAGACTGGATTTTTTAAAAACCGTAATAAAAACGATCTTTGGCTAAATACCCACTTTTACTAAAAAAAAAAACACAAAAAAAAACCCTCCTACTAGGTAGTTCCCAATAGGAATTGTCTGTGGCAAATAGTTTTGCCCTGTAGGCCGTTTCTCTAACAGAAAACGTTAGACATCACACCTAAAATATGCTGCAGATTTTATAACCCACTGGCCCCGGCACCTCCCCAGCCCCCCGAGCGTCTGCGCACCGTCCGCCATGCTGCACGCCCCGCTACCAAAGCTTGCTGGCCCGGAGCTCGGAGAGCGCCGGCCGCGATGGCGGTGCGGCCGGGATGTAGCTTGTGAGTTCAGGGCAGCGAGCTCATCATTCCCACCTCCGGAGGAGAGACAGGGGAAGACACGCCAGGCGTTTGCCCAAGTCTCTAATTAGACCCATAGGCGCTCTTCACTTAAATACCTCAGTTCTTCTTTTCTTCTGCATGCGTTTCCCTGTTTGGTGCTATGTTTATGTATCATGCTTGAAATTTTAATTTGTTTGCACTGTACCTATAATACCTCTTAATTTACCTTTTTACAAGCTGTGGGCTGGTCTTGCCCTCCCGCCAACATACCGTAGAGGTCTGCTGCAGTCTGCCCCGTTACTGACGCTTGAAGGTCAAGAAAGCTGAGCGGAGGTGTCTGATGTTCTCCAGCGCGTCGTCCTCAGCTTGATCTTCTCGCAGAGCTGCGTTTCTGTTTAAATTGCAGCTGATACTGTACCTCCCGCTGCCTGCACCCCCCCCCCCCCCCCCAGCAGCGCTCTGCGGTGTGGGCCCGAGGCTGCCGATCCACTGGCTAGGAGGCCTCAGAGAGCCCCAGCCCCAGCCTTACCTGTCGTCCCTGGTCTGACATCGGCCATCCAGGCGATTCATTGCGTTTCCGAACAAATTAATGTGGGCGGCCTCGTTTTTAAAATACGGAGTTCTGATTTGGAACCTTAGATTTCTGTTTCGTTTTTAAAGATCGTAACATAAGGCCTCTTGGCAAGTTAAAACCAAGCAATTCTCGAATCAGAGACCTGAGACCGAGTCCAGGACAAGTCAGGCTGGGCGAGGATTTCACTGAGGTGCCGGGCACAACGGCCCCGCCGGACCCCGGACGCCACGGCGAGCCCTCGGCCTCCCGGCACCGGCTCCCGGGCGCTCCACAGCCGCGGTTCCCTCTGGGAGAAAACGCCTCCATGTGTTTGTAACCTTAAGAGTATTTTTTTCTTAACACTTTATAAGTTCAGACTTGGCTATGATTAGGTCACCCATTCTCAGGGGTTCAAATTTCCCGCTACCATTCAAAATGTGTTACCAACAGCAACCCTTAGCTCTTCCTGTTGTTTTTGCTGGAGAGAATGAGCTGATGGGAACTGAGGCTCCGCCGGGAGGCAGTCTGGCCCGATGCTCCGTTAGGAAAGAAAAGCTCCGAGTTCGGCGTGCGACGTGCTCGTGAACGAACGCCCCGCGCTGCTGACCAGTGCCGTCACGTCCCCCGATGAGCTGGCTGAGATGTTTCACGCCCGCTAATTAAGGAAAAAGATCACTCTGTGTTGCTCCCCCCAGCCCCCCAACCGTGTGTGCCATCCCTTCGTCCTGTGATGGCGGCGTGAGGCGTGTGCAGCGTGAGCACCGACGGCAGGGGCTCCCCGGGCCGCGTGGGTCAGCGGCCGGACCTCGCCGTGAACGCCCGTCACCGTGCCCTCAGCCGCCCGCCCCGCCCGCCCGCCCGGCCGCGCACAGAGCATTGCACTTGGCACCATGCTTTACCTCATCTCCAGGAGACACGCCGTCCGTGGGCGCCCGCAAGAGGCCGTTCTGACGCCTGTCGTGTGGCGTGTCCCTGCACACCTCCAGCGGATGGACCCCCGTCTGGCGTTCACTGTCTGTGGGAGTGTGACAGAGATTTGTTAACTGAACTCTTATGGCGTTTAAACTGTTTGTCACTTCCTTATATCATGTGATGTGATTAAATGTAGAATGACCTCTAACACTCCCGTAATCGTTATTTTTGAACGTACTAATGCTTTCTTTTCTTAAACGCCTGCCCTCGGAGAGATTCAGATTGCCCGGCCCAAATCGCCAGAGACACGGGCTCCTCTGGTTCCGCTGGTTCCGTTCCGAACCCCGGGCGCCCCGCTCCCCCAGCAGCCGGCCCTCCAGGGGGCCCGGAGCCAGGGGGGGCCGCGGGCAGCGAGGATCCAGCGCCAGACCCACCGCCTCCCTTCCCGGCCGGGGGTCAGACTTGCCCTCTCTGTGGCGGGGACCCGTTCTTTCGCACGGGGTGCAGCCCCCAGCCCGGGCCGCGGTGTTGTGGAGACGGCGTGCGGAGCTGCGGCGGGTCCGTCCCCGGCTGCCGTGGAGCGCGGCGGGGTGCTGGCCGCGCGTAGTGGGTGTCTCACCGCTGCTCGCTTTTCAGGAGCTCAGCTGTTTCCGAGGGAATCCCTTCGCTCGATGTTGCACACGAAACGTCTGCCAGACACGGGGAGACCCAGCTGATAACATCATCTCGGGAGTTGGGGACGCTGGCCGGGGGCCGTGTCTGGGGAGGTGGTTGAGACTCCGGACTTTGCACCCGCAGGGAAAACGGGCTCGCGAAACTGACTTGTAAATACCCCCTAACCGTTAACCGCTCTCTGTCCGTGTTTGTGTGGACCCCCAGAGGGTCCGAGTTGTGCAGACGCGCGGGAGTCCCCGCGGGGGTCCCCACGCAGGAGCGCCGTGCAGGCGGACGCACACGCAGCCGGTCTGTGGCGGCGGGGCAGGCGGCTGGAGCCGGGAAGCGGCGGGGCCGAGTGACGGGAAGCCGGCGGGTGGACAGCGAGGCCGGCCCCGCGCCCGCAGCTGTGTGAGCAGCACGCCCCCCGCTCACCGCCCCAGCGGACGGCCGGTTACCGCCCCCCTCTTGTACCGAGTGTAGCCGCCGAGCCCCAGTAAAGTCACCGTCTGCTCACCGCGTGCCTGTGTCTTCTCTGGGTCCAGCGGCTCGCCCGCGTTGGTCCGCGCGGGTGCGATCGGCTCCCGCTGCCGACGCCCCTGGGCCCGCTCCGCTCCGGCGGCCGCGCGGGGCGTGTTCTCTCCCCAGAGGCGGGCGGCGGGTTCTGAGGGGGTCGGACTCGGTCCTGGAGGGGTTGGCTCTTCCGGATCGGCTTCCCGCCGGGGGCTCAGCGGGACTGGCCGCGGCCCGCGCCCCCGCAGCCTCAGGAACCAGCTCCGGAGAGGTCGGCCGTGGGCGCGGCTGGGTCACTCCTCAGCGGAGCTTCCAGCTCCTGCCTTCACACCGTCCCCGCCTGCCCCGCGCCCGCCACAGTGTCCCCGGCCTGAGGGGTGTGCCTGGGCGCTGCGTGCCTGTGTGTGTGCACGCGTGTGCGCGTGTGTGTGCGTGTGTGTGTGCCTCTGTGTGTGTGCGTGTGTGTGTGTGTGTGTGTGTGTGTGATGGGGGTAGTGTGTGTGTGTGTGTGTTGGAGGGGTGGTCTGGTGTGTGTGTTTGAAGGGGGGTGGTGTGTGTGTGTGTGAGGGGGGGTGGTCTGGTGTGTGTGTTTGAAGGGGGGTGGTGTGTGTGTGTGTGTGTGTGTGTGTGCTGCCAGCGCTGTGGAGACTCCTGCCTCTCCTACACCCTCACTCCCCTCCTCACAGGCACCTGAGCCCAGAGCCCCGCCTGCCCGTGCCCAGCCCCCCTCAGCCTGGGTCCCCGCACAGGCCCCCCTCTCCGCACACGTTGGCCTTGCCCTCCCCACCTCCTTCCTGCATGTCCCTCAGCTGCTGGGAGGCAAAGGGCCATCAGCAGCACCTCAGCATCTCCTGTCCCAGATGTGGCAGGATTGGTGTGGGGAGGGGGGTTCGGAGGAGGAGGAGGAGAAGGGGGAAGGGGGGAAGAGGAAGGGGGAGGGGAGGGAGGTGGAGGAGGGAGAACTCTGCTTTCTGCCCGTTCCCAGGGGATAGGCTGTGGCAGTCCGGGTGGGGGGCGGCTCCTGGTCCGGCCCTCAGCCGCTCCATGGGGTGCAGACACCCCACAGGGACACGGTGACGGGAGAGAGGCTTTGCTTGAAGAGGGGTGAGGAGCCACTGGATCTTCTCGCCCTGTGGCTCTTTGGCCCCTTGAGTGTGGCTCTTCTACAAAATACCACGGCCGGGCGAGTCTGTGTTGAAGAAGTGGCCTTAGGAGAAGTTTAAGTTTAAAAAATTTGGCTCTCCAAATAAGTGTCAATCCTTGTCCTGTTGCTATTTGGCTCTGTGGACTAAGGAGTTTGCCGACCGCTGGTCTAGCCCATCTTTACGCTCTGGCCGGCCAGCTCCTCTGGGTCCCCGTCCCCGGGCGTTGGGAAGCGCCTCGGCAGGGAGCCCCGCGGAGTCCACACCCCCTGTGTCCTGGCGGGCCGGCCGCGTGGGGCGTTGGCTCCGGTGGCAGCCTGAGTGTGTCCGCCTGTCCCCGTGGTGTCGGCCTCGGAGCCGTCCTGGGGAGGCCTCGGCAGACGCCCGGTCCCGGGGGGTGTGGTGTGCGGGCAGCTCCGAGGCCGCGGCCGGCCGCGGGGGCAGGGCTCTGGGGGGCAGATGGCAGCCCGCAGCCCGTCTGCCCTGTGCCCGTTACCCTCCTGCCAGGTGGGCCCAGGGCAGGGAGAGGCCCCTCCGCCTGGCGGGACCTCCAGGGGCAACGTGGCTCTCCAGCGATGGAGGGGGCGCTGGACGGAGGGGCCGGAGGACGAGGGGGCGCTGGACGGAGGGGGCGCTGGACGGAGGGGGCGCTGGACGAGGGGGCGCTGGACGGAGGGGGCGCTGGACGAGGGGCCGGAGGACGAGGGGGCGCTGGACGGAGGGGGCGCTGGACGAGGGAGCAGGGGCTTTTATGGGGAAGCGTGTTTGCGCTCCATGTTCTGAGTCGGTGCTCCGCCGGCCAGGGTTCCCGCTGGGGGGTTCGTAAGCAGAGCCCTGGGCCTCCAGACCTGAACCCACTCAGACCAGTTCTGTGGACGGGGGGCAGGGGGGTGCTGTCCACAAGCCCCTGTTCAGGGGGCGGCCTCCACCCGCGCCCCTGGCCTCTCCCGGCCCCCCGGGAGGAGTGGCCCACGGGGCCCCCCCGGACTGAAGGTGTGGGTGCAGGGGTAAGAGATGAGAACCTGGCTCTCGGACGGAATTGCTAGAGGCCAAGGCCACGTTCTCGCCCATTTGCTCAGCGCGTTCACCCACCCGCACGCTCCAGGCCCGCTGGGGCGCTGACAGCCGGTCAGGGGGACAAGGGGGCCGGGCCGGGAGACAGACAGACAGACGGCACCCACTCAGGCTCAGGGAATACGCGGGGCTCTGCGGTCAGTGCGGGGGAGGGGGGAGGGGGGTGCGGGGAGGGGGGGGGAGGGGGGTGGGCACGGTGTGGCCAAGCTCAGACCGAAGGGAGCGGAGCGCCTGCTGGTCTCGCTCCCGCCGGGTTGCACAGGAGCCGGGAGCACGCAGGCTCAGTGGAGGCGCCAGCCGTGCACGTGATTCAGTCCAAGAAGGGCCTGCGCCCCAGGAAAAGGGGGAGGAGCGGGGGTGGGGGTGTTCACTGACAGGCTGGGGGGGTGAGCAGGGGCTCTGCTCTCAGTGGCCGCTGGTCTGGGCGCCGTGGGGGCTGCAGCCTCTTCACAGACACGGAATTGTTGGGGTGGTGGGTCCGGGGCCCCTAGGGTGCGGCTCGTGTTTCCTGCCCACCTCAGAGTCCCGGATGTTGGGGGAGTTCTTTAAGGAAAGCGGTCACTGGAAATCTTCAGGTTAACTGGCGCGTTTGAGCCCGAATGTATGATGTCAGCGGGGGTGACAGACACCCTGAGAGCAGGCTGATCGCGCTGCAGCGACCCCCCGGGATGCCCTGCCCGGGACAGATGAGGGGGCCTGAGCCAGACTGGGGTCGGAGTTTAACAACAACCCGGGGTCTCGGGGGCTGGGCACCCGCACTTTTAACCAGATGCCCGGGGTGCGGCCCCAGAGGAGGGAGAGGCATCTCCCCTGTGCTTGCAGCTGCCGAGCCTGGGAGGAGGGCGGCCGGGCTGGGAGGAGGGAGGGGAGGGCTGGGAGGAGGGAGGGGAGGGCTGGGAGGAGGGAGGAGCGGGCTGGGAGGAGGGAGGGGAGGGCTGGGAGGAGGGAGGGGAGGGCTGGGAGGAGGGAGGGGAGGGCTGGGAGGAGGCAGGGAAGGGCTGGGAGGAGGGAGGCTGGGCTGGGAGGAGGGAGGGGTGGGCTGGGCCTCCTCTCCCGAACAGGGCTCCCCGATCTTACCCGCCGACTCACTGGGCTTTCTCAGACGCTGTGTTGAAAGAGAGGGTCTCCTGTTGAGCACGAATGTCTGCACATCCCTGGCACAGAGGCCTGTGAGGAGCCCCACCGGGCTGCGTTCCCACGGGGTTCCCCCGAGGTCTGGGTCTGAGTACCGGTCTGCACTCTTAAAGGAGCCGCAGCCCGCCCTCTTCTTGAGTGGCAGGCGGATCCCCAGGGGTGGCCAGAGGCCGGCGGGCAGGGTCTGATCACCTGTCGGAGTCAGGGCCGTGCCCGGCAGAGCCCGAGGCCTCCGAGAGCCTCGGACCCAGTGGGACGTGTCCAGGAGGCCCCGTTGAGAGGCCGTCCGTCTCGGTGTGTGGGGCCCTGCGGTCGGACGGCTGCGGGCCCCGGGCGTCCGGGCCGGAGGCCGCGGCGGTTAGGAGCGTCCGGTCAGTGTGTCTGAAGTCCCCCCACCCCCCCCGGCTTCCAGGCTGGGGCGGCCCCGGAGCGGAGCGGAGAGCGAGGGGCTCCTCGTCTCTGTCTGCTGGGAGGAAGCTCCGGGACGGCGTCGCCATCACAGACCAGGGCGCAGATTGGGTGCTTCCGAAGGTGACGAGATCAGAAGGCGGCTGGATGAAAGCTCCCAGTCCACGTTCAGCTCCTGCTGGAGGGGCGCACGGTGGGGCTGACGCGTGGCCGGAGGGGGGGGGGGGGTCCGCCGGCGCGGGGGCCAGCAGCCCGTGTCGGCTGTGTGGCTGTCACGTGACGTGACGGCTCAGAACCACCGGCGCCGGGCTCAGCTCGTGGTCCGGGGCCGAACCGCTTTCCTCGGGAGGCCACACCCTGGCGGCTCGCTGCTCGAGGCGGGCGGAGAGCTTCCCTCCACCCGTCTCCGCTCGGGCCGCTGGGCCCCTCGGTGACGGCGCCTGATCCTGCCGGGCCCACGACAACGCGTCCACTCCGATTCATTCAGGCCAGCTGAGGAGGGAGGGTCCCTCGTTCCGTCTGCAAAGCCCGTTCCCCTCTGTGCGACCACCTGACCTGGCCGAGACCGGGGCGCCCGGCCGTCTCCGTCCTGCCCAGGCTCCGGGGGGGCGTTTCACAGGCACCCCCGGCGTGGGGCCTCCGGGCCATGCTGCCTGCCTGCCTCGCTCTGGGCACAACCTCAGACTCCTCTGCCGGTCTCGGAGCTTCCATCCTGGTCACTGTCCCCAGAGAGGACCCGACCTGGCGCGGAGGACGTGCCGGCCGCGTGTGGGGAGCCCGTGTGGGGGGCCGGGGCAGGGGCAGGGGCAGGGGCAGGCGGGGAGCCCCTGACGGGACAAAGCTGGGGGTATGTGACCAAAGTGGCAGTTCTTGGGGCAGAGAGACCGCCGTCCCTGAGGGGCCTGAGAGGGCAGGCACCACGGACAGAGTGTCCGTTCCGCCCAGTCGTCGTCCGCAGGGGCCACCGTGGCTGCCGTCCCCTTTTCACAACAGCCGCCCTCCCAGGTCCCCACCCACTGGACAGTGGCTGCTCCGTCTCCGTTGGGTGAGGAGTGGATGCCCCGTCCCCCTGCCCTCGACGCCCCGGTGTCCTCCCCCCTGGCCGGGCCCGGCGATACCGTGGGCCCCGGCTGGGTGACCGGCCAGCAGGGCACTCGGGCCAGGTCCCGCCCCCCGAGAGTCCCCCGGTCACCCCCTTTCACAGCGCGGAGCCCAGCAGACCCAGGGGCTGGGGTCCTGGCAGGCCAGCGGCTCGGGCCCGGGCACCGCGGGCCCTGCTCGGCCGACCGCCCCGGAGCGAAGGGGGAGCGCGGCCTCTCCGTCCCCCGCGCCCCCGCGTCGGGAGCGCCCCGGGGCGCCGCTGAGCCAGCGCTGGTTGAGGACACACCGGGCCTGAGGTTTTTAATTTGTTCGAAGTGTTTTTGCTAAAACAGAATTACGTTGGAGTTTGCATAAAAGTGGAGAATGACATGAAAAGTTTTAACTTAAGCAGCAAAATATAAAGGCTAATCTTATTTAAAAGTAATATGTGTGTCTTGATTGAGTGCCCAGATCCCCTCCGCTAGGGCTTTTCAGCGGGATCGGGGCCCCGAGTCGTTCCGGGAGAGGTTTCCTGGCTTCCACCGCCAGACCCGGAATCCTCCTGTGGCTGCGTTTAATAAAGGCACGAAAGTCCTGGGTAAGGGGATATGATTTTTTATGACAGAAGGAATGCAAATAACTTTTAGTCTCGTTGCCTTGACGGGGCTCGGTTTGATTTGATGGCGTTTAATAATGACTTATAACCTGTGCTGACAATACGCAGGCCCGCGCCACGTCACCCCCTCATTTATTCTGCTCGCTGTAAAAACAAAGAGATGGCGAATAAATACGCGGAATGTTCATTGTTTGTCAGAGGGCCCACGCCGAGGGGTTTGCCGTGACCTTTTAAAACGCGGTCCCCGGCCGGCCCTAAAACGCCTGTCACTCAGCACACACACCGCTGCGCCCCCGACGCTGGAACCCGCGCATCTCGGGCGTCCCCTTCCCCCGCGCCCCCGCCCCGACCGCCCCGGCCGCCCCGGCCGAGGATTACTGTAAATTGCGGCCTGACAATTACAATGCGCAGGGCCCCGGCGAGTTATTAATGGGCTCGCCTGCCGATGGCCTTTCAGCGCCGCCGCGGCCCTGCCGAGCCTCAGCCTAATGAGATCCAGGGCAGCGGCCCCTGCGGATGAGGCCGGGGCCGGCCGTGGGGCTCGCGGGACCCCGCCCCCCGCAGAGGAAGATATCAATTGGTTCTGTATGGCTCCCGTCCGCCACGGCGGGTCTCTAACGACCCGTCTTGGCTTCGGGAGCTCCGGCTGCCCTGACAGCGTCAGCTCCGCTGACGAAGACCAGCAGGTGACTTTAATTGAGGGCCCCGGGCGGAGGTTTATGCAAGACAGAGCCCGCCGCTCGACAGACAGCCAGCCAGACAGACAGACACAAAGAGGCCTGTGAGGGGCTCTCTTCTGTGGGCCCGGCCCGGGGGGGGGGGATGGAGGGGGAGGGGGCTGCCTTCCGCCCCCTCGGCTCACCGCTCCTGCCCCGCCCGCCTGCCCCTGGAAAGGCTGCAGCCGCCTCTCCTCTCTGGGGTTTCAGTATTTATCTTTAGGGATGAATTATGTCCAGGCATAAATTACGTCTGACACGTCGCGATGCTGGGGAAAATTAAATTTCGCACTCTCCGGGAAACATGCCCCGGAGCGGGCCGCAGGAGCGTCCCGGGAGCGCGCTGTTTAGTTTTCCCCGAGTAAATGGATGGCCTGTCTGGGGCGGGCGGGGTGGCGATCGGAGGGGATGAATGGGGAGAGGACGGCCGATAGCATCGCAGACCGGAGACCGGAGACCGGAGACCGGGACCGAATGGAGGGGAGGCCGAGCTGGGCCGCGGGCCTCGGGGCTCCGGGGCCGGGGATGGCGGCACTGTGTCCTCCCCTCGGCCTCCGCATGCTCATGCTGGGGGCTCCCGGGCTGTCTCCCGCCTTCAGACGCCCCGCCAGCCGCATCCTCACCACGCACCCCGCACCCCGCACCCTGCACCCCGCACCCTGCGCTCGGCCTCACCCACCTCCCTGCCAGGCCTCCTCTGCCTGCGCTGCTCTCTCGAGCTGACTCCCCTCCCCCTTCACCGGGCCAAGTCCTGTTCACTCTCCAGACCTGTTTGTCACCTCCCCCGCATCCTGACTCCTGGCCCACACCTCCTCCTGGGCCTGCCCCGCCCCCCGAGGGGAAGGGGATGTCTGACCGTCCCCCTGACCATCCTGAGGCTGACAGGAGGGGGATGAGCCCGGGGAGGGGGGGAGCGGAATCGGGGGCCCTGGGCGGGAGGTGCCCCAGCCTGGGCAGACGCTGGGGCAAGGCGGGAGTGGGCACTCCGGGCGGAACGTGGACGCCGGAGGTCGGCGTCGGTGCCGGGCAGAGGACGGGCTGGGAACGTGGCCCAGGTGACGGGGATGTGGAATCTCGGGGTCCCCTCAGCCGCCCAGGCTGGTGCCCAGAAGGTGTGGACAGGTGCTCGGGGCCTCCTCCCCCACGTGCCCGCCGCCCTGGCCCCCGCCTCCCCACCTCTGTCTCAGAGCAGCCTTCTCCCCCCGCCTGCTCCTCCTCTCCCATGTGCCCGCTGCCATGGCCCCCGTCTCCCCACTTTCGTCTCAGAGCAGCCTTCTCCCCCCCTGCCCCCGCCCCCGGCCTGGCCACCCCGCCCGCTCTCCGGGCAACGCCGCCGCTGCCGGGAAGCCTTCTGGGACTGCAGCCCTGTCCCGAGAGCACACGTGGTCAGTCCTGCCCTCGGCGCTCCCAGAGCCCCACCGTGAGCAGCGGGGCTCGAACCCAGACTGTGCCACTTACCAGCTGTGTGGCCTTCTGGCAGACAGTGGCCATGACAGCAACACGGGGTCGTTCTGGGCCAGTGGCCGGCGAACTCATGAGTTCACAGAGCCAAATATCAACGGGACAACGACTGAAATTTCTCTGGAGAGCCACATTTTTAAACTTACACTTCTTCTAACGCCACTTCTTCAACACAGACTCGCCCGGCCGTGGTGTCTTGTGGAAGAGCCACACTCCAGGGGCCACAGTTTGCCGACCAAGGTTCTGATGCTTGGCCCAGGGCCAGCCCCTGCGGGCAGAAATACAGGTGTCTGTTGCTGTCTGAGTGACAGGTGGTTCAGACGGGTTCCCACCCCTTGCCAGCTGGCCCCACCCCCAAGGAACCGGAAAGAATGCTGCTCCTGGCGGACCCCATTTTGGGGGGGCCACCTTGGACGCCTTTTCCCTAAACAGCCTCGCCCTTGGGAGACGGGGACACCGAGCGGTCCCGAGAGCAGGCGGCCTGGAGTGGACCGCCAGGCCCTGCACCCCCGCAGCTGCCAGGACAGCGGGTGCCTGCGCCCCTCTCCCTCTCATCCTCCCCGCGGCCGTTCCCTGTGAGCCACCCCAGGCGCTCCCCCCCGGGTAGCTCAGGCCCGGGGCCCTTGGGCTGCAGGGGTCGCGAGGGGAGGGTCCGGAGGAGGGTGGGTGCGTCTTGTTCTAGGTCCGCAGGCGACTGGTGGACGGAGGGATTTTCTGGCCAGAGCTGGCCCAAGTGGACGCTGCAGGCCTCCAAGGCTGGAGACGGAGGTGGGGGAGAGGCCAGGGGCGGGGCTGCGGAAGAGGGGAAGCTGGGTGTGTGTGCTCACCAGCTCACCCGGAGAGCATGGTGGGAGCTGGCAGAGCCGGTGTGGGCGGGCTGTCCCTGCAGAGATCTGAGGGGCCCTCCATGCATGAACCCCCTGCCACCAGGGGCTCTATTTAAGGAGGCTCCAGGGAGAGGCGTCCAGAAAAAAAATGGCCTATCGTGGGGTGTGGCCTGTCATGGGTGTGGCCTGTCATGGGTGTGGCCTGTCATGGGTGTAACCTGTGGTGGGTGTAACCTGTCATGGGTGTGGCCTGCCATGGGCGTGACCTGTTGTGGGCGTGGCCTGCAATGGGCGTGGTCAGTCATGGGCGTGGCCTGTCCCAGGATAACCCACTTCTCCCTCCCCAGCCATGTTCTGATGGGGATGAGGGGACGTGGCTGGTCCAGCACCAGGCTGTGGAGCTGAAGCAGCAGCTGGTTGGCCGGAGACCTTTACACTCTGCTCCCTCCTCCCCTCCACCTGCACCCCGTGTTACATCTGTCTCCTCCAGGCTGTCATTCCCCTCGGGGAAAGGAAGAGTGTGTGTGTGAGAACCAACCCGGAACGGGGTGGGAGACCTGGAGGGAGGGCCCAGGTGACAACAGCCGCCTCCTGGTGTGGACGGGGAGGAAGTGAGACACCTGCAGAGAGGGGGTGATGGGTAAGGGCTCCTAGGAAGGAGGCTGGAGACAAAATTGTGTGGTGGCTAAGGCACTCTGACGTGTTTGAGATAATGTTGGGTCTGAACAAACAAAGAAATGATGTGATGGTGGTGGTGATGGTGGTGGTGATGATGTTAGTGGAGAAGGTGATGATGATAATGAAGATATGATGGTGGTGGGGGTGGTGATGATGATAAGGATGACCTGTGATGATGATGACAGTGGTGATGGTGATGGTGATGGTGGTGGTGGTGATGATGATAAGGATGACCTGTGATGATGATGACAGTGGTGATGGTGATGATGGTGATGGTGATGATGATGATAAGGATGACCTGTGATGATGATGACAGTGGTGATGGTGATGATGGTGATGGTGATGATGATGATAAGGATGACCTGTGATGATGATGACAGTGGTGATGGTGATGATGGTGGTGGTGATGATGATGATAAGGATGACTTCTGATGATAATGACAGTGGTGATGGTGATGGTGGTGGTGGTGATGATGATAAGGATGACCTGTGATGATGATGACAGTGGTGATAATGATGACAGTGGTGATGGTGACAGTGGTGATGATGGCAATGGTGATACTGATGACAGTGGTGATGGTGATGATGATAATAAGGATGACCTGTGATGGTGATGACAGTGGTGATGGTGATGATGGTGGTGGTGATGATGATGATAAGGATGACTTCTGATGATAATGACAGTGGTGATGGTGATGGTGGTGGTGGTGATGATGATAAGGATGACCTGTGATGATGATGACAGTGGTGATGGTGATGATGGTGATGGTGATGATGACAGTGGTGATGATGATGATGGTGGTGGTGATGATGATAAGGATGACTTCTGATGATAATGACAGTGGTGATGGTGATGGTGGTGGTGGTGATGATGATAAGGATGACCTGTGATGATGATGACAGTGGTGATAATGATGACAGTGGTGATGGTGACAGTGGTGATGATGGCAATGGTGATACTGATGACAGTGGTGATGGTGATGATGATAATAAGGATGACCTGTGATGGTGATGACAGTGGTGATGGTGATGATGGTGGTGGTGATGATGATGATAAGGATGACTTCTGATGATAATGACAGTGGTGATGGTGATGGTGGTGGTGGTGATGATGATAAGGATGACCTGTGATGATGATGACAGTGGTGATAATGATGACAGTGGTGATGGTGACAGTGGTGATGATGGCAATGGTGATACTGATGACAGTGGTGATGGTGATGATGGTGGTGGTGATGATGATGATAAGGATGACTTCTGATGATAATGACAGTGGTGATGGTGATGGTGGTGGTGATGATGATAAGGATGACTTGTGATGATGACAGTGGTGATGGTGATGGTGGTGGTGGTGATGATGATAAGGATGACCTGTGATGATGATGACAGTGGTGATGGTGATGGTGGTGATGATGATAATAAGGATGACCTGTGATGGTGATGACAATGGTGATACTGATGACAGTGGTGATGGTGATGGTGATGGTGATGATAAGGATGACTTCTGATGATGATGACAGTGGTGATGGTGATGGTGACGATGGTGATGATGATGATAATAAGGATGACCTGTGATGGTGATGACAGTGGTGATGATGGCAATGGTGGTGGTGGTGGTGATAATGGTGATAATGTAACGATGATGGTGATGATATTAACTCACTTGTGTGATCTTGGGTAAGTCCTTTATTTTCACTGGGCCTCAGTTTCTCCATTTATAAAACGAAGAGGTAGAACTTCAGCCTCCTTCCTCCTCTGACATTCTGTGATCCCAAAAAATAATGAGGAGGACATAGGAAAATTCAGAAAAAAGAAAGAAGGTTGGGGAAGAACAGGCAGTTCGGGCCAAACGATCAGGAGTGGAGGGCAAACAGTGGTGCATTCACAAGACAAAGGAGCCGCCTCTCCAGAAAGCCCCTCTTGGACTGGAGGGGCTGGTGCTGCACTCTGGGCTGAGGGTCCCTCGCGCTGGGTTGGCCATGGATGCACAGTATGCCTCCCCCACCTCACAGCACCGCCCCACTGCCTGACTGCACCCCCCTACCTTATAGCACCTCCCTACCTGACTGCACCCCCTACCTGACAACATCAACACCCCTGACCCCAGCAAACCTCACCTGCTAATTACATGGACCAGGCCTGCCTCCCTGGGGGTTTTGCTCCACAGAATCATCACCCTGCCCCCCAAAGGGTCTGGAGCAAATCATTAAAATATCGGGTTTCCAGCCCCGGGGGATGAGGAGGTGCTAAAAAGAGGCCAAGCTGCATTTGTCAGAAACCAATCAGCTCTCACGCCCACTGTCCCCTCTGTGTGGGAGCCGCCCTCGGTCAGGGTGAGAGGCCGGGATGGGGGTCTGGGGAGCACTTCACTCTGGGCACTCACAGCCCTCAGGCCAGACAGCCGTGGGGAGGGGGCCGTGGCCAGTGGGTCCGGGCGGAGGGGCCCCATGGGCACCGGCAGTCCAGCTCCAGCCCCGGGGCCTGGGGCCGGGGCTCAGGCTGGTGGGGGGACCTCAGGGACAGGGGCCGTGGCTGCGGAGGGCTCGGCGAGGGCAGGCCCGGGAGCGCTGCCAGCGGGCACTCACTCCTGAGGGGCCTGCCGGGTGCATCCACGGGAAAGAGGAGCGGAGCTCTGGCGGGCGCCTGGCGGCCTTTCTCCTCGCCTCCCCCCGCGGGCTCACCACACCGGCCCTGCCGCCAGCACCCCCGGGCCAGGCCCACTCCTCCCCGAGGCCGCAGCCCGGAGGGGCGCCAGTGGCAGCCCTCAGCTCAGGAGCTGCCAGTGTCTTAGCATGCCCCCGTGCCCATGCTCCGGGCAGCAGGCAGGGCAGCTGGAGAGCTATGAGGTGTGGGCTCTGAGGGGTGAATGTGGGGGGGCTCTGAGCGGTGAATGTGGGGGGGCTCTGAGGGGTGAATGTGGGGGGGCTCTGAGCGGTGAATGTGGGGGGGCTCTGAGCGGTGAATGTGGGGGGCTCTGAGGGGTGAATGTAGGGGGGGCTCTGAGGGGTGAATGTGGGGGGGCTCTGAGGGGTGAATGTGGGGGGCTCTGAGGGGTGAATGTGGGGGGCTCTGAGGGGTGAATGTGGGGGGCTCTGAGGGGTGAATGTGGGGGGGCTCTGAGGGGTGAATGTGGGGGGGCTCTGAGGGGTGAATGTGGGGGGGCTCTGAGGGGTGAATGTGGGGTGTGGGCTCTTCGGTGTGCAGGTCCTTCGGGGCCGGGCTCACTGGCTCCGCTCCCTGTCAGCATGGGGCGCAGTGGCCTCCCCTCTGCCCGGCCGTCCCCGTGCCTCCGTGCCAGCCCCTCCTCTCGCCCGTGTGTGTGACCAGGGCGGCCTCTGGGGAACGAGCCGAGTCAGGGTTAGACTGGAGGGGCTGGTGCTGCACTCTGGGCTGAGGGTCCCGGAGCCAGAGCCGCTCTGAGCAGCTGCGGACCAGCCCGCTCAGCGCTGCAGCTCCATCTCCCCCCGCCCGGCCCGCCCCGGCCAGGCCCCCGCGGGGAGCCCACCGGAGCCCGGCTCTCAGGGGTGTTGGGCGACCTCTGACCTCGGGTAAACCCCACTGTGAGGGTGCCCGGTGGCCGAGCTGCCTGCCTGCCTGCCTGCCTGTGTGTGTGTGTGTGTGTGTGTGTGGGGGGGGGGGTCTGGGGGACTGTCATCTGGGAGTCTGCACCGCATGCTGGCTGGAGGGGGTGGTGCGTCCCGGGAGCCACGAACCCCCCGGCCAGCGTTCCCCTGTGGCCCGGTGTGACCCCGCCTCCCCCGCTGCACCCGCCCCCCGGGACACGGAGCGCTGTCCTCCCCGCGCAGGCACAGGCTCCACGCAGCCGCCGCGACAGTTCCCTGAAATTCCTATTTTAAAATATCGGCCCTGGGCGGCCCCTGACCCCTCTGGGGCTGCCCTTCGCCCACGGGCGCCTGCAAGCGGCTCCGGCGGACGGACACCCGGCAGCAGCTGCAGGGGGGCCCGGCCCTGCCCTTGGCCTGCTGGGGGGTGGCCTCTTCTCATGGGGCGTCCGGAACGGGGCTGACCTGACCCTGCGTACAGCCTGGGGAAACTGAGGCTGGCAGGGGTGGAGCGCCCACCCTCCAGGCAGTGTCTGGACATAGGGAAGGCCCCCCTGCCCCTCTTCACCCCCCTCCCCCCTCCAGCATCCTGGGCTGCGTCCCCACTGCGGGTCTGGCCCGCCGGGCAGTGGGGGTGCCCTCTCCTCCCCCCGCCCCGACCCTCGGCGCTGGCCTCTGTGGGTGGCTCTGCCCGCCGCCGGTTTTCGGGGCCTGGGGTGCTGGCGTGCTGACAGCTGCCCCAGCCGGGTGCGCCCCCAGACCTCAGAAGGGCCGCGTGTTTATCTGAAGCCTCACAAACAGTTTACAGGCCCCGGAGCGGGCTCCAGGCGGGACGGCTGCCGGCGGCCCGGGGCGGTGAGGGGCAGACGGCGGGTGTGCGTGCCGGCGGCCCCCCGGGGGGCCTGGCTCCGGCCGTGCGCCCTGCTCTCCCGGTCCCCCCACTCTGGGGTTGGGTTGTATCCCCCCAAAGGCCGAGCTGAAGTCCCGCCTGGGGATGCGGCCCGGTTTGGAAACGGGATCCCGGCCGATGTGGTCAAGTTCAGGTTGAAGGGGCCCCACCAACTGCCCCCCCCCCCCGGGGGCCGATCAGGAGGCCGCGTGCAGGGAGAGAGAGGCCGTGTGGACAGACGGCTGAGAGGGCGGCAGCCAGAAGCCAGGATTGTGGGGGCGACCGGAGCGGGAAGGACAGAGGAAGGATTCTTCCCGAGACACTCGTCCCCTCCAGCCTCCAGACCGTGAGCAACCCTGCCTGCTGCTGCGACAGCAGGGGTGGTTGTTCCTTACGGCCTGGGCTGGTGCCCCCCACCCCCAGGGTCTCCGCTGGGCCCCTCCCTGTGCCCCCCCAGGGTCTCCGCTGGGCCCCTCCCTGTGCCCCCCCCCCAGGGTCTCCGCTGAGCCCTTCCCTGTGCCCCCCACCCCCAGGGTCTCCGCTGGGCCCCTCCCTGTGCCCCCCCCACCCCCAGGGCCTCTGCTGGGACCCTTCCCTGTGCCCCCCCCCCCCGGCTCTTGGGTTGAGACCCGTACACTTACATCAAGGGCCACTTGGGCACGGCCACCGGGGCCCCGGCCTGCTGTGGGCGGCAGGACCTGGTTACGCCTAATGGCGCCTGGCAGGTCCCAAGGTCCTTGCGCCCCCAAACCTCAGGGTCCCGCGCAGACCCGCAGGCCCCCCGTGGCCGGCACAGGGTCCCGGGCGCGTGAGCGGAGCCGGCACCCCTGGCCCAGCCGGGCCGTCCGCACCGGCCGGGACGGCTGGCTCTTGGGGGCCGGACCGCCGTGAGGACAGAGTGCGTTCGCGGGGCTGCCAGGCGATGGTGCGGGTGCAGTCGGAGTGCTGGCTCCTCGCTGGCGGGGAGAGGACGCGCTCTGGGGCCCCGTCTCCTCCTGCCTCCACCCACGTGCGCAGGCACCCGCCCGCCCCCCTCCCTCTCCCGGGCTCCCGCCTGGTCACCGAGCCCTGGACCTGTCTGGGCAGCCAGAGTGATGGTTACACCCCAGTTCTCAGCGCCCAGGCTCCTGCTCAGCCCTGAGCCCCCAGCCTGCCCGCCCCTCCCGTGCTTACTGCCCCCTCCCTGCTGGGCAGGCGCCGGCCCCCTCCTCCGGCTCTCCAGCTCTCTGCTCCCTTCCCTTCGCCAGGCCTTTCTCCACACGGTCCCCCAGCCCCTTTCCCTGGTCAGCGCTGCCTCATCCTGAGACCCGCCTCCCCCAGGAGACCCCAGGGCTGCGTCCCGGCCTGTGCTCGTCCGCGTGGCGGCTGTCACGCCAGGACGGGCGGGCGGTGTGCCCATTGCAGGCGGCCGGAAGGCGGAGGCCGGCTGTGCCGCCCGCACCCCGCCACCCTGTGCCGCCCTGCGGGCTGTTGCTGCCGCGGCTCCCGCTCAGGGAGAAGGGGGCAGCGCTTTGTGCACGGGGAGCTCCCGCCTCTGTGTTCCGGGCCCGCTGCCCCAGCCTTGTCTTTCGGGTCCATTGTGAGCTCTGCGGGCAGCAAGAGCGGCTTTCGCCTGGGAAGCTCCAGGCTCCCGGGGTTCTGTGGGTGCTCCTCCTCGCGGGGCCTCAGCCTGAGTCGGCTGCACCCCCCTCGGCTGTCACCAGGAACTTGGGGAGACCCGCTCAGGAGCAGCCAAGGCCCAGGATGCTCTCTTCGCCTCCCAGTCAAGTCCGTTGATTCGGGAGACAGGAATCCAGGGCAAGACTTTCCCAAGAGCACAGAGGAGGGGGGGGGGCACTGGAGCCTGCGTGGTGACTGTGGGCCTGCCCTGTGATGACTTTGGCCTGCCCTGTGATGACCTTGGGCCTGTCCCTGTGATGACGTTGGGCGTGCATTTGTGATGACCTTGGGTGTGCCCCTAAGATGACCTTGGGTGTGCCCCTGTGATGGCCTTGGCCTGCCCTATGATGACCTTGGGCCTGCCCTGTGATGGCCTTGGCCTGCCCTGTGATGACCTTGGGCCTGTCCTGTGATGACGTTGGGTGTGCATTTGTGATAACCTTGGGTGTGCCCCTATGATGACTTTGGGTGTGTCCCTATGATGGCTTTGGCCTGCCCTGTGATGACCTTGGCCTGCCCTATGATGACCTTGGGCCTGCCCTGTGATGGCCTTCGGCCTGTCCTGTGATGGCCTTGGGTGTGCCCCTATGATGGCTTTGGCCTGCCCTGTGATGACCTTGGCCTGCCCTATGATGACCTTGGGCCTGCCCTGTGATGGCCTTGGCCTGCCCTGTGATGACCTTGGCCTGCCCTATGATGACCTTGGGTGTGTCCCTGTGATGGCCTTGGCCTGCCCTGTGATGACCTTGGGCCTGCCCTGTGATGACCTTGGGTGTGTCCCTGTGATGGCCTTGGCCTGCCCTGTGATGACCTTGGGTCTGCCCTGTGATGACCTTGGGCCTGCCACTCTGGTGACCTTGGGCGTGTCCCACGTGATGACCTTCGGTGTGCCCTGCTACCTCCCCTAACAGCAGTGATGGGAATGGGCTCCCTGAAGACAGCATGCGCAGTCAGTAACGTCAAACTTCTAAAGAAACAGCAGGCACACCCGCACAGTCCCGCCCTTCACGCCGGTCTGGCACTCCTCTGAGACGAGAGGCGTGCGTGGGCTCTGTGGGCTCCGTGTCCCGGGGCCCCTTGGACCAGGCTCGGTGACCTGGCCCGAGTCCAGCGCTCTGCTGTGTGGGGGGCACGCGGGGCCCTGGCGAGGGCCGCGGGGGTTTATGTGATCCGAGCCCATCCCCTGGTGTCCGCACACTCGCTTCTGTGTATTTTCCCGAAGCTGAACAGACCCCTGAGACTGAGCAGCTCCGTGCCGGGCGTGCGTTTCCCCGTAAAAATATCTCTGCGGGTCATGTTTTCACAGGCAGATGCTGCCGTGTGGGGCCGGCCTGCGGCGGGCAGCGCCGGGCTGGGCCGCGGGCACCGGGGCCACGCTCCCCACGGTCGCAGCAGCCGGAGGCACCGCAGCTCCCTGCCGCTCGCGGGGGCCGGTGTGATGCTCAGCCTCCGGGGGCAGCGTGACGGCCACTGTCCCACGTTGCGGGGGACACGCACGAGGCCACACAGCCCGCGAGGGGCAGGCAGGCTCAGAAGCCGGGGTGTCTGTCTGAGCCCAGCTTGTCACCAACCGGGGTGCGGCCACGGCCCTCATGCAAATCTGCCTGCGCCTGGGTCTCCCATCAGCCCGCGTCCCTGTGGCCTCCAGCAGGTTCCGGGGGGGCCTTATCTCAGGAAGGTTCCCCAGTTCTCCTTGCTGCCCATCCAGAGCGCCCAGCACATTCCTAGGTGCGGTCCACACTGGGGCGCGCTCCGGGCAGCAGTGGGGGTGAGCAGGGGCAAGGAGGCAGGCCCAAGGGCGCTCACAGCCGGACAGGGACACCCTCCGCGGAGGCTCAGCAGACCCGGCACACGGGGGGCTCAGTGACCCGGGGGAAGGAAGCACCTCGGCACCACCCCTCCCTCAGTGCCGGCACCCGGGTCCCGGGAGCACAGCCCTGAGGCACCCCGTCCTCGGTGCGCCGCAGCAGCCCAGAGCGGGGTTCTGTAAGCAGTGTTTGAACAAAACCGTATCATATTTAGAACCATTTAGTCCGGGGGGCGGGGCCTGAGCGGCTGGAGAGTATGGCTCCCGTGTTAGCTGGGGGGCAAGAGGTTTTACACTCCAACCGCGTCACAAACCGGGAGAGCCGTCCAACCCAGAGTGCGTGCGTGCGTGCGTGTGTGTGTTGGTGGTGTGTGTAGGTGTGTACGTAGGCGTGTGTAAGTATGTGTTGGTGTGTGTGTAGGTGTGTGGTGGTGTGTGTGTACGTGTGTTTAGGTGTGTGTGTAGGTGTGTGTAAGTATGTGTTGGTGTGTGTGTAGGTGTGTGGTGGTGTGTGTAGGTGTGTGTGTAGGTGTGTGTGTGTAGGTGTGTGTAAGTGTGTGGTGGTATGTGTGTAGGTGTGTGTAGGTGTGTGGTGAGGGAATTTCCACGTGGCCCAGAGTGGGCAGTGCTGGTGGCTACATGGACAGATGCCGGGAGGGCTGCGCAGGGCTGCTGCATCAGTCCCCCATGGCATCTGGAAGTGAGAGGAGAGAGCATAGCCATGAATTCCCCCCTGGAGGAGGCAAAATTGAGCTGGAGACTCAGCAAAGTCAGCCATGTGATAGATGTAGCAAGGACGGCGGACAAGAGACAGGAAGTGAGCGTGGGGAGCAGGCCTCTACGGAGCAGTGTCTCCTGCGTCCCAGCGAACCAGTGCCTTTCTCGGCTCTGCTCACACCGTTGCTCCCCGCACTCTTGGCCTCACGGTGTAGGGCTCTGTCTGCCATCAGCAGTGGATGGCATGACCCCAGACACATGAGGGGACTTGACCACGTCCCACAGCTGGTGAGGAATGGAACTGCGGGCCACCCTCAGTCGAGCGCTGTGTTGTGTGAGCAATGAGCTACTGCTTGTGCATGGATGTCCTCACGTTCTGTGATGGTTAATTTATGTGTCCATTTGGCTGAGCCACAGTGTCCTAATTTGTGGTGAAACATTCTTTTAGATGTTTCTGTGGAGGGGTGTTTTTGGATTCAATTGACTTTGAGTAAAGCAGATAGCCCTTCCTCCTGTGGGTGGGCCTCATCCAATCAGGTGAAGGTCTGAAGAGAAGAAGAGACTGACCTCCCTCCGCGAGAGGGAATTGTGCGGTAGATAGGTGCTGAACTTGAACACAGAATTCTCCCTGGGTCTCCAGCTTGCCGGCCTACTCTGCAGATTTTGGACTTGTTAATCTCCATAGTTATGCAAGCTAACTCCTTAAAATCTCTCTCTCTACACCCATCCACCCACCCAACCACCCATCTGTCCATGCACCCATCCATCCACTCACCCATCTATCCACCCTCCCATCCATCCATCCATCCATCCACCCATCCATCCAGCTACCCATCCATTCACCCATCCATCTACCCACCTATTCATCCACACTCCATTCACCCACCTATCCATCCATCCATCCATCCATCCACCCTCCCATCCATCCATTAATTCATCTACCCATCCATCCATCCATCCATCCACCCTCCCATCCATCCATCCACCCATCCATCCAGCTACCCATCCATTCACCCATCCATCTACCCACCTATTCATCCACCCTCCATTCACCCACCTATCCATCCATTCATCCATCCATCTATCCATCCATCCATCCACCCTCCCATCCATCCATTCATTCATCTACCCATCCATTCATCCATCCATCCATCCATCCATCCATCCATTCATCCACCCTCCCATCCATCCATCCATCCATCCATCCATCCACCCACCCACCCATCCACCCATCCATCCATCCACCCTCCCATCCATCCATCCATCCATCCACCCACCCATCCATCCAGCTACCCATCCATTCACCCATCCATCTACCCACCTATTCATCCACCCTCCATTCACCCACCTATCCATCCATTCATCCATCCATCCATCCACCCTCCCATCCATCCATTCATTCATCTACCCATCCATTTATCCATCCATCCATCCATCCACCCATCCATCCAGCTACCCATCCATTCACCTATCCATCTACCCACCTATTCATCCACCCTCCATTCACCCACCTATCCATCCATTCATCCATCCATCCATCCATCCATCCATTCATCCACCCTCCCATCCATCCATCCACCCACCCACCCATCCACCCATCCACCCACCCATCCATCCATCCATCCATCCACCCTCCCATCCATCCATCCATCCATCCATCCATTCATCCATCCATCCACCCACCCCACTGGCTCTGCTGCTCTGGAGAATCCTGATGACAATACACCTTCTCAAGAGGGGGTGGCAGTAGGAGGGAGAGCCCAAGACTGGGGAACCGGCGCTGGCTGGAGCGGAACCTTTTGGCATACGGAGCAGCCCAAGAAGGGGCCATGCCAAGGAGCTGTGACGAGCAGAGTGAGTTCTGAACAGGTGGAAGCAGAGCAGGAAAACGGGGTGGTATCTGCACAAGGAACCCAAGACTAAGCTTGCCTCTGCCATGCTCTTTTCAA
This sequence comes from Antrozous pallidus, assembly GCA_027563665.1. Taxonomy (NCBI): domain Eukaryota; kingdom Metazoa; phylum Chordata; class Mammalia; order Chiroptera; family Vespertilionidae; genus Antrozous; species Antrozous pallidus. The sequence goes on along the minus strand of CM050515.1, from coordinate 110,896,960 downwards.
GCCATCGTCTGCATATGCTTCTGTGTCCCCTCTGCCCGGTGTCCTTGTCCCGTTGTCTTTGAGGTCCTTTCTGTCCAGGGTTCAATAAGCTCCAGAGCGAGAGAGCAGCAATTAAAGTGCACAAGGGCCCCCGACCTCTGCCTGTGCCCCCTCTGTAGGCACCTGCCAGGGACCACCTCTCCCTCCCTCCAATGCGGGGTGGGGGTAGCCAGAGCTGGTGGGAGTCTGGTCCAGGCCCTGCTTCAGCAGGTCTAGCTGTGGGGCTTAGATGCACCTTCGCCTCAGCATCCACATTCCCTCCCTCCCGAGCGGGCGGAGGCGCTGCCCGGCGGCTTGCTCTGGGTCAGTAGGCGGTGATGTGACCCCTGGAATGGGCAGGCGGGAGGTGTCCCACTTGCCTTCCTTTCATGGGCTCCCAAGCCCCATCTCCCACGGCCCCCGACAGGGGCTTCTCGCGGCTGGTTCGAGGCCTCGCTCCTCGGCATGCAGGCGGCTGTGTCCTCCACGGGGGTGTCTGCCTCAGTCCGCTCAGCCAGGGTCCACCCACAGGCGCATTGAGGGCCCTCTTCCGGGCCCTGTCTTCAGGCGTGAGGTCCCGAGGCACCAGGGTTAGAACCTCAACACGGACCCCGGCCGGTGTGGCTCCGAGGATAGAGCGCCGGCTTGTGGCCTGAAGGGTGTGGGTTTGGTTCTGAGCAAGGGCACGGCCTCGGCTGCAGGCCCTCCCCTGCCTGGGCCGTCCTGTGTGCAGGAGGCAACCGAGCGAGGTGCTTCACATCCATGTTTCTCTGTCTCCCCTTCTCCCTTCCACTCTCTCTAAAACTCAGTGGAAAATACTCTTGGGTGAGGATTAACATCAACAAAAAAAAGAAAGGAACTTCAACACGGGAATTCTGAGGACGCGCAGTTCAGTGGTGACGCCCTGGAAGGTAAGGGCTTGCTTGTTCTCCTCCCCCTCGTGGGGAAACAGAGCCACCAGGGCCGCATCCTGCCTAGGCACGCCAAGCAGCCTTGTCCTCCACTCCCCCCCAGGGCTAGCCCATCCCCTCGGGCACACCTCAAAGGCGGGGCCTGGCGAGGTGGCCGCACCCCGCTCCCGACCTCACACCGCACCGGCCGCCCCCTCGGCGGTGGCCTAGGTGTAATCAGACCCCGAGTCAGATGCCGCGGCATTAACAATCCTCCGAGCGGCGTAAACAGAATCTAAATCAAACGCCGGGAAAGGATATTGCCTTTTAAATGGGCCCTGACAGCTGCGGAAAATATTACGCCCACGTCGATCCTGACACGCCAGACGCTGGGCCTCCCAGAGCCGCGTGCGCGGTTTCGCTTTATTACGGGTCGCACGCCGTGAAGGGAGGCCGTAATCGTGTTGTGCGCTGACCTCCGTTTTTATAGCCCTGCATAAACGGCAGTTACCGCATTAGACGGCCATGTTTACAGACGGAGGAATGAAAACGCGCCGGTTTACTGTGCGCGGAAACCCGAGAGCCGCCGGGGCAGGGCCTGCGTTTTGTTTGTTGGGGGCCCGCCCTGATGGGGGCAGACAGCCCGACAGGCAGGGACAGGGAGCAGGGCGATGCGGGCACCTCCCTCCCATCGTGGAGAGCCGGCGGTGGGGGGATGTCTCTGTGGGACACGGGTGAGTGGGAGGATCTGGTCAGGGGAGGGTTCTCCGTGGGACATGGGTGAGCAGCAGGAGGCTCTGGACAGACCGGGGGGAAGCGGGGAAGTTGGCAGAGGGGGGGTGTTCTCCGTAGGACACAGCGGGAGGCTCCGGTCCCAGGAGCTGGTTTCTGTCTGGATGCGCGGGCTGAGCAGAGAGGACCTGTCTTGTGAGCTGTTCGGAGCTGGGTTGGTCCGGCTCTGCTTCATGGTTCTGTGACCTTGAGCATGAACCCTCGGAGCCTCAGTTTTCACATCTGGAACATGGGAGTGAGAATACCGTCTCACAGGTCCTCCTGAGGAGTGAGAACGGAAGCAGAGGGTGCTGGGCAGTCAGGGAAGGTCCCGGCTGTGTCCCTCCTCTTCCCTTTTGAGGTCCTGTTCCATTTGTTCCGTGGACCTGGGTCCCCGGGGAGTGCCTCCCACGTAGCCACGGCCGTGGCGGGGAGCCCCCGTGCTGCCCGGAGGAGTCTCTGCATCTGCTTCTTTCTGCCCAATGCAGGTGGGAGGGGGGCAGCTGGCCCAGGGCCCGAGAGTGGGGGGAGGATAGGGACACCTCCAGCAGCGACAGTCAGTGTCAAGGCCAGCAGCCAAGGAAGGTTCAAGTTCGAGTTAACCTTTGAGTGAAAACCCAAAATACACTGAGTGGCCAGATTATTATGATCTCTGAACGCACAATAATTTGGCCACTCAGTGTGTGTGTGTGTGTGTGTGTGTGTGTGTGTGTGTATGTGTATGGCTGGGGTCCAGGCAGCCTGGCTAGGGAAAGGAGACATGGGTGGTTGGCTGGCCTGCTTGCTGGTCAAACTCCTGGTCAAGGGGAATATTTGCATATTAGCCTTTTATTCTATAGGATATCCACTGAGTGGCCAGATTATCATGCGTTCAGAGATCATCATAATCTGGCCACTCAGTGTAGTTCCCGAGAACAACTACACGGCAGCCTTGGGGAGAAGAGGTGCCACATGGGGGGCACAGGGCAAAGGCTGGAGTGAGGGGCAGTGCTGGGGGTGAGGTTAGGAGTCCAGATGGGTGTGTGACCCCATCACACAGACAGTGCTACCATCTGCCTGCTGGCTACCGCCCCGGCTGGGCACCGGGAGGCTAATGCTCGCAATGGGCAAGCCGCTGGAAGTTTGGGGTGCTATAGATGGAATGTTTGTGACCCCCCTAATCCGTGTGTGGAAGCTCTGACCGACAATGTGATGGTATCTGGAGGCGGGGCTTTTCGGGGGTGATTAGGTGTTGACCAGGCCATGGAGGTGGGGCCCCAGCGATGGGATTAGTGCCCTTTCAGGAAGAGGGAGACCCCGAGCTTTCTCTGCTCACATGCAGAGAGGAGGGGAGCACACGGTTAGACGGTGGCCACCCCAAGCCAGGCCTCCCGCTGTGGCAGCCGGGGAGGTCGCCTTTGAGGCCAGCGCTTCTCTGCCCTTGAGACCCATCCGGGGTGTCCCTGGTCCTCAGGAGGGCGTGGACTGCGGTGCGGGCGGACCGCGGTGGGCTGCCCCCGATTCCATCAGGTCGGCCCGGGCGGCGGCGGCGTGGCCACCGTGATGCGGGATGACGCCGCCGGGTCCCCGTCGGCAGGGACACACGGTGGCGATCGCCGCGCCGGTCCCGGTCCCGATCCACACGCTCACTCAGGTGCTGACCTGGCGCCGACTGGGCAGCACCAGCAGCACCGCAGGGAGCGAGCTGCTGGGCGCGTGGGGGCGTGTGCGGCACATGGCACCCCCTCCCCCCCGGGGGCCCCAGGAGTGGCTCCGGGCAGCTGTGGGAGGGGCGACAGCCGGGGTGGAGCTGGGCCCAGAGAGCGCCCTGTCCCCAGAGCAGCCACCCCGTCTTACCCGTGTGGTTCTGGGTGAAATGACCTGAGGACCGCAGGCTCCTCGAAGATGGGGGGGGGGGGGGTGTGCAGCCTGCAGCCCCCGGGCCCGGGCCGCCCATGGGGCTCTGGCTCATTGCTCCCCTCGCCGGTGCCCACCGTCCCACAGCTTGTCATTGCATCTGTCACGCTGCCCCCCCCCCCCCCAGCCGAGGCTTCTGCAGGGTCTGTCCCCCCGTGGCATCTCACGTTCAGGGCGCTCTGCTCAGGGCTCCGGAAGCCGCGTGGGCCTGGTCCCGGGACCCGCCCCCCCCCCCCCCCCCCCGCCCCGTGCTGGCCCGCCCGCACCCACACGCAGCACCTCCTGGGAGCGCGCTGTCTCCCCACCCCCCGCCCCCACCCCCTCTCCTCATTCCTAAACTACCCGGGAGGCCAAGATTCCGTCCCCGAGTGTTTGTTTGACTTCCCTCTTCCTGTAAACACGGGCCGGCGACAGCGCTGCTCCGGGAGGAGCTCAGGACGGGCGACCGCAGGCCGGGTTCGGCTGGGCCAGGCCCCCGGCAGGGCCGAGCCTCCTGGAAAGCGGAGGAAGGGGGTGTGCATGTGTGTACATGTGTGCATGCGTGTACCTGTGTGCATGCGTGTCCAGGTACTCCCTGACTCCTGGGTCCAGGAGGCCTGAGGCCAGCCTTGTGCCGCCTGCTCCAGCCCCACTGGGCTGGGCTGGGTGACGGCCACAGGCCTCGCCCTGAGCTCAGCCGCCCCATCTCGCCCCCCCCGCCCCGTGCCCTCCTCACGCTGGCCATGCATGGGGTCTCCCCAGAGGCAGCCGTGGCAGCGTGGCCGTCTGGCTGGGGAAGGGGGACATTGGTGTGGCCCGTTGGTCCCATTGCTGTTCCGCTTGCTGTTCCCGCCCTGACCTTCGACCTGTGAGCCCCCTGCCGGGAAAGCCCACCGCGTGGGCAGTGCGGTCACGGGCAGACCCTCACCCTCCACGGCCGCCACCCCTGTGCCCCCACACGCCGCCTCCGCTCCTGCGGGCTCACTCACACAACACTGAGCCCACACGCCTGTCTAACAGTCTACACGTGCCCACACATGACCCCAGGGACAGCTCCACATGTACACACACGTGCACACAAGCACACGCACAAACACATGTGTACACAAGCACACACATGTTCACACACACAAATATATACACCAGCACACACACTCGTGTGTGCGCACACATGCACGCGCACAGACACACACACGCACATGCCCCTCCACAGTGCCCTCTTTTCCTTCCCGGGGGAGAGCGAGGGGTGGGGGTCCCCCTGAAGGCTCCACATGTCCCCTGCAGAGCGCCAGCCCCCCTCCCACCCACACACACGTCCTCCAGCGTCAGCGACCTGAGTCCCTTCGGTAACCCGGCCTCCCAGGGCTCAGTGTGGGGTTCAGCAGGGCCCCCCCCCCAGGGACCCCAGGAAGTGAGCCGGACCTGGCCGAGCAGAGGCAGCCTGCTTCTGACCGCACCGTGGCGCAGGGATGGGCAGCCCCTGGCTGGAACTTTCCAGAAGGAGGCCGTCCCCTCCGCTGCACCGGTAACTGGGAGCCCAGAGACGCGTGGAGTGAACCCACCCTGGGCAGCAGGCCTCCCATCCCTGGCTCCCTGGTGGGCCTGTGCCGGGGGGGTGGGGGGGAGAGGAGGAGCCGCGGGAGCCCTCACAGGCATGGGATGGCCATCCTTCAGCCCCAGCAGGCGGGGTGGCCTCTGGCCCTGCACCGGGGCGCCCTGAGTGGGCCAGGCCTGGTGGGAAGCCAGTGGGGCCAGGTGGCTGGTTAAGGGGCTGAAGTTAGGGCTGCAAGTTCCAGACCTGCCCTTCCTGCGCCCCATCCCCACCCCCCCTTTTGGGCAGCTCCGGGCCCGCTGCCCCCTCCCTCCCCCCTGTGTGAGCCGCCAGGCCTGCGGCCGCTCTGACCCTGTGCCCCCCCCCTTTGGGCAGCTCCGGGCCCATCGACCCCCCCACACCCCTGTGCCAGGAGCGCGGGGTCCCCTCTCGGGCGGGGCTCCCGCTCCGGGCCCTCGGCTCCTTTTGGCGGATGGGACGGGGTCGTGGACACAGCACCCGCCTCGGCCCTCCCACGGCCAGTCCTGAGCAGGCCCCCTGCTTCCCCGGAGCCCCTGGCCTGCAGGGGGACTGGCCTTCCTGCCTCCGCATCCCGCTCCTTTACTGTTCTTCCCGGCACAGGGTTTGAATGAGCACCTGCCCCCAGGCCTGGCCCGCTCTGCTCCGGAGGCAGCAAACGCCGACGGTGATTTCGAGGGTAAGATGAGATGGTTGCCTGGTGCGTGGGACGTGCTCGGGGACATTGCCACCGTCGTGATCGCCGGTCATGTTTTCTCCTTGGACCCAGCTCCCCCTCCTCCCCCTCACGCCCTCCCCCGCTCCCCCGCTCCCCCGCTCCCCTGCATGGCACCCCACAGTGTGCTCCAGATCAGCCGCCAATCAGATGTCCCGCAACTTGTCCCCAGTCCTGGCACCTGCCAGGGGCCCGGCTGCAGCTGCTCTTCCTGCGTCTCTGCCTTTGAACTGTAAGGTAGGGGCTCAAGTGTCCCCCTTGGAGCGAGGCCAGGGGCGCCTCCCTCACCCCCCGTGAGCCGCCCCCTCCCTCCAGCGGGGTTTCTGTGGGAAGATGCAGGGACTTGCAGGAGGCAGTCATTTTCGGGCCCAGATGGCTGCACCCCCGGCTCTTCCCCGAACAAGATGCGGTCCCTCCCGCTCCGTGGCCAGTGATTAAAGCGAACGTATTCAAAGCAGAGCGTCCCGCGAAATCAAAGGGAAAGCGAAGCATGCGTGAAACCCCAGCAGTTTCAGGTTCCCGCCGGAATATCAAAGAACGCTGAAATGCAGGAATAGCAAATCCCAGCGGGCTCCTTCTCATGGTTTGCATTTACAGACGCGATTCCGGGGCCGAAGCCAGCCGCCCCGACGAGGCTCCCGTGGAATGGAGGCTGCCTGCGCTGAAAGGAACCAGCCTGGGCGCCCGGCCCGCCTCCTTCGCCGGCTGTCAGTCAAGGCCTCGCGGGGGAGCTCTCGGTCCCACGTCACGCCAGGTGTCGGGGAACGCGGAGTCACGGGTGGGGGCGTAGGTCATGTTCCTGCCTTAAGGAATCGCAGTCCTTCTGCTCAAAAAGACGGACCCTTAGCATAGCAGGCAAGGCTCTCCAGCGAAGCAATTCTTACCCATGTGTGTGCATGTGTATATATGTGTATATGTACATGTGTGTGCGTGTGTATGCACATGTGAGTGTGTGTGTGTGTCTACCTGTCATCTCTCTATCTCTCTCTCTCTGTTACCTAGCTCTCTATCCATCCATCTAGAGATTTATTCTTGGACCGTGGTCGACAAACTGCGGCTCGTGAGCCACATGCGGCTCTTTGGCCCCTTGAGTGTGGCTCTTCCACAAAAGACCACGGCCTGGGCAAGTGTATTTTGAAGAAGCGGCGTTAGAAGAAGTTTAAGTTTAAAAAATGTGGCTCTCCAAAGAAATGTCAGTCGTTGTCCTGTTGGTATTTGGCTCTGTGGACTGATGAGTTTGCTGACCGCTGGTCTAGGACATTGGCTCACGGGATTTGGGGGCAAAACCTGGAAGTCTAGCCGGCAAGGTGGACATTCCAGCAAGACTCAATATTGCACCTTTAAAAAAAAAAAAAAATATATATATATATATATATATATATATATATATATATATATTTTATGATTTCAGAGAGGATGGGAGAGGGAGAGAGGGACAGGAACATCAACGACGAGAATCACTGACTGGCTGCCCCGGCTCCCAGCTCCCGGGTGAGACTCAGCACCCCGCGGGAGGGGCCTCCCGCTCAGCTCTGGCTGCGAGGCTCTGCTCCAGGCCAGGTGTCTGCGGGGTCTGGGCCCCCCTCCTCAGCGAGCCCCACAGGTAGGCAGCTCTCCCCAGGGAGGCAGGCCAGGGTTACCGGCCGGTCGCCAGCTTGCTCACAAGGTGCAAATTCCTCCAGATATCATTGCTGACATGTACACGTAAGAAACTGCTTGACATTGAAGCTAGGACTTAGAACTGTTGGACATTGAAATTGGGACTCAAACATTTTCTTTAAAAAATTATGCGTTTATTTCTAGTCTGCAGAGGCAGATTTTTTAAAGAAAAGAAATGGGGGGAAAATAGAAACAGAGGCAAAGAAGCATGGAACAGACTGTCAAACTACAGCGGGAAGGCAGAGGAGGTGGGGGGCGGGGGGATGAAAGAGATCAACCGAAGGACTTGTATGCATGCATATAAGCATAACTAATGGATACAAGACACTTTAAACAATAAAAATAAGTAAATAAATAATGAATGGAAAATGTAAAAAAAAAAAAAAAGGTGCAAACTCCCCTAACGGGGCATGTGGGTGAACGTGGAGATGGTGACGAGTCCAGGAGCTCTGGCAGCACCCACACGCCGCCCACCGAGCCCCAGGAGCAGACCCGTTCTCCCGTGCCCACGGGCTGTTCTCCAGCGCAGACCACATGCTGGGCCGTGAAGCAGCCTCGGGATTCAAAGACGCCTGGAGCACGCGTGTTCTCTGGCTCTCACGAGCGGCATCGGGAATCAGGAACAGGCGGACATCGGGGAGACCCACAAGCACGTGGAAATGAACCCAAATGGCCAGGGAGTCCAAGAACAAGTCACGAGAAGATCAGGAACGACGGTGAGACCAGGGACAGCGAGAGGGACCCGCACCGGCGAGAGGGTCTGTGTGCGGAAAGAGCCTCAGAACCCCGGCTGCCGTCTGAACTGGAAGAACCAGCAGACGCAACCCAACACGAGTGAGGAAACCATCCGCGTCGGAGGAGGTGAACGAAGCAGGGAAGAGACAGCAGTGGAGGAAAATCAAGGCAACCGAACGCCGGGTCTCGGGAAGGACCCGCCATGTTGACGGACGCACCTTCCGCGAGGCCGACCAACACAGAGGAGAAAGCAGCGGCCGGCGTGGCCCGGGGGCGGGGGTGGGGGGGCGGAGCGGCGACCTAGGACCCAGGAGGCCAGGGTTCGGTGCCCGGGCGGGGCGCAGGCCCGGGGTGCGGGCTCCATCCCCAGTGCGGGGCGTGCAGGGGGCAGCCGGTCCATGATTCTCTCTCCTCACGGGTGTTCCTCTCTCTCTCCCTCGCCCCTCCTCTCTGACATCAATAAAAATATATAAAAAACGTGAAAAGACAGAAAAGGGGCAAATGGCTGAAATCGGGAAGGAAAGAGGAGACACCCCAATGGACTTTACGGAATAAAAAGGATGGAGAGGGAGGACTCTGTGTCGCCACGCCCACGGGTCCGCTGGCGTGGGGGGACAGACAGATGTTAGAACCACAGCTGCAAGCTGGGGGTCCCTGAGTCTGTAAGATGGGCGACCACAGGTTAAAAACACACCAGCCACCAGAGCTGAGTGGACAAGACACAGGGACTCCGCACGGACCTCTGCCATCACAAGCTATTGCCTATTGCCTTAGGCAAACTGCGGCTCTTTGGCCCCTTGAGTGTGGCTCTTCACAAAATACCACGGCCTGGGCAAGTGTTTGGAAGAAGTGGTGTTAGAAGAAGTTTAAAATATTTGCCTCTCCAGAGACATTTCCATCGTTGTGCTGTTGACATTTGGCTCCGTGGACTCATGAGTTTGCAGACCACTGCCGCAGTCATTTACAAACTCGCCACAAAGGAAAAGAATCAGCCAAACGTTTAAAGAAGAACGGATCCCAGTGCTTCCACACTCCCCGCACATGCTTCCAGCCACCACCGCCCGGCACCCAAACCGCACACGCCCGCTCGCCCGGAGCGACAGACGTGCACACGTGAACGGGGAGGCCAGGTTCTCTGCGGAGTCCCGTAACGCGGACCAGCCATACGGACCGGAGAGGCGTGCACCCCAGCAGGTGGGATGCATGCAGGTGCGGGCTGGGTGCGGGCTGGGTGCGGCAGTGAGGGCAGGAGGGGGGAGAGGCAGGCAACTCTGAGAGATTCGTGCCGTGCCCCGGGGTGGAAGATCGAGCCATGGCAGTTGCGGGGGGGGGGGGGGGGTAGCTGGGCGTTCCGGTTGGACAGGTGTGGCCGGTGTGGGAGACAGCCTAGCGGAGGCCGTGGTGACCATGTGCAGGCGGTAACACGGCACCACGGTGCGGGAGGAGTGTCTACTGCTGCTCTTCCCTCCGTGTTTTACTGACTTCAGAGAGGAGGGAGGGGAGAGAGGGCGGGGGGGGGGGAGGAATAGCAATGATGAGGGAATCATGGATCAGCTGCTCCCGCACGCCCCACACTGGGGATGGAGCCTGTGACCTGGGCCTGTGCCCTGACCGGGAATCGAACCCTCACCTCCTGGTTCATAGACTGATGCTCAGCCTCTGAGCCAGGCCGGCCGGGCGTCCTTCCGGTCCGTGAACGAGAGGAGCAGGGGTGGGCAGGGAAGGTGCTCCGGAAGGGGACCGTCCTGGGCCGCAGCAGGAAGGAGCCGGCTCCTGGGGACTTCACCGAACAGCGGACTCACCACCGCCCTCCCCCGCCAACGCCTATGCACTTGGCCGCCCAAACATCAGCCTTTTGGAGCGAAGATCACGTTTTTTTAACGATTCGGACACGTGCTCTTTCTCGGTTTCTGGCGCTTGCAAAGCAAGCACAAAGCTTACGTTTTTATTTTAAAAGCGTCGTAACCACTGTTAGAATACTTTGAAAATCACCCATACTCCTACCTTGTTCCTCCCCAGGGAGCCCGGGTACACGCCACACCCGTCGCCCCTCACACCCCTCACACACACGCGTGCACACACATCCACACAGCCCGCCGTGCGCTTCAGAGCAGGCGAAGGCCAACAACCCGCCCTCACACACCCTCCCCGAGCCCTGTGCTTAGGGCCGGCACCTGGCACACAGCAGGTGCTCAATAACGGCTCTGCAGCCCTGCCGGTCCCACACGGCAACACCTGTTGTCACGGCAAAGCACACGGCCGGCTTGCAGGGCGGTCTTCAGACCCACAGGCCCACGAGGATCCCGCGTGTGTGCGGGTCCCTCGCCGACGCTCCGCACGCGCCGTCCTCACCGACCACACGGCAAGGAGCCGCGCTCTGCATGGGGCTGAGCCACGGGCCGTGTCCGCAGCACACGCCGCCAGGGTGGGCAGGCCGGGCCGGCGCCTGGGGTCCTCCTCACCGCTCCCCGGCTTCGCTGCCAGGCTGCCCTCCGCAGAGGCCATTCGCCCGGCCCGCCGCCCAGCCAGCCCCGGGGGGCAGCCGCATCGCCGGCAGCCGGGTCCTGCGAAAGCGATTCAGCGCGGGGAGTTGGTTACGGAGTGCGGAGTGCGTTGGCCCCGCGTCTGCATTTGGTTCCAGCCACGGGCGTGCCTTTTCCTTTGCAATTTCCCCGCTGGCTTCAGAGCTGCGAAGGTAACTGCTTCTCCAGGAGCCCGGCAGACCCTCAGGAGCGTTTTCCGCTCGGCCGGGGGGGATAATGTGAATTTTTTACGTGTGGCTTTCTTTATTGGAAAAACTAGCCCGACGGCACGGTGGAACGTTTTGAAATGAGGAAAATCATTCCTTCCCACGCGACCACCCCGTCGGAGCCGCCATCTTTGCGTGCCTCCCGGGGTTTTCCGTCTGCACCCGGACTCCGCCTCGTCCTCGCCTGGCCGGTGGCTGCGTCTGCTCTTCCACTTGGCACGACAGCGTGGCCGCTCCCCCGCCTTGCCTCCTGGCCATGACCTTAGGGATGACCTTAGTCGTTGCACAACTACTTAGTGGCGTGGCTGCACCTTACAACCCGATCAGCCAAGGTCTTATTTCTGGGGTCCCTACGCGGCCGTCGGCGTTCTACTATCAAAAACATTTCAGCAAGAAAGGCTTTTGTGCGTTGAGTCTTCCTGGGCCGTTTCTTTAGGACGGAGGCCCGCGGGAGCGATCTGTGAAGGGGACAGCCCGAGCAGACACAGCGGGCGCACGGCCCCCACACTCTGGGACAGCGCCGAGGCTCGGTGTCCAGATGGCTTTCCCAGAATCCCCTTGGCCTGGGGGAGAAGCACCAGAGCCTGCACTCGGCCGCTGGGAGAACGATGGCTCTCTGGCTTCCACGGGGGCCGTTTGGAGACCAGGCGGTGGAAGCCACCCCTCGGGCTGCAGAGCAGACAAGAGAAGGGTCTCGCCACCGAGGACATCGTGGCAATGGGCCTCAACCCTGCACCCCATGTATGGGTGCCGGAAGCCGATCGTTGTCTTAATGACAGAGAGCCGAGGACAGGGAATTGGGAGAGCTGGTCAACCTTAATTGCTCTGAAGGGTTGGAGCTAATTAATGGATGTTGCTGGTTGGAGCAGCCCCCACCTGTCAGTCCTAAGTAGATTCACTGATTGGCTTTTATTGGTGTTTCCTGTGGGGGGAGACAGCTGTATCTTATAATTTTAATCTTAATAAAAGGGAAGATAAAGCCAGAGCGGGTAGTAGTTCTTCCACTGGAGTTGGACTACCACCTGGCCCCCATTTCCAAATTAATGTTTTTCTAAGTCTCTATTCACTGGTGTGCGGCCTTCTCCCGAACCCGAACCCTGAACCGGGACCCTGAATCACGCGGGACGTGAAAGGGGTTCCCTCATACGGACTCATGGGATATCCTCGCCAGCCTGGCGTTCTTGGGGTGTCTGGGCACAGCATCACATCAGAGAGCCCTGTTTCCCGAGCGGGCGGAGGACCGGGGTGTTTCCGAGTGAGGGGGGGCACTGACAGGGACTACACATCTCTCAGACACACACCGGTGCCTTCCACCTGGCACACCCCGCCTGGGAGCCCCCGGGGGAGCGGGGCTCCAGACCACGGACAGCTACCAGGTGGCTAAGGTTGTGCCCGTTTCACAGGCCAGGAAGGAGGGCGCAGCAATCTTTCCAGGTTTCTTGCCTCTGACGGGGAACCCGATCTGTCTAATGGGGAGTGCCTCCATCTCTCTGCTCCTCGGAGGAACCTGGCTGCACCCCGGAGGGGAGGGGGCCCCATTCTCACAGAAAGCCCGCACTGCCGGGTCCGCAGGGGACGGTGTCTGCCCCTGAGCCCCCTGCCCCCCCCTCCCCCCCAGCAGGTTCTCGTCCATCTCCTGTCCCAGCCGGGCCCGCGTCTGGCTCTGACATTTCCCTTCGCCTCACCCCCCACCCCTTTCCCCCCTGATTTCAAGAGCAGGAAGTGTCCGATGCAGAAAATTTGCACAATGCAGAGGGAACCAAACACCATCCAGAATCTCATTCCCAGAGTCAACTCCTGAGAACATGGAGCGTGGTTTCCTTCCAGTCTTTTTTCAGCGCCGGTACTGCGTGCACGCACAGGCTTAACGCACAGCTTCCTCCCCGCGCCTGTCACATCGCCTGGCTGGGAGGCCGTCCACAAACCCACGTCCAGTGAGTCGGTCAGTAAGCGGGGACACTGTGTCCTGGGTCGAGCAGAGTGCCTGGCACCTCCGGGCCATCCACACAACCCTGTCGAATAAAAAAAAAAAAAGAGAGAGAAAATGAATGAACACGTTCTCTCCATCCGCAGCCTGGATGACAGCAGCTTCTCATTAAAACGGAAGGACGTACTTGAGCGCTGTTTTTTCCTAACACGGTGTCGGGAGCATGCTCTCATTCTACCACCAGCTCTTTCTTGTGGTTCCTTTTAGTGGCTGCACAACTTCCCGCCGCTTCTCTTTACTGGTCTCCTGTTGTTGCGTGCTAAGGCGTTTAACATGTTTCATCTCTCTCTGAAAAATCCTAAGATGCAAATAGACAGAACTGGGGAACAACCAAACAACCGGTCGCTATGACACGCACCGCTCACGTGTGGAGTGTGGCAGGCGTTGGCAACAGGCGGCAGAGCATGGAAGGTGGCGGGCATCGTCCGTGGTGGATGGTGGAGCAGGTGAGCTGGGGCCCCAGACCAAGGTGCCGGGGCGCCAGTTGCTGTCCTCGGGGTGAGCCTCTGGTGGTTACTGAAAGTTGTCGGTCCTGCCAGGTGCTTGCACCTGCTGCCAGCGCTGGCCCTAATCGCTTGGCGCTGCCGTGGGTGGGATTGACCTTCTGGGTTTCTCCCCCTCCTCCTGCTCCTGAGGGGCAATCAGGATGGCAGCCACCTCTTGCACCCGTGCCTGCAGTGGCCCCCGTCACTCCACGTCGTCAGCAGGTGTGAGCGGGGCTGGAGCCCTCAGAACGTGGGGGCAGGGCTGCAGGCACACAGGGCACCAGGGGCCGCACAGGAGGGGCCGGGCGGGGGCACGGAGGATGGGCCGAGACCCACCCCTGTGCCTCCAGCAGCCTTGGGGCCCACCGTTCCTTTAAGGGGCACGGATTCGTGCCCTGGCGCCTCGTTGTTACAGGAAGCGTCGGGTTGTCTCTGTGTGTAGCTGCCTGTGTACGTTTTCACCAGGCTCCTCGTGTGCGGTTGCTGGGTCGCAGGTTTCCGATGCGGCAGGATTGACATGATTACGGCGCTTTGTTCAGCTCCAGGTCCGGGCCCGCAGGGCGCACCCCTGTCTTTTCGCTCTGAGCTCGCCATGGCTGAACCCCTGTCTGTTTCGCTCTGAGCTCGCCATGGCTGAACCCCTGTCTTTTCGCTGTGAGCTCGCCATGGCTGAACCCTGTCTGTTTCGCTCTGAGCTCGCCATGGCTGAACCCCTGTCTGTTTTGCTCTGAGCTCGCCATCGAGCATGAACCCCCTGTCTTTTCGCTCTGAGCTCGTCATGGCTGAACCCCTGTCTTTTCGCTCTGACGCTCGCCATGGCTGAACCCCTGTCTGTTTCGCTCTGAGCTCGCCATTCTTCTCGCTCTGAGCTCGCCATGGGCTGAACCCCTGTCTTTTCGCTCTGAGCTCGCCATGGCTGAACCCTCCTGTCTGTTTTGCTCTGAGCTCGCCATGGCTGAACCCCTGTCTTTTCGCTGTGAGCTCGCCATGGCTGAACCCCTGTCTGTTTTGCTCTGAGCTCGCCATGGCTGAACCCCTGTCTTTTCGCTCTGAGCTCGCCATGGCTGAACCCCACCAGCGCTGCTGTCTTCTCAGCACGCTTCGTCTTGCTGACAGCCACGCATTACAAGGGGCTGAGGGGTGAGGGAGCTGGGGAGGCCCCACGGCGATTTTATCTTATTTATTTAATTAAAAAAATGTTTTATTGATTTTTTGCATAGAGGAAGGGAGAGAAATAGTTAGAAACATCGATGAGAGAAACATCGACCAGCTGCCTCCTGCACTCCCCCCTCCCCCGCAACTGGGGATGTACCTGCAACCAAGGTGCATGCCCTTGACCAGAATCGAACCTGGGACCTTTCAGCCCGCAGGCCGATGCTCTGTCTTCTGAGCCAAACCGGTTTCGGCGCCCCGCAGTGATTTTAAAAGTGGGTTCACCCCCCCTCCCAGGGCCTGGCTGGGCCGGGTGCCCTCCCTCCTCTGCACTGTGAGACGCAGGAGGATGCGTCTTGGCGGCTCTGTCTGCTCCCAGGCCGGCTGCAACCCCGTCCCCTCAGTTGTCCCGAGGACCACGGGCTTTTCCTGCTCTGCTTCGTTCCTTTGTCAAGTGCAAGCCCCCGAAGAGTTCCTTACGTGACCTAACTGGGCTTCACATCCTCCTGGCCCAGCGCTGGCAAGGGCCTCCACTTTGGGCAACAATGAAAACAAATACTGGCGTGCAGACGGCATTGTAATCTTCCCATCAGCTTCACAGCCCTCGGCGCCTTTGACCCGCAGGATGCTCCTGAGCGAAGGAGA
The DNA here is from genome assembly GCA_027563665.1 of Antrozous pallidus. Lineage (NCBI taxonomy): Eukaryota > Metazoa > Chordata > Mammalia > Chiroptera > Vespertilionidae > Antrozous > Antrozous pallidus. Next base: position 110,881,709 of record CM050515.1, on the reverse strand, counting down.
GGTGTTGCTACTCTGCCCGGTTATGAGAGAAACGTGAGGTTCGGGCGTCCTGCAGACTCCGGGATCACGTGGTCACCCCGTGGAGGGCGGGACCAGGACTTGAACTTGGATGTTCTGGCTCCAGGTCCCAAGGTTTCCTACCGCCCTCAGGGGGTATAAAAGCCCACACCTGTCAGAAGGAGCAGGTCCCACGGCAGTGGTCGGCAAACTCATTCGTAAACAGAGCCAAATGTCAACAGTGTAATTGTAATTTCTTTGGAGAGCCAAAATTTTTAAACTGCTTCTAACGCCCCTTCTTCAAAACAGACTCGCCCAGGCCGTGATATTTTGTGGAAGAGCCACACTCAGGGGGCCAAAGAGCCGCATGTGGCTCGTGAGCCGCAGTTGGCCGACCACTGTCCTATGGTTTCTTTGCTTCCCCCCCCCCCCCATACAGTGAGGCTCACGTGACTGGTTCTGGGCAATGAGGTGTGAGCGCCAGTGACTGGCGCCTGTTATCCGGGGCAGGGGCAGGAAGGGCTGTCCTGTGACTGGCGCTCCTGCTCCCCACCCTGGCGGAGGGGTCTGTGGGAGGACCGCTGATGAGCTGGGGCCACACAAAAGAAGCTTCCGGAATCCTGAGCTGCTGCCCTGGAGAGCTGCCTGCCCTATCTCAGAGCTTGTGCGTGGGAGCAATCCAGCTCTGTGCTAAGCTGCTGCGGTCGTGGGGAGTGCTCACCACTGCGGCCTCGCGGGCTCCCCCTGACCAGCACCAGACACTCCCACGGAACGGACGTGCCCGAGGACCAGCCCGCTGCAGTGGGACCCGGCTTTCGGGTGGGAGGCTGCCTGTCCCCTGTGACCTGGGTCAAGGCGCTCTCCTGTCCCGAATCTCCGTTTTCTTCTCTCCGACGTCAGGCCATTGGCTATCCGCGGGGTAGGTGTGTGTGCTGTTTTAGGCCAAGAGCTCTTTTTTTGTTGAATAATGTCCACCTGGCCGCCTGACGAGTAACCTAAACGTGACGCGTAGGGTGGTGGGTGCTGTGCGGGGCTCCCTCTGTGCCCGCCGCTCCCGTCCCAGAGTGTGTGCTGCTCCGGGATGTCCCGGAGCTCCGAACTCACCTTGGGACGTCTTGGGCCGGGGAGTCGAGGTCATTTCAGGGTCCTGGCTTTGAAGAGACTGGGCGTTCATTCCAGACCGGGGGCTCGCAAACGTCTCCCCGTCAAAGCCTTCCCTTGGCTGGAGGGGGGGGGGGGTACGATTCATGAAACCTTGCACCACCCCAGCTGTGGCCCATCCCGCTGTGGCCCACCCCAGCTGTGGCCCATCCCCGCTGTGGCCCATCCCCCGCTGTGGCCCATCCCCCGCTGTGGGCCCATCCCCCGCTGTGGCCGGCATATTCTGAGCACCTGTGGGTGCCGACCTTGTCTGGACCCTGGGGAGTCAGAACTGACAGTGTCTGTTCGGAGGAGTATGGTTTGGAGCGGGAATACAGGGAAGACCTGGAGGTAAACGAAAATGCATTTTATTTGTAACAAGTGCAGGAACACATGACTGGGATTTGAGTGCCATTGTGTTCTGAGCTCTTCAGATGAATTATTTTGAATCTTCATGGCCACCGATAGGTCCCATGTCTTAGCCTCCCGGACGCTCCCAATATCGCCTTTATCACCTCCCCACCTGTGAGGGCCCCTCACCAGCCCCCCGGCCCAGTTCTCTGCAGACCTCGCGGAGTAGGCGCCCATTTATCCTCTTCCCCCCAACTCTGGGCTCTGCCCCACTGATTCCTCCTGGTACCTTCATCTCACCTCCTGTGTCCTGGCTCATCCTCCCTGTTCCTCCTCGATCTGGGTTCCCCCCAAGACCCCAAGAAAGGCCCACGTGGGGACTTGAGCACGGGGACGCGTGGGGTCCCAGCCCTGGGGCTCCTGACTTAACATTCATCTTGGCTGCGACTTCATCCAGCCCTTTGGCTTCTCCTGTCTCCGTAGGTGGTGGGAGCAGACCTCCCCTTCCCGTTTACAAACAACACTGTCATCTGTCACCCCACCCCTTCGGGAGCCCCTGCTGGGAGGCAGAGTGGCTGTTTCGATTTGTTTCACTTTTCTTAAACACGCCCCTTCCCGTGCCCACGGGCCAGGCCGCCTCTTGTTTCCGGAAGGGATGCCACGGCTAAGACTTTGCCTCCTGGCTGAGCTGTACTTGTAACCCCACTGGGTGCCTGAGCTGTACTTGTAACCCCACTGGGTGCCTGAGATGTACTTGTAACCCCACTGGGTGCCTGAGATGTACTTGTAACCCCACTGGGTGCCTGAGCTGTACTTGTAACCCCACTGGGTGCCTGAGATGTACTTGTGACCTCATTGGGTGCCTGAGCTGTACTTGTGACCCCACTGGGTGCCTGAGATGTACTTGTGACCCCACTGGGTGCCTGAGATGTACTTGTGACCCCATTGGGTGTTTGAGATGTACTTGTAACCCCACTGGGTGCCTGAGCTGTACCTGTAACCCCACTGGGTGCCTGAGATGTACTTGTGACCCCACTGGGTGCCTGAGCTGTACTTGTAACCCCACTGTGCGCACACGCGCAGAGCCGTGGACGTGTGCACATAGCCGGTGCTCTAATCCCCACTCGCGTGCCGCGAACAGGAGCCTGCGGGTGCGCGGCACACTCCCCGCGTGTCTGGCTTTCTGCGGGCGTGTCCCTGCCGTACGGCCCCCACGCGTGATGCCGGCTCGGCCGGCTCAGGAAGGCCGCCGTGTGTCCTTCCGGGCCGAGTCCACCGTTCAGGCCTCGGCAATGCGCACGAAATGGGGCGTCTGTAAACAGAAACACCCACGGAGCAAGTGGTGTCTTGATGGTGGAGGAAAATGCGGCCAGAGACTGCCCCCCTCTCCATATCGCACCCCCACGTTCCTCCCAGGAAGACGGCTCGCCGCTGCGGACTCGGTGCGTGCGGGATGACGGCCGCGAGCGCAGAGCGGGCTGTGGCCGCGTTCATGCCCGGATCGGCTGGTCGGGGGCCCCTGCTCTTCTCACCAACCCAGGCTGCCCCCCGCCCCACCGGCTTGCTCCTGCTCTCCGGGCGACAGCCCTCGAGAGGCGGGATTTCTTTTCCATTCGGAAGGGGTCATGGAAAAACGGCCCGTCCTCTTGTCCCCTGACTTTTAATTGTCCCAGAAGGGTCTGGGGCTGTCCCCCCACCCACAAGCTGGGCCGGGTACAAAGGGTCCCCATTTCAAGTGTTCCCACCCCCAACTTTGAAGCTTAATAGCTTTAAAATCTTACAAGTTGTAAAAACAATTAAGGCAATAATCTTAAAAAGAAGCAGAATGGGGGGCCTTCAAAGGAATGCGAGCCGTTCGCACTTCGCGGTGGAGGGGAGGGGCGGCGGGGCCTGAGAAAGCGCAGAGGCGCCGGGGAGTTTGGGGATGCCAGTTTGGACAGACTGTTTATTTTCATGATTTCATGGAGGAATTTTAATTTAATGAGTGTTTTATACTCTAATGTAAAGCATCGTGCGAGCCCTGTAATTACTGTGTCAAAATAAGCCTTCTTAAGCGGCAGCAGCTTGAACTCCCGGGCCGGGCCTCGCATCCAAATCAGGCGGGGGGGGGGGGGAGGCAATGGGAGGGCTGCTCAGAGAGGAGGGTGGGAAATTGGGAGGCCGGCCGGTGGGAGGGCGCCTCCTGGAGTGCATTCCCCTCATGGCTCCATGCGGGAGCCAGCTCTCTTCCCATGGTCTGAGTGTCCTCCTCCCCCCGGGGTCCCTGTACCCCCAGAGTGTCCTCACTGAGACATAACCCCCCCCAGAGTCCCTGTACCCCCAGAGTGTCCTCACTGAGACATAACCCTCCCACCGGGGTCCCTGTACCCCCAGAGTGTCCTCACTGAGACATAACCCCCCCTGGGTCCCTGTACCCCCAGAGTGTCCTCACTGAGACATAACCCCCCCCGGGGCCCCTGTACCCCCAGAGTGTCCTCACTGAGACATAACCCTCCCCCCGGGGTCCCTGTACCCCCAGAGTGTCCTCACTGAGACATAACCCCCCCTGGGGTCCCTGTACCCCCAGAGTGTCCTCACTGAGACATAACCAGTGTCTTCACTGAGACATAACCCTCCCCCCGGGGCCCCTGTACCCCCAGAGTGTCCTCACTGAGACATAACCCTCCCCCCGGGGTCCCTGTACCCCCAGAGTGTCCTCACTGAGACATAACCCTCCCCCCGGGGCCCCTGTACCCCCAGAGTGTCCTCACTGAGACATAACCCTCCCCCCGGGGCCCCTGTACCCCCAGGGTGTCCTCACTGAGACATAACCCTCCCCCTGGGTCCCTGTACCCCCAGGGTGTCCTCACTGAGACATAACCCTCCCCCCGGGGCCCCTGTACCCCCAGGGTGTCCTCACTGAGACATAACCCTCCCCCCGGGGTCCCTGTACCCCAGGGTGTCCTCACTGAGACATAACCCTCCCCCCGGGCCCCTGTACCCCCAGGGTGTCCTCACTGAGACATAACCCTCCCCCCGGGACCCCTGTACCCCCAGGGTGTCCTCCTCACTGAGACATAACCCTCCCCCCGGGGCCCCTGTACCCCCAGAGTGTCCTCCTCACTGAGACCCCCCCCCCCCAGGCCTGTGCACCCGCCAGGTGTCCTCGCAGACACGTGTCTGTGTCATCCTGTCCCCGCGCCTCCCCATTAGAAAGAGGCCGTTCTGCTTCATGCTCGGCCCAGGGCGGTGACCTCCCCCTCGGTCTGTGTGTCAGAGCCTGGGGTTTCTGTGCAGCTCAGAGAGGGAAGGACAGCTGCCCGGCCCCCGGGTCCCGTGTGAGGCCCTGAGGGAGGGGCACGGAGGATGGGCGGACACTGAGGTCAGCACATCCCGCCCTGCTCGCCCTACTGGCAACCCGCTCCTCTGTCTTCCCGACCAGCTGCACAGGCCACGTTCCCGGCTGTCCCAGTGACCAGCTGTCCCGGTGGCCGGCTGTCCCGGTGGCCGGCTGTCCCTGTGGCCGGCTGTCCCGGTGGCCGGCTGTCCCGGTGGCCGGCTGTCCCTGTGGCCGGCTGTCCCGGTGGCCGGCTGTCCCTGTGGCCCGCTGTCCCATGTGGCCGGCTGTCCCCTGTGGCCGGCTGTCCCACGTGGCCGGCTGTCCCCTGTGGCCGGCTGTCCCTGTGGCCGGCTGTCCCTGTGGCCGGCTGTCCCAGTGGCCGGCTGTCCCCTGTGGCCGGCTGTCCCCTATGGCCGGCTGTCCCTGTGGCCGGCTGTCCCCTGTGGCCGGCTGTCCCCTGAGGCCGGCTGTCCCCTGTGGCCGGCTGTCCCTGTGGCCGGCTGTCCCTGTGGCCGGCTGTCCCGGTGGCCGGCTGTCCCTGTGGCCGGCTGTCCCGGTGGCCGGCTGTCCCTGTGGCCGGCTGTCCCATGTGGCCGGCTGTCCCCTGTGGCCGGCTGTCCCATGTGGCCGGCTGTCCCCTGTGGCCGGCTGTCCCTGTGGCCGGCTGTCCCTGTGGCCGGCTGTCCCAGTGGCCGGCTGTCCCCTGTGGCCGGCTGTCCCCTATGGCCGGCTGTCCCTGTGGCCGGCTGTCCCCTGTGGCCGGCTGTCCCCTGAGGCCGGCTGTCCCCTGTGGCCGGCTGTCCCTGTGGCCGGCTGTCCCTGTGGCCGGCTGTCCCGGTGGCCGGCTGTCCCGGTGGCAGGTTGTTCTCTGTGGCCGGCTGCCCCCATGGCACCAGGGAGGACGTGGGGCCTGAGAAAAGGGCAGTCACCGATCGGGCCGGGGCCGGCTCGGTGTCCCGGGTTCTGCCTGTGGCTGTCTATCTTTACGTGCGTTCGTTCCGTTCTGTGGCCACAGCGGCTGAGTGACTCCCCGGGACCTGGCCCTGCTGGGCGGGCGGTCCCGGCGGCTGTTTTCCTTCTCCCACTCGGGGAGGCCCGCGTCCAGCCCGCCAGGCCAGGCGTGGGCACAGGCCCCCGGCTGCCCGAGCCCCGCGCCAGGCCCGGGCCTGGACTCCTCCTCTCGGGGCGCGCCGCATCTTGGTGGAAAGCCCTCTTCTCATTTTGCGCCTACGATGCCGCTAAATGGTCCCCTGGATTCATTTCAAAGCAGAGAGAAGCAGCAGAGATTGCCATTCTTCGGCTGTAGCTGCTCTTTTAACTCAATTACGCCCTGACAATTCGGAATGAGACGAGGGGCATGTCTTTGTTTAAGCCGGGGGCCTCGCTCGGAGCCGTCAGCGGGGGGACGTGGCTAGTGTCAGGGCTAACCATCTTTGACAAGGGCATTTAGCGGTTGTAATTCAAATCTAATTCAGAACATCTTAGCACCGGACCTGTCGGGCCCTTAAAACGCAGTGTAACTACAAAACCAAGGGCAGCTCTGTGCGGCCTCAGGCTGATACGTCAACAAGAGCAGCCCCGCCGGCCGCTCCCAGCGCTGGGCTCCCAGGCGCGCTCGGGGGGAAGGGGAAAGTGGGACAAGGAGCCCGCTCGCCTGCCAGGGCTTCTACGTTTCACATCCCCGGCGCATGAAGATACAATTAGCGCCCGGCCCCAGACGCCGCAGGCTCGAGCCTGCCTTTTGGGGTCCCTGTGCACGCTCTGCCCTTCAAAATAGGCGGGCTCAGCAACGCATGCATGTGCGGAGCTAAAACCAAACAATCAGGGCTGACTCTCGGCCACTCAAAAAAAAAAAAAAAGTGCCCTTGCCAGCTCTAATTAGGATCATGTTGTGGGTTTGGCGAACCCCAGATCGGCAAGGCCCCCACTTACGATTTGTGGGTGCAGTTTGCGGGAGAATCCGACTGCACTGGGGAGTGCGTATCCTCCATGGGGCTCCACGCTGGGCCACAAAGCGCCCACCCTCGGTGTGGCCTGCGTGGTTGGAACGGGGACAAGAGATCGGACGGGAAAACGGGGGGAGGGGGGAGGACGGGGAGCCCGGCCAGCCTGCTGGACACGGACGGGATTCGGGGCGATGAAACGGGGCCTGAGCGCCTGTGCGCTCTGAAGAGGCGCTGCCTTTGGCGCGCGGGACAGAGGCTAATGGGCGCGTTTGCAGATTTCGCTTTTATGATTTATCTGCGTTTTATGCACAACAATATAGACCCTCCCCTCGGGGGACTCGTAAACGTGGGCTTACTTCCCAAATTACAAAGCGAGTCAATTACGGGGGAATGAGTCACTCATTCAAAAGTGTCAGTAATGCGATGTGTTAACCGTCAGGGAATTTTACACCGATTGGAATTATAAACACCAGATTTGAAAAAAGGAGAGAGAGGAAGTCTCGGCCGGCAGCTCGCGCTCCGTATGAATGGTCCTCTCTCCACGTCGGAGCTGAGCTCCGTTTGGGGGAGGCCGAGCCAGAGAGCGCAGGCGGGGTTTTCCCCTTCCTGCCTCTGTGTCTCTGGCCCCAAACGGAAAGTCCTTTCAATACGGTGTCTGCGGGACAGAGATGGGTGAGCCGCCTGGCTGGGGGGCAGAGGGACAGGGACGCTGACAGGGGGGGACCGGAGGAGTGACCAAGCTGGCCCTGGCAGCGGTGGGATGGGCTGGGAACACCCCAATGCAGGGCAGAGAGCTGAGCTGCTTCCACGGGGCTGCGTCTTGAGCGCCTGCCTCTGCCCCCCACCTCACCCCTTGGACCCCTCTCCCATTGCCCAGGCCACGGGCTTCAGTTCGGCCCCGGCTCCCTCATCTCTCCCTGGGCAGGCCTCGCGGAGAGCTGCTGCCCGGGACTCGAGGGGAGTGTCCTTGGGAAGGTGCAGTGGCCACATGATGGTCGTTTCTGGGAACACGGGCGAATCGGGGTGGGGAGCCAGAGCTGGCGAGGCCAGGAGCTGCCTCCCGTTCTGCCTCAGAGGCCCAGGGGCTGTGTGCCCAGAGACACGCTGGTCTCCCCGATCCCAGGATGCGGCCTCCATCTCCCCACCACCTGCCCCTCGGAGGCCAGGCGGTAACTGGGGCTCTGGGTGGCGTCTGGTTGTGACTTCCCCATTTCTCCCGGTCGGTCCTCCCGTGTCCCCCAGGGGACAGCGCGCCGTCTCTGCCCCCACTCTCTCCGCCTCCGCAAACTCTGTGGGCCCCGGGCTCCCGTGGGCTGTGCCCACACCTGCCGGCCACTCCAGGAAGGGTGGTAACCCGTCTCAGAGGGGGAAGGCCCCCACCCAGGCTTGTCCCCTGGCCAAGGGCGGAATGACACACTGATGATGGTGTCCTCTCTTTGCTGGGTGCAGGTGCGGGTGAGGGTGCGGGTGAGGGTGTGGGTGAGGGTGAGGGTGGGTGAGGGTGCAGGTGAGGGTGAGGGTGCGGGTGAGGGTACGGGTGAGGGTGAGGGCGAGGGTGAGGGCGGGTGAGGGTGCAGGTGAGGGTGAGGGTGCGGGTGAGGGTACGGGTGAGGGTGAGGGCGAGGGTGAGGGCGGGTGAGGGTGCAGGTGAGGGTACGGGTGAGGGTGAGGGTGGGTGAGGTTGGGTGAGGGTGTGGGTGAGGGTGGTGGTCATGAATTCCTTGTGTAATTACTGATGGGTGAGCTGCTCATGTGATTATTGATATTCACTTACTCCCTGCAGCCCCGCCCCTGCCCGCCGCCCCGCCCCGCCCCGTCCCTGGGCGCAGAGGCTGACTCGCTAAACTCTGACTAATGGATTTCAGGAGCAGGTGTTGATATAATTCAGTCAACACATCGAATGCCTTCCCCTCCCCCCCTCCCCGTGCTCTGCCAGGGACAGTGCGAGGGCCGCCAGTGACCAGGTTGAATAAGACACCCCTCGGTTCCTGGGGGCTCGGGCGTCGGAGAGATCAGTTACCCGCGCCTGACGGGTCTCCTGTCCCGGAGAAACAGACACCGGTTGATTCTGCCCGGCGGGGTTTCCCCTCCCGGCCTCTGCGCCCCGGTGCCGCTGGCAGCAGAGGTGCATGGGAAGATGAAGAGGGCCGTGGAGGCTGCACAGGAGTCGAGGGGAGAGAGGCCGTTCCTGCCACAGGAGGTGGCACACGAGGTGGCGGCCGTGCTTGGGCGGACGTGAGGAGGAACGGGACACGCCGTGTCTTTGAACCGTCCCCCGTCCGATGGCCGGATTGAGAGGTTCCGAGTTCCAAGGGACGGCAGAGCCACAGACGGAAAGGACCTGGGCCAGCGGCAGAGGAAGCCAGCAAACCACGGCACTCACAGCGGGCGGGGAGGCAGCGAGGGGCCGTGCTGTGCCGTGTCCCCGACTGTGCGGGGCCTCCCTGTCCCAGCAGCTGGCGCCTCTCCACACGCGCGCCAGCCTGCGTGCACGTCTAGCGTGTGTGGAGGGGGTGGCTGGTCAGCCCGGAAGGCCGGTGGGAGCTGGGCCGAGCCGCGGGGGAGTCTGGACACGTCCCTGGAGAGGTGTTATTTGGGAAGCTCCTGGGGGAGCGGGCGGGAGTGGAGAGATGGGGCTGGAGGTGTGAATGGGGCTGGGAGCGTCGCTGCCTGCAATGGCCTAGCGCTGCCACCAGAGCTCAGGAAACCACAGACATAAAAATGCCGTCTGCATCCCGTTTGCCGCGGGCTGGTGCAAAGGGGGCGGCCTCCCTTCACCCGCAGACGGGGGTGTTTTCGTGGAAAAGGAAGTCTCTCCCTTCGGTGTAATCTCTTCCGAAGGGTGATGAGCGCCTCCACGCGGGGGCAGCCCCGTGAGCGCCGTTAACCGTGACGGGAGCGACACTGGCACGCTGACACGCCCCGGCAGACGGCTCCTTCTCCCTGCGGGGCGCAGGCTCACGCTGCCCCTCTCGTTAGCACTCCAAGGGGCGGGTTTGATTACGGAGACGTGATCAACGGCGGCTGGCAGGAGCTCCCCCCCACCCCTTAAGGCCATTTTTATATTTATTTTGGAAAATGCACAAGGAATTCCTGAGTCTTGCGGACAGATTTGAAGTTATGTCAGAAAAGCAGATGATGGTGGTGACGCGACGCGGAACCTGGGACTGCACCCGCGGATGAAGAGGTGGGTGCGCGGGTTCGAGCCCGGGCTCTGTCCTGGCCGTGTTCTTTAGCCTCTGGCAGCGATTTGCATTCTAATCCTTGAAACCAGAGGGTTAATCTAGGCACGCATTGCCCAAAGCTTGTTGATATGGCACCGGTGATACACGAGATGCTTTTAGACCCTTGAAAAATAGTTTCAATCTATAATAATAAGAGCGTAACATGCTAATTAGAACAGATGTCCTTCTGTCCTTCTGGATGAGGCTGGGGCTGTGAGGGAAGCCGGGGTCCCGGGTGCCAGAGGGGAGCCAGGGCCTGCAGCTGAGGGAAGGAAGGCCTAGTCTTGCACAAATTTTGTGCATCGGGCCTCTAGTATAGTAATCCTATATAATAAAGGAGAAACATGCGAATTTGACCGTACCTTCGCTCCTGATGGGCTATGCTACCAGCCAATCAGGAGTCGGGGCGGGGCCAAGTGGTGTGAGCGCCGGCCCCGGGGGTGGAGATGAAACGGTGGTGGCGGCCAGCGCCCAGCCCCCAGACGCTGTGAGGGGAAGTGGTGACAGCAGCAGTGGTGGTGACGGCGGCAGGGAGTGCCCGGCCCCCGGGCGCTGTGAGTGGAAGTGGTGGCAAACACCCAGCCCCTGGGGCCGGGTGGTGGCAGGCAGCTGGGGCTGAGCTGGGCAGGGCGATGGCTGGGTGCCCGAGCTTTATGCCTTGGGCGGCTGGTGGTGAGCCATCAGTTGGACATCCCTGGAGGGCTCCCAGTATGTGAGAGGGGGCTGGGACCACCCCCTTGGGTTGAGGGACCACCCACCCCCAGTGCACAATAATGAAAGGCCAAGAGACGTCACGACTGAAACAACCAAACAGCCGGTCGCCATGAGGTGGCACTGACCACTTGACCACTTCTCAGTCCCCCCCCGCCCCCCACCCGCGAGCAGGGGTGGGACAGGACTGGGGACTGGCGACTGGTGAGCGGGCTGAACTCCTGACCTTTTGGTCCCTCCCCCGGCCGCTGGCTCCAGTGGATCCGCAATGGTGAACGGGGAATTGGGGTGGGTGGCGGGAGGACCAGGCTGGCTGACAGGCTGTTGGGATCACCAGCTCATCCCCAGCTGCTCCGGGGCTCAGGCCTGCCTGCGGGAAAGTGGGCGCCAGTGCCTTCAGCTCCATGGTGTGGGCCGGGCTGGCCGCTGATGGAATGTGCTGCCCACTCGGGGCCGCTCACGCCAGGACGGGTAGATGGTGGGTGCACCCCACAGCCTCTGTCAGCACCTCAAGTCCCAGCGGCAGTGGCAGCGGCAGCACCGCGTGAGCGACCCAAGCGAGAGTGTGTTCCATCAGCGGCTGGCCTGCTGCATGCGCATGGAGGTGAAATTGCCAGCACCCACTTTTCCGCAGGCCTCTAGTAATTATATATTTACTAGAGGCCTGGTGCACGAACTTTGTGCACGGGGGTAGTGTCCCTCAGCCCTGCCTGTACCCTCTCCAATTTGGGATCCCTCTCACAATCCAGGACTGCTGGCTCCCAACTGCTCACCTGCCTGCCTTCCTGATTGCCCCTAACCGCTTCTTCCTGCCAGCCTGATCACCCCCTAACCATTCCCCTGCCAGCCCGATTGATGCGTAACTGCTCCCCTGCCAGCCTGTTTGCCCTTAACTGCCCTCCTCTGCAGGCCTGGGTCCCCACCAATTGCCCTTCCCTGCACACCCAGTCACCCCCATCAGCTCTCCCTTGCAGGCCTGGAACCTCCCAACTGCCCTCCCCTGCTGGCCATCTTATAGTGGCCATCTTGTGTCCACATGGGGGCAGTATCTTTGACCACATGGAGGCAGCCATCTTGTGTGTTGAAGTCATGGTCAATCTGCATATTACTCTTTTATTAGATAGGATAGAAGCCTGGTGTATAGGTGGGGGCCAGCTGGTTTGCCTTGAAGGGTATCCTGGATCAGGGTGTGGGTTCCTTTGGGGCATCGGGTAGCCTGGGCAAGGAGCCTGTGGTGGTTTGAAGGCTGGCCACACCCCTAGTGGCCCAAGCCAAGGCCCTGGTATCTGGGATTTATTTATGTTCTACAACTGAAACTTTGTAGCCTTGAGTGGAGGCCTGGGCCCGCCAGGGTGTGCCGAGCTTGGCTTCCTCCATTACTGGGGAAATCAAGCCTCCTGCTTGCTCCGTGGCCACAGCCATCTTGGTTGGGTTAATTTGCATACTCGCTCCTGATTGGTTGGTGGACGTGGCTTGTGGCAGAATTATAGTCAATTTGCATATTACTCTTTTATTAGAATGTAAATATTTAATAAAAGCACAACAGCACAGCCAATCCATGATTTTGTGGTTTATCATGCAGCACTATAACCTCCCTTTAAGGTAATAAAAATTTTAAAGGGAGGCAATTTGAAGAAGAAAATGGATCGGTCACAGAAATCTTTTGTGAAGGTGAGGGTGGGAACACAGCGGAATGGGTTTTTTTAGGGCTTGACCCTGTGTGGTTGAGGGACCCACTAATCCTACGGGACCCCCTTTAGGAACATGAATGCTGACTGGCCCTTTTTCCATCGTGATGATGTTGTATTTTTAAAAGGTTGTTTTAGGGTTATTCTCCTCTTTGGTTCTTGGGTGCTAACTCCCTTAATTTACTGATAAAATCATTTATTTATTTCTTCCGGTAGCTTGTAATTTTTTTTTTTATTGCAATTTCACCTCTCAAGCAATTGCTTCCCGTGGGAGTTCTATGCACTTTGACGTGTCAATTGTCCGCACAGAATCGTCGTTTCTGGTTCCACTTGTCCTGGGCTAGTTCTTATCTTACATGCGACCATTTAGGGTTCAACTGCTCCTCTTCTCACCCAGAGCGTACGGTTTGACGTGGGTGACCAACTTCTAGAAGGTGGGTTTTCTGTGCGTGTTTTTCCCGCGCAGGGCTGTTCGCTGAATGCAATCAGTGGTGATCTCCTGTGCCATTTTCTGCCGGTGGTGTTATGCCCGAGTCTCCATTCCCCCAGCTCCTCACACACCTGAGACCTCCGTCCCCGGGGTGGCGGGGCGGGAGAGGCGGGAGCTGCCCCGGGGAGGGCACTGGGCTCCGGAAAAGCCCACGAGCTCCAGCGATGGGTTGTGCATTCGTTCGCTCACTCGTTCGTCTCAAGCAGTGACTGAGCGCCCGGTGCGTACGGCTCTCTGCTGGGGACTGAGAGAGAGGATCTCCCAGAACTTCCTTTCTAGCAAGCCCAGGGTGAGAAGCTTGGCTCTGCGCTTTACCAGCTACTAAGTCTGGGCAGATGGCTCCGCTCTGCTGCACTCGGCCTCCAGGGTGCGGTGCAGAAAGGGCTGAGCCAGGGTGCGGGTGGGTAGGGAGGTGTGGGGGGAGGGGGTGCTCATGTGGCGACTGGAGGAAAGCCGGGCGTGTGGCCGCGATCGGATTGGTTGGCCTCAGGGACGGCCGCTGGCACGTTCTCCCCTGATTGCTCCAGGCTGGGTTCGGTGAAACGAAACACACGCCTGGCCCTCCGTCCAGCGCGAGCAGAGAAGAGGGTGCTGGCCGTTTGAGGAAAGGCGGGCATAGGAGGAGCTGGGAAAGGAATGACTGGGAAAAGAAAAGAGAATTCCCGGGGGTCCCCGAGAGGCCACCCGAGGGTTGGGGTCGAGAGTTCAGGGACAACCAACCCATGGTGTGTCTTTCCCTGGCCGTGCTCAGCCGCCCGGGAGGAGCCCGTGGGGAGCTAGCAGGTCGTGAATGAGATTTTAATATGCGTGACCTCATCCAGCCTCACGGGAGACCTTACCCGCTATTTCATACCCACTTCACCGACGAGCAAGCGGGCACTGATGAGGGGCGGTAACTTCCCCAAGGCCGCAGGCAGGAAGGGCCGGAGCCGGGGCCGGAATCGGGGCCGGAGCCGGGGCCAGAGCCGGGGCCGAAGCCGGGGCCGGAGCCGGGGCCGGAGCCGGGGCGGGCACGCAGGCTCACGCTCTGACCCTGACGGGCTGCTCAGGGCGGCTCTGGACCTGGTCCTGCTACAAGCTGCCCGGAAGCTTCTGCCCCATCGGTTCCCCTCGATTCTCCTCTCCAAACGGAGGGGCGGGCCGAGGGCCGCCTCCGTGCCTTTCCTGTTCCGCCATCCTGCGTTGTCTGCGCACCCCTGGTCTTTGGATGTGGCCGGGACAGCACCAGCCGGCCCCCCGAGTCTGCAGACAGTCAACGCTGCCGGACCCGGGTCCTGCCTGGACTCGAGCACAGGGGGCGCTCTGGCCGTGCCTCCGCCACCTCCCAACCCGCAGCCGACGGCCCGGGAGGACGTCCCGAGGAAGGAGCCCTTCGGCCTGGGGGCCGGCCACGCGGGACGGGCCAGCGGCCCGGGGCGGCCGCCTCCCCTCGTCGTGTGGCCCGCCGGGCGCGGGCTCTGTCACCCGCTGCCCCTGTCGCTGCGACCGGCCCTTTTGCTATTAAACAGGCCCGGCCCGCACAAAAGGGATACTGTTTCTTTATGAGTAATGTGCTCACTCGCCCGGAGAGGGGGGCGAGACAGCACAAGATTTATGGCGAAGGCCGCAGAAATTATTCCTCCTTCGCAGCACTTAAGGTGTCTAATTATCACAGCTGTTTCCAATTTGTCTCCGGCTGTTAATTAAGGGGGCGGTCTCCCCTCCGTCCAGGGGCGACCCCCTGAAGCCGCAGGGGCAGCAGGCCGAGGCGCCGGGGCACGGACGGAGGGTCGGGGACCCGCGGAGTCCGTTTGCCCATGAACTTCTCCCCCGAGATGGAAATGGGGCTGGACGGACGAGAACTTTTCCCGGGCGGCTGAGCGTCAGGCGGTCCCATTCAATCCCGGTCGGGGCACAGGCCCGGGTTGCGGGCTCGATCCCCAATGTGGGGAGTGCAGGAGGCAGCCGATCCGTGATTCTCTCCCCTCATGGATGTTTCTCTCTCTCCCTCCCTCCCTCTCCCTTCCTCTTTGATATATATATAAATAAAATACATAGTTAAAAAGAGACACACATTTTGTTTCGAAAATGAGGGGTGCCGACCCTCGGGGTCACCTGTGGAGGGAGAGGCTGATGATTTTGGCCGCTCTGGGAATCGGGGCTCCGGTCCCCTGGGTCCTCTCAGAGCCGCGGGGAGGAGAGGTGGGGAATCAGGGGGTCCCCAGTCCTATGTAAGGGTGGAGTTCCATCCACTCCCCCCGCCCCCACATCCCATCCCCATGCTCCACCCCCCGTGGCCTGGATCCTCTCTGGACGCCCCTTGCTCACACCCCTGGCACCTCCCGGTCCCAGGGTCCCCGTCGCTTTGACTGGGAGACCAAGGATCGCGCCAACGTCTGCTCAGCAGGCCCCGAGGGGCGCGCGCGGGGCGGGGAGCGAGCGCGGGCTTAGGGGGGGGCGACACGTCTGATCCCGCGGTGTTGTGCACTGGGAGGTGCGGTGTCTCCATCACCTGTGACCTCGGCCTGGCACACAGCGGGGGCGGGGGGGGGGGGGGCAGCGGGCGACAGCCAGCGTGGGTGAATCTCGGCATGAGGAGCCGAACCTGTCTGCTCCAGGAGAAGATGGTGGTGGCGGGGTACCCGGTTGGAATTTTCCTCGACCACAGCCTTGCCTTTCTAGGTGCTGTTCACCTCACCTGCTTGCTGGTCCCCTCCGAGGCCCAGCACCTTCTCGGGGGTCCAAGAAGGATGCGAGGGGAAGCGGACGCGGTATTTCCGCTCAGCTTCAGGCTGACGCCAGAGGTGTAAAGAAAGAACAGAGCACGTATGGTGGAATCCAACTCTTTGAAGACAAGGACATTTTAACGATTGCTTGTATAATCTCGCTGTTTAAATTTTCAAATAATTTCCATCTTAAAGATAAAGGTTTTTTTATCCTTAAAAAAAAATAAGAAAGAGCTGAACCCGTGCCGGGGTGCCACCCCTGGGGGCCTGCGGAGCCGGGGGGGGGGGGGGGGCAGGGCAGACCGCGGGGGCTGGGCCGCAGGAAGAAGAGCCGAAAGGAGATCTGAGCCAGTGTCCCGGAGACGGAGACTGGAGCCGGGGTCCCCGGTCTTAAAGGCGCCGGCCGAATCAGCACTCCTGGAAAGGCTAGCAGGGCGCAGGGTCCCCCAGCCTCACCGTCACCGCACCAGGCTTTTATTATAGGATAAGAAACGGAGACTGGGGTGGTTATAGGAAGTGCCGGTCAGTAGGGGCCAAGGAGGGGTTCCAGCCCAGTCCTGTGTGCAGCCCGAGCCCAGGCCTGCCCCCCGCGGGCACCAGGAGGCTCTCGGGAAGAGCTTGGGGACAGTGAGTATGTTTGCAAGGCCTTTGGAGCCAGGGCAGCGTGTCCTGCCTGACCGGGGTCTGGGGTCACGCCAGGGCACGTCCAGGTAGCGGCTCCCCGGCTCCGGCCTCCCCTCCAGGGGGGCCGCTCTGTCCTGCTCAGTGTCGTCCCTGAGGTCTGGACCTTCTCCCCGTTGAGGCCTACCAGGAGGGTGGGCCATGGCTGCCGTGGGCGCGGGGACAGGCCCGGACTCGGCCTGGCCGGCAGGAAGGCAGGCTGGGGGCGGGCAGGGCGGGGCGCTGGGTGCCTGGAGTCACGCAGACCTCGGCTCTTGCTGAGTGTAAGCCCGTGAGCGGGTCCCACCCTGTCCCCGAGGTTCTGTTTTCTCAAACGCGGGACGAAGGCTTTAGTCGAGCGGGACACACGGTGGCGGGAGGCCGGCCGGCTCCTGGGCGAAGCGGCCGCAGCGAGACGGGCGGGAGGGCAGAGGGCGGCAGCCGGCAGACCCCTGGGGGGGGAGGGGTTCCAGAAAAGGCCAACCCTGCCGGACAGAGCGTAGCGGCGGCCCCGGGCTTCTCGTTTGAGGCGTTGGAGCCGAATATTCTCTACGTCTTTGGGCGTTTTTGTGTGTCGTCGGAGGCGGTAGCTGCCGGGATTCAGACGGAACCTTCTCCTGGCGGATAAATGTGTCCGCAGGGAAAGCGGAAGCTGCCGTTTCCAACAGCCACGTGAGGCCTGGCTCCCGGAAGCAGCCAAGGGCCCTCGAGCCGCGTGCCCGCGCCGCCTGCAGTCCCTTGCCCACCCTGCTGGGGGGCTGGGTGCGGTCCCGGGGAGGGGGCCTTGTGGGACCCGCCCGCCGGCAGGGGAGGGGCCGAGACAAATAAACCCGCCCGACCCTGTGGTGCAGGCGGGGGCGCTGGGGAAAGCAACGCGTGGGGAGGGGTGGGGTGGGGTGGGAGGCGGCGCCACAGGCGGTGGAGGAGAGGAGGGCATCCAGGGACGCTGGGGGGGGGGGGGGGGGGAGAGCGACCTGGAAGGGCAGAGAGGGCGGCAGAGGGAGCCTGGCCCCTCCCTTGGAATTCTGGTCTCTTCCAGTCTGTCCTGGTTCATGTGCCCGCCTCCCCGTCCTGACTGTCCCCCCGCCCCACGGCGAGCACGGCCACTCGGCCACGTGGCATCTGCCCCAGGTCCCGTGGCTCTCCCGCTGCTGCGGTCTCCTCTGGCCCCGAAGGCCCTGCCCCGCGGGACGGGGGTGTGGGGGGGACGGAAAGGACGAGCCGAGTGCCGCGGGCCCAGGCGGTGACGGCGGTGGGAGGGAGGGGTGCCGCCTGTTGGTCACAGGCTCAGGGGTCCGGTTTGCACCAGCAGCACAGGGTTCCCGCGGGGTTCCGTGGCCAGGCTGTCCGAGCACCGCCGTGCCAGGGGCCGCTGTGCCGGGTGAGGACTCTGAGAAGTCGCGCAGGCGG
Source organism: Antrozous pallidus (assembly GCA_027563665.1). Taxonomy (NCBI): domain Eukaryota; kingdom Metazoa; phylum Chordata; class Mammalia; order Chiroptera; family Vespertilionidae; genus Antrozous; species Antrozous pallidus. Next base: position 110,864,068 of record CM050515.1, on the reverse strand, counting down.
GAAGGGTGGGGCGCTGCATTGAGCTGGCGTCTCCCAAACCTGTGTGGGCAGGTCTTCCCACGCTGGGGCATCGGGGGTCCCCCAGAAGCGCTGCTGTGCGGACGCGGCTCCCGCAGGGCAGCCAGGCTGCCCGGGGAGGGAATGTGGGAGCCCGTGGTCTCTGTCCGAACGGCCGCCGAAACCCCGCACGTCCCGGCGCGCTCCAAGGGGCAGACGTGGGTGCGTACTTCATTTCATTTGTGAATGTGTTTTTTATTGTTGACAGTGTTCCCGATGGCTCCCATCCCCCTCCCTCCTGACCTCTCCTCCCAGGCCCTCACCCCCAGTTCCTGTGACCGCGGGCTGTGCACACACGTCTGCACGTCCCCCGGCCCACCTCGTCCACCCCGGCAGCCCCACCTCGAGGCACGTCCGCCTGATGCTAATGCGAACCAAGACCCGTAACTGTCTCTGGAAGCAGCGGCGGCGATGGAATGTAGACTCTTCCCTTTAAAAATGTTTGCTTTCCTCCCTCTGCGATCACGTCCAAGGTCCCGGGGCGATGGGCCCCACACGGGATGCCTGGGTGGGAAAAGGTCCTGACTAGAGGGAATTTCCCAGAATCCTCTTTGGGGCAGGATCCGTGGCGACTCGCCCGGGTGCCCTTGCCACATGGGGCCTGACGCGCAGTGGGTGCGCAGTGGCACTTTGCTGAAGGAGCGGCTCCCTCTCTGCCTTCCTCTCCGGTTGTCGCTGCCTCAACACCCACTGGTCAGATGTTCAGAACGGCCGGCTGCGTGCCCGGCGGGCCGGGGGTGAGCAGCCACAGCCCCTTCCCCGGGGAGGGCACGGTGGAGCTCTCGCTCGTCTCCACGTCGGGGTCCCCTCCGGCTCTGGTTCCTCAGTGCCTGGAGTCTCCGATGCGATCACACGAAGACTGTTGTTCTAAGACCCCCGATTCCGCGCCCCCCTGCGGGCCCTGGCCATCTGCCTTGGCTTTGGGTCCTCCGTCAGAACGTTATCTCGGCCGGCATCTTCCCAGTTCATTGGTTGGTGACTGCGTCTCAAGCACTGATGGGGAGGTCACCTCTCCGAAATTTGTAGATTCAGTTCAAGGTCAATTGAAGCTAACTGTATTAAAGCAAGATCTTATCGCAGCCCGTGAAATGTTAGCCGTTCTTTCTGTAAAAAAGAGGACAAGGCCAGAATAGTTGGCATGGGGTGGGGGGACTTCATCGCCGCATATATTTACGCTCATTCGGTGGTTTCTTCCCTAATTGTGAGCAGGAGGCGAAGATCCGGGGTCACGCGGAGGGTACCGATGGACCCGGCCAAAGGCAGGGGTCACGGAGGGGAGCGCCCCAGCCCTGGGGGAAGTGGGGAGACCGTGGCGTCAGTCCCTGCTCACCCAGGGCCACTCGGGAGAGCGCCCGGAGAGCCACCCCGAGCGGATGGCTGGCCGGCGGGCGAAGGCCAGGGGGAGGGAGAGCGTCGGAGGCACGATTTCACTGGCTAACATTTCACTGGGCGGCCTCAGCTGGGGAGGGGGGCACAGTGTGACGTGGGAGGGAGACCTGGCCTGGCCCCGGCCCGTCTCCTCAGGGCCAGCGCGTCAGCCTGCCTCCCGAAAGGGTTCGGTTCCAGTCCAGGGCACGGACCTCTGCGGCGGGCTCGATCCCGGTCTCGGCCGGGGCTGGTGTGGGAGGCCACCAACCCTGTGTCTCTCTCACATGGATGTTTCTCTCTGTCTCTCCCCTCCCTCCCCCTCACTTCCACTCTCTCTAAGAATCAATGGACAAATATCCTGGGGTGAGGATTAGCAAGGAAAGGAAGGAAGGAAGGAAGGAAGGAAGGAAGAGAAAGGAAGGGAGGAAGGAAGGAAGGAAGGAAGGAAGGAAGGAAGAAAGGAAGGAAGGAAAGAAAGAAGAGAAAGGAAGGGAGGAAGGAAGGAAGGGAGAGAGGGAGGGAAGGAGGAAGGGAGGGAGGGAGAGAAGAAAGGAAGGGAGGAAGGAAGGAAAGGAGGAAAGAAGAAAGAAAGGAAGGGAGGGAGGAAGGAAGGGAGGGAAGGGAAGGAGGGAGCGAGGAAGGGAGGGAGGAAGGGAGGGAAAGAAGGGAAGGAGGGAGGGAGGGAGAGAGGAAGGGAGGGAAAGAAGGGAAGGAGGGAGGGAGGGAGGGAGGGAGGAAGGGAGGGAAAGAAGGGAAGGAGGGAGGGAGGGAGGGAGGAAGGGAGGGAAAGAAGGGAAGGAGGGAGGGAGGGAGGGAGGGAGGAAGGGAAGGAGGGAGGGAGGGAGGGAGGAAGGGAGGGAAAGAAGGGAAGGAGGGAGGGAGGGAGGGAGGGAGGAAGGGAAGGAGGGAGGAGGGAGGGAGGGAGGGAGGAAGGGAAGGGAAAGGAGGGAGGGAGGGAGGGAGGGAGGGAGGAAGGGAAGGGAAGGAGGGAGCGAGGAAGGGAAGGAGAGAGGGAGGGAGGGAGGGAGGGAGGAAGGGAAGGGAAGGAGGGAGCGAGGAAGGGAAGGAGGGAGGGAGGGAGGGAGGAAGGGAAGGGAAGGAGGGAGGGAGGGAGGGAGGGAGGGAGGAAGGGAAGGGAAGGAGGGAGCGAGGAAGGGAAGGAGAGAGGGAGGGAGGGAGGGAGGGAGGAAGGAAGGAGGGAGGGAGGGAGGGAGGGAGGGAGGAAGGGAGGGAAGGAGGGAGGGAGGGAGGGAGGGAGGAAGGGAAGGGAAGGAGGGAGCGAGGAAGGGAAGGAGGGAGGGAGGGAGGGAGGGAGGGAGGGAGGAAGGGAAGGGAAGGAGGGAGCGAGGAAGGGAAGGAGGGAGGGAGGGAGGGAGGGAGGGAGGAAGGGAAGGGAAGGAGGGAGGGAGGGAGGGAGGGAGGAAGGGAAGGGAAGGAGGGAGCGAGGAAGGGAAGGAGGGAGGGAGGGAGGGAGGAAGGGAAGGAGGGAGGGAGGGAGGGAGGGAGGGAGGGGGGGAGGGAGGAAGGGAGGGAAGGAGGGAGGGAGGGAGGGAGGGAAAGAAGGGAGGGAGGGAAAGAAGGGAAGGAGGGAGGGAGGGAGGCAGACCTGGCCCGGAGCGCCACAGATGCAGTGCCCGCTCCCCGCTGGGCGGGCCGGGGCCACTCAGTTGCCTTCTTGGAGCCTCGGTGTCGAGTCCAAAGGGAAGATGTTGAAATCGAGGCTCTCAAACCAAACTGCCTGCCTCCCCGGCTGTGTGCCGGGCGTCTATTCTAAGACGTGACGATGATACGAGTGACATGCTAACGCCGTGTGCACCAGATGGTGTCTGCCGGCGAGCGTCCGTTACTGACAGGGCAGAAGGCCCTTTGCCCCCGCCCCCGCCCCGCCACCGGGCCCAGGAGGAATCGCTGCGGTTCGCACCCATGTGTGTGGGTAACCTCACACGGACACCGTGGAACTCGTCTCCCGCGTGTGGGCGCGTGTGGGCGCGTGTGGCTCCTGTGTCCCGCTTTCCCCGCGCCGCCCCAGCCCTGCCTGAGTCCGGCCACAGGGCGGAGGAAAATCAGGCCGTGCGGCTGCAAGCGCTCCTCTCGGGGTGATGTGTCACCAAGCTTTCGGTCACTGAAGCAGAAACGTGGGGACTTTGCCGGTGTTTAAAGACCTCACTGAGGAAGAACCGAGGTGGCTGCAGGCCGTGCGGGGCGCGTGTCTACGCTGCGTGTCTGAGTGGCACCGCAGGCGGGATGGGCCGGGCGCTCGCCGCTCTCCCCTCGGCCGCCGTCCCGCACGGCGTGCTCGCCGCGGGCACCGGCTGCCCTCGCGGCCCAGGCGCGTTTCCTCCCCAGGCATGTGCGCCCGGCCGCAACCGCCCCCTCGGGAGGCCTGCCCGGGGGCGCGGGCGAGCGGGGCCTCTGGAGCCGGACCCGGCACCGGTGTTTTCGGGGCTCTGTGTACGGGGTTCAGAAACACGGTTCGCCCCTACCATGGCCCCCGCTCTTCTCAGAGTCCCTTATCCAGTTCAGTTTCCTCTGGACCCGACTCCTCCACGCCCACGACAGACAGTCGTTAGCTTTCGGGTTTCTCAGGCCGCGTGGCTAGAGTCTCTCCAGCCTGCACCGCCGTCGGCCCTTCCGGACACGGGAGCCAAGTCACACGTGGGCCACGTGCACTTTCCCTCTCCTTTTCAACGTGTCCGAGCCGCCCTGGGGCACGAGGACGCCCTGACAGGACGCCCTGCCCCTCGCGGTGGGGCGGCTCCCGGCCGGGGCGGCGAGACCAGCACTGAGCCCGCCTTTGGGACCGCTGTCCGTGGGAGCGGGGCCAAGCCTGCTGGCCTGCGGGCGCTGGCATGCGCCTCTCCGTGCAACATGACATTCAACCCACATTTCCTGATGCAGAAGGAACACAGACGTGTGGGAGGACATGGTGAGACGCAGAAAGGTATCAGCACGTAGGGAGGGGCTAGAGCACGTGCGGTTGTGCGGGTCTGGTGTGGGCAGCCTCTGCTTGGTACACTTCCTGGGCAATCTTTAGAGACTGGTCCCCCCGCCACACACACACACACACACACACACACACACACACATACACACACACACACTAATAAACATACACACAGAGATATGCACACACACACAAACATACACACTAATAAACATACATACACACGAGATAATCACACACACACAATGCACACACATATACACAGAGACACATACACACATACACACATGCACGCCCACACATACACACACACAATACACACACACACATGCGCACACAGATACGCACAGAGACACACACATACACACATATACACAGATGCACATATACACATACACACAGAGACACATACACACAGGCACACACCTGCACACATGCACACACATGCATATACCTATACACATACACATACATATGCGCACACACAATGGACACACATGCATACACATATGCACACACACGCACAATGCACTCACGCAGTTGTGCACACACGCACACATGCACACATTCATGCACATATACAATACACACATATGCAATACACTAATACACATATGCACATATACATACACGTGCACATACACATGTACACACACGTACACACACACACATACACACACATATACACACTTGCATGCATATACACAATGCACATACCACACACATACACATGCACATATGCACGCACACACAAACACACTTATTTTACTGTAGAAATCATTGTGGGTTCCTTTTTGTGTCCCCCGTAGCTTTTTCTTCACATCACATGGCACGTGTTCTTCCCGTCTCGTTACAAACTCTTTGGAAATGTTCGCTGGACCGGCGGCCTCTGGCCCCGGGGCCCCACGCTGCCCGGAAGCCCTCCAGCGCGCAGAGGCTCCGGCGGGCCTGCAGGCGGGGACCGGTGGTGAGCACCCTCGCCGGCCAGCACCCCCCGGGCTGCCAGGGCCGGGACCGGGAGCACGAGGGCAGCGCTCTCGAGGGCCAAGCAGCGAGGGGCGGCCCTGGCTGAGGTGCCGTTTGGTCAGAGAGAAGCTGGTCCCAGGAGATGCCCAGCGGGGTGTCTCCCCTGGCGCCCGCCCCTCTCCACCGAAAGCTGTTTACTCCCCGCTCCCGGGTCCTTCCGCGCCTGCGTGTGGCCCAGGGGTCAGGCCTCTCCTGGCGTCCGTGGGTCCCTGTACACACGCCTTCACGGGAGCTGGCTCTCCTGGCCGGCAGTAAAACGGCACGTGGGCCTCGCCGGGCCTCTTGCTGACTCGTGAGGGTCAGTGGGTGTCATTCCTGCCCTGGGGCCTCAGGTTCCTCGTCAGCACAGCGAGGGGCTGCCGCAGACCGCTTTCTGCCAACTCCTGGATTAAATATACAGAGAGATGCCAGAGCGGAAGGGGGAGGGAAAGAGGGATAGGAACGTTAATTAATGATGGGCAGAAAAGGGAATGACTCTGCCCCTGGGATTTGTCCTGTCCAGGAGTCGAACGGGTGACCTCTTGGTTCCTGGGTTGATGCTCAACCACTGAGCCACACCCGGCTGGGCCCAACGCCCAGGTTTGCCCGCCCCCCTACCTCACGCCAGCACCGAACTAAGGGCTGTGTGTACACACGAGAGGCTTGGTGCACTGCGGGGTGGAGGGCTCTCTCAGACTGCGTCCTCTCGCAGTCCAGGAGCCCTTGGGGGATGTCCGACTGACGGCTCAGGCCGCTCACCGTAGAGCTGCTGGGGGGCGGGAGAGCCTCCGCCACCGCTGCACTCGCCAGCCAGCCGTGAGCCTGGCTTTGGCCGGGCGGTGCTCCCGCTGCGGCAGTGCGCTGACCACCAGGGGGCAGCTCCGTGTTTCTTGAACGGAATTGGGCTGAAACCGGCTCTCCAACGTCTCCTGAGGGGGGGTCCCGGGCCTGTGAGAGGGCGCAGGCCAGGACGAGGGACCCCCGCTGGCGCATGGTGAGAGTCGCGGGGGTTGGCCAGCCAGGGAGGTGCTGTGGGAGAGCTCCAGAGTGTGTTGGGCTCATCTCGCTCAGTCCTGATGGGCTGGACCCGGCAGCCGACTAACCTACCGGTCAGAGTGCCTGCCCTCTGGTGGTCAGGACACATCATAGCGAGTCGTCGGGCGGCCTTCGCATGCCATTAGCATATTACGCTTGGATTGGTTGAACGGACAACTGGATGACACTTAGCATAGTAGGCTTTTATTTTATAGGGTGATCAACCCATTTTACAGACGAGAAGGCTGAGGCCAAGAGAGTGTAAATCATGCCCACAGCTCCTTAGAGGGTTTCCCGCCATCCAGCTGTAAGACTCTAGTGTCAGTATCCAGGGAGACATAAAAGTCCATGGGGTTCAGATTAAAGTCAACCCTCCTCACAGTTCCCGGGGCCCTGCACCGTGAGAGCGTCTCTCATGCCTCCTGTGTCAATCTCACAACTCCCCGCAGCGGCATTCTCATTCCCTCGGAACAGGAAGCCAGCCCGCGGAGAGGTGAGGCGCTTTCCCGGGGCCGTCCAGGGGGCACCACGGAGAGAATTCCACTGGAACGCTCTCCCTTTCCCCCCATCCGAGGGCGGCCCCGGGTCATGGCCGTGGGGACCGCGTGGGAGGGCGGGGAGGACGGCTCTCCCTCCTCAAATCCCGCAGCAGGTCGGGGCCAGGTCTCCGTTTCGGTGCCTGCCTCTTCCTGCATTCCACGCCCCCCTCTCCCCACCCGCCTGCCAGCTCACCTCTGCTTCCCCCATAGCTGAGGCTTCCTCTTCCAACTGTTATTAAAAATCCCGTCCCTCTTTCTCCCCCCTCGCCGTTTCCTTTCCTCTCTCTCCTGCAGAATGCAAAACCAGAAATGCCCCGACTGCAGAAGTCTGCAGACACGCGGGCCTGGCCGCCGAGCGCCGGGTCCCTGGACTCGGCCTTGAACCCTAATGAAGCTGTTAGAGAGGAGCCCGCTGCCGGCGGCTGGGGAAATAGTTTCCATGGCGCGGCCTCTGGAGCTGGCCTTGGCTGCCGCTGGTTCGGGCGTCCGCTGTGAACCGTGCGAGGCCCGGGAGGGAGCGGGGATGATTGGATTCTGGAGGGGAGAGCCGGGCGAGGAACGGGGCCTCTCCCAGCGCCCGGACCCCTGCCACAGGCCGTTAGGGGAGAAATACGTCTGTGGTATGCGGCCGGGGACTTAATGAAACTACAAGATAAATCGGGAAGCTCGGGCCAAGGTGGAAACACAGAATTCCCGACACTCCGCGTGGAGCCCGCGCCCGGGGCCGATGAAATGCGCACAGAGTGTTCCTGATGGCGGGAAGGAGACGCCTGATGCAATTTCCAGTCAGCGTCCGGGCTGCCCGCACGCCGGCCTCGGCCTCCCCGCCGGCCTGGCCCTGGGCCGGGGACGCCCGTGGGGTGGGAACGGAGAAGGGGACGGGCCCGCCGGCCCGCCTGCGAGGCGGCGAGGCTGGGGGCTTCTCTGGGGGACCCTCCTTCCCCAGCCCCCCTCCCGGGCCCAGGCTCAGCTGCCTCCTCTGTTTTCCCAGGCTCCCCCTCTTCTCTGCACCCGCCTGCCCTCTGCCCTGCCTGGAAGCCTGGTTTGGCTTGGGTGGCAACGCGCCCAGCCTTGGCAGCGGGTCCGAGTGATCGAAGTCACAGTAACTGGTGCAGAGATGGCGGGTGGCCTAACCTGGGTAATGCAACATGAGAGGGGGTCTGACGGGGGAGGCGTGCTCTGAGGGACAAGACGGGCCCAGCGAGGGGACTGGGTCGCCCTCCTCGCTCCCTTTCGGCGTCACGGAATGTGGGGCAGGAGCAGATGGCCGGAGCCATGGCAGCCATCTCGTGATTGTGAGGTGATCCAGCAGCACACTCTACACGGAGTGGCCAGATGGTGATGACCTCTGAACAATCTGGCCGCTCAGTGTTTATCCTATGTCATAAAAGAGTAATATGCAAACTGACTGTACCTTCGCCACACCCACCAGCCACGCCCACCAGCCAAGCAGCCATGATATGCAAATTAACCTCCAAACCCCCAACTAAGATGGCTGCTGCCCAAGCCTGGAAAGCCACAGCCAGAGGCTTTCCGGCCTTGGGCAGGCTGGGGCTGGGGCAGAGCCAGCAATCAGCCCCATCGCAGGGAGACTGCTGGGTGCCCAAGGCCAGGAAGCCTTGGCCAGAGGCTTTAGGCCTTGATCAGGCTGGAGGTGAGCCGTCAGTAGGATATCCCCTGAGGGCTCCCAGTATACGAGAGGGGACAGGTTGGGCTGAGGGACCACCCACCCCCAGTGCATGAATTTTGTGCACTGGGCCCCCAGTCCTATAGAATAAAAGGCTAATATGCACATTGTCTCCTTGACTAGGAGTGCAACTAGCAGGTAGGCCGGCCAACTGCCCATGTCCTCTCCCCCTGGCCAGGCTGGCTGGACCGCACCTATGCACAAATTCATGCACCGGGCCTCTGATATATATATACTGAGTGGCCAGATTGTTATGCGTTCAGAGACCATCGTAATCAGTGTATTTTATAGAGCACAAGTGCTTTCCAAATAGTAACTACGTTAGCAGTAGCTCACTCGATGTCCAATGCTCTGAGGTTGCCAGACACAGGACAGAAAGAATGTGGGTCTTGATGTCATTGTTGGTGATGAGCCCAGCCCTGGGGCCTGGCCTCCAGACTCCCAGGCGTCTCCAAGGCTGGGTGGCAGGCACTGCACCAGGACCTGCACCAGGACCTGCCAAACGTCCGTTCACTGTCGCTCGCTACCCTCCTCAGTTACAGATCTCTCCTGTGCGGCAGGACAAAAAGCTGCTCGGAACCCAGACCACATTGCCGACCCGTCTTTGCAGCTAGAGGGGCCACAGGGCTCCATCCAGACCAGTTCGACACGAGGGAAAGACTCCAGAGAGACTCTCTGAAAGGCGCTCACTGCCCGAGGTGTGTGTCTTTTAATTTTTATTTTTATTGATCTCAGAGAGGAAGGGAGAGGGAGAGAGATGGAAACATCAGTGATGAGAGAGAATCACGGATTGGCTGCCTCCTGCACACCCCACGCTGGGGATCGAGCCCTCCACCTGGGCCTGGGCCCTGACTGGGAATCGATCCGTGACCTCCTGGTTCACAGGTCAACGTTCAAACGCTGCGCCCGCGGCCGGCCCGAGGTGTGCGTCTTTGTCCAGCTCTCCCTTCCCGTCCATTGGCCGGCTGCCAGGAGGGCCAGTGTGAAGACTGGAGCTCTATGGCAGCCTCAGGCCACGGTGCTGTGGGGTATGGGTGCCACGTGGAGAAGTGAGTGGAGCAGAAAGAACCCAGGGGTCATGGGGGCCCACAGACCTGCTGTGCCCACCCAGACCACCTGAACAAATGTCTTTGGAAGAAGTGTCAGCCTCCCTTCCCTCCTCCCCGCCCCCCAGGCCTGGCCTTCACAGCCTGAGTGTGCCACCTGGACTTCCTTTCAGGCCTCACCTATGGCCAGAAACTCCCAACTCATACTTGGAGACTCGGGTCAAAGGTCAGCAGAGCCTCTGAGAAGCCCCGACCCCCTGTGCCTCGGGGACCCTGTGTGGTGCCCACACCTCTGAGCCATAAGGGCTCCGTCTCTGCAGCTGATGCTCCGTGATGTGTTCGGTTTCTCCTCTCCGTTCTTTGCAGAGGAAGCCGAGCCAGAGGAGGGCGCAGGTCAAGGTCGCACAGAAGCACCGTGCCCCGCCCCCCACCCCTGAACTGCGGCTCTGCACTTGGCCTCGCTCTGCTTCCCCTCCCACTTTGTTGCCTGGGGGAGGCGGGGAGGAGGGGAGTTGCAGTGAAGTCATTTTCTGGCAACCTGCTTGGCGTCTGCTTTGAGGAGGGAGGACAGGCTGGGAAGCCGCCCGTCCAGTGCCTTGGACTCTCAGTCGAAGTCTCTTCCTGGAGGAGAACCCAGCATCGGCTGCCCCGGTGTCGCCCCAGGTGCAGCGCTGGTTCCGTGGCGTCCTTGGTGGGTCTGTGCGTGGTGAGGCTCTCCCCAAGATGTGGCTGGAGCTTCCATGGCCTGGCTGGTGGGGACGGGCAACGGGCTCTCAGGGTCTCTCCACATCCCGTATCTGTGGGCCCCAGGTCCCTTGGGCCCTCACACCCTCCCCCTTTGGGGTCCGGGACCTCTGGAGCCGGCCAGGCTGTGCTGGCCCCAGAAGGCGGGCCTGGCTGGGCTGCAGGGCTCTGCGGAGTGATGGGAAGACCTGTCCCGGGGAGCTGGCGCTGGGCATCCTGCTTCTAGAGCCGGAACAGAGATGGTGAGGCGGGGGCGGAGCCAGCCCGCGGGGCCAGGGAGCGTCATACGGGGTCCCTGGCTGGGCAGGGGCAGGAATGGAGTCGGGGCTCAGCGCTGAGTGAGAGGAGGCTGCAGCTGCGCTGGGCTGGGAGGAGGCTCCGGAGAGGCCCATACCGCGCCCACGGAGCCTCTGGCAAATGTGTGTCGCCTAGAACAGCGGTCGGCAAACTCATGAGTCAACAGAGCCAAATTTCAACAGGCCAACAACTGACATTTCTTTTGAGAGCCAAATGTTTTAAATGTACATTCTTCTAACACCACTTTTTCCACATAGACTTGCCCAGGCCGTGGTATTTTGTGGAAGAGCCACACTCAAGGGGCCAAAGAGCCGCATGTGGCTCATGAGCTGCAGTTGCCAACCACTGGGCCTAGGACAGCACAGTCCCTGGTTCAGCCTTGGGGTTCGGGGCCCAGGGTCCGGGGGCCTGGCTTATCCCCGGGTGCCGCAGGCCTCGCAGGGCCAGCTGTGGGAGGCAGGGCCCTGCAGGCAGGCGTAGGCGCTGGGGCTTGGGCTCAGCGCTGGATGCCTCTGAGCACCGGCAGAGGCTGATCCCGGCCTGGCCTGCGGGGAAGCTGGGCCGGCGGCTGGCGAGGATGAGGGAGCTGGGAGCAAGGTGCTGTCTCTGGGCCTGGCCTTAGGAACACCTTGCACAGCCCTCAGCTCGGCTCCTTCTGCTGCAACCTGAGGGGCCATGAGCTAAGTCCCCTCTGCAAGCAAAGCCACCTGGGAGGGCCCATGTGCGGGGTGACGGCAGGTGAGCCTGCGTGTGCCGAGCCTCTGAGCTGTGGGTGACTTCTCCCGGTGGTGTGGCCTGTCCTGCTCTCACTACCCCAGCGAGGCGCCCTCCCCGGGGTCAGCCAGGTGGCGTGGCTGGGATTTGGGGCTCATCCTATCCACTGATCTAAGGAAGAGAGGCTGCCTGGCTAGCGTGGTTCAGCGGGTGAGCGTCAACCTAAGAACCAGGAGGTCACGGTTCGATTTCCTGTCAGGGCACATGCCTGGGTTCCAGCTCGATCCCCAGTGTTGGGCATGCAGGGGGCAAGCCGATTAATGACTCTCATCATTGATGGCTCTCTCTCCCCCTCTCCCTTCCTTTCTGAAATCAATACAAGTATCTATCTACCTATCTATCTATCTAAAACCCTAACATGCAAATCAACTGAATTGTGGAACAACCAGTTGCTATGATGCGCACTGACCACCAGGGTGCAGACACTCAATTAGGAGCTTCCCCCAGCCCGCAGGCCCTGACCAGCTGCGGTGTGGGGGTTGGGGGGTGGGGGTTGGGGGGTGGGGGGTGGGAGGGTGGGTGGGGCCCCCCGCACGCAGTATCAAGCATGGTGCCTGACACACAGCAGGTGCTCAGCAGCGATGAGGACATTTCTTCCCCCACCCTCAGGGGGTGCTCTAAGAAAGCGTACCCTTCGTTCGTTCATTTCTGCATCAATAGTTCCGAAGCACCTACTAGGTGCCAGAGTGTGCCGCAGGCACGGGGCAAACCACAATGAACCGATGACAGAATCCCCTGCGTTCGCAGAGCTGACATCCTGTTGGACAGAGGTGCTCGCTGCCCTGTGGGTCCCCAGGTGGGGGAGTGTGCATGTGGGGACACAGGTCCTGGGAGCCCGGGGCCAGGACTCCCGCCTCCTCTGGCCCTGAGGTTCCTCAGCTTTCTGAGCGGTTCTCGCGGCACCCAGGTGGTTGGAAAGAGATCTTTCTCTCCCTCCTCCCCAACACCCAGAGCCACGCGTGAGTGGGAGGGACCTCGGCTGCCTCCCCGGTGGGAGTGTGCCTCCCACCCTGCTGGTCCCGCAGCCTCAGGGGGACGACACGGCAGGGGCCCCGCTTCTCCCGGGCGGGAACCGTGTGGCCAGACGGGCAGACCGCCCTCGTTCTCATCGCACTCCCAGCCCCTGGCGCGCGCAGTCAGGAGCTCAGACCAGCCAATCAGTACTGGCTCCGAGAATCTTCCTCCTCCCTCAGGACACTGGGGAGTGTGCGTGAATGTCCCGATTCCCGGTCGAAGAGGCGAGGCTCGGCCAAGTGAAGGAGCGGCCCACATCCCCAGGGCAGGAGGAGAGGGGCCCGGGATTCGCCCTGACCTACTCCAGAGCCTGGGTGTGTTCTGGTTTGTTTTTGCCCGTGTCATGTGACTCAGAGAAGCCAGAGCACTTCCTGCATCGGGGGCTGGAGCTTCCCATGGGCACCTGAGCCTCGGCCACAGCCCGTGGGGTTCGCTTACGGCCTGGTGGCCTTACCACAGCCGCTGGCAGCTGTGGACCACCCCCTGGGCACCACGCACCGGCCCGTTTCACTGCACACAGCCCTGCCCGTTTCACTGCACACAGCCCTGCCCGTTTCACTGCACACAGCCCTGCGGGGTTGTCCTACTAGGTGCCTCGTTTCACTGCACACAGCCCTGCCCGTTTCACTGCACACAGCCCTGCAGGGTTGTCCTACTAGGTGCCTCGTTTCACTGCACACAGCCCTGCCCGTTTCACTGCACACAGCCCTGCCCGTTTCACTGCACACAGCCCTGCCCGTTTCACTGCACACAGCCCTGCAGGGATGTCCCTACTAGGTGCCTCGTTTCATCACTGCACACAGCCTGCCCAGTTTCACTGCACACAGCCCTGCGGGGTTGTCCTACTAGGTGCTCGTTTCACTGCACACAGCCCTGCCTCGTTTCACTGCACACAGCCCTGCGGGGTTGTCCTACTAGGTGCCTCGTTTCACTGCACACAGCCCTGCCCGTTTCACTGCACACAGCCCTGCGGGGTTGTCCTACTAGGTGCCTCGTTTCACTGCACACAGCCCTGCCCGTTTCACTGCACACAGCCCTGCGGGGTTGTCCTACTAGGTGCCTCGTTCACTGCACACAGCCCTGCCCGTTTCACTGCACACAGCCCTGCGGGGTTGTCCTACTAGGTGCCTCGTTTCACTGCACACAGCCCTGCCCGTTCACTGCACACAGCCCTGCGGGGTTGTCCTACTAGGTGCCTCGTTTCACTGCACACAGCCCTGCCCGTTTCACTGCACACAGCCCTGCGGGGTTGTCCTACTAGGTGCCCTCGTTTCACTGCACACAGCCCTGGCCCGTTTCACTGCACACAGCCCTGCGGGTTGTCCTACTAGGTGCCTCGTTTCACTGCACACAGCCCTGCCCGTTCACTGCACACAGCCCTGCGGGTTGTCCTACTAGGTGCCTCGTTTCACTGCACACAGCCCTGCCCGTTTCACTGCACACAGCCCTGCGGGTTGTCCTACTAGGTGCCTCGTTCACTGCACACAGCCCTGCCCGTTTTCACTGCACACAGCCCTGCGGGGTTGTCCTACTAGGTGCCTCGTTTCACTGCACACAGCCCTGCCCGTTTCACTGCACACAGCCCTGCGGGGTTGTCCTACTAGGTGCCTCGTTTCACTGCACACAGCCCTGCCCGTTTCACTGCACACAGCCCTGCGGGGTTGTCCTACTAGGTGCCTCGTTTCACTGCACACAGCCCTGCCCGTTTCACTGCACACAGCCCTGCGGGGTTGTCCTACTAGGTGCCTCGGTCGTTTATCAGAGGAGGAGACCCTGAAGCTCGAGAGGCCCCAACACTGAATGTGGGAGAGACTGATCACCCATCAGTGGCCACAGGCTTGGAGTACTTTGAGGGGATTGATTTCTGGGGGGAAAGGCTCTTATGTGGCGGACAATTCATTTCATAGAATGGACCTGACACGTAAGGATGTGGAGGTTGGAGTGGCTCAGGACCCGCCACGCCCTGGTGAGCGAGGACATGCAGGCTGCCTGGGCCCGGCCTGGGGTCTGCAGGTCTGCAGGGAGGGGTGTGTTGTGTGCAGGTCTGCAGGGGGGGTGCAGTGTCTCAGTCTGCAGGAAGGGGTGTGTTGTGTGCAGGTCTGCAGGGAGGGGTGCGGTGTGTGCGGGTCTGCAGGGAGGGGTGCGGGGTCTGCAGGTCTGCAGGGAGGGGTGCGGTGTGTGCGGGTCTGCAGGGAGGGGTGCGGTGTGTGCGGGTCTGCAGGGAGGGGTGCGGTGTGTGCAGGTCTGCAGGGAGGGGTGTGTTGTGTGCAGGTCTGCAGGGAGGGGTGCGGTGTGTGCGGGTCTGCAGGGAGGGGTGCGGTGTGTGCAGGTCTGCAGGGAGGGGTGTGTTGTGTGCGGGTCTGCAGGGAGGGGTGTGTTGTGTGCTGTGCGGGTCTGCAGGGAGGGGTGTGTTGTGTGCAGGTCTGCAGGGAGGGGTGTGTTGTGTGCGGGTCTGCAGGGAGGGGTGCGGGGTGTGCGGGTCTGCAGGGAGGTGCTGCGTGTGGCGTCTGCACAGGCAGCCGCCGGGATGGGACGCTGTGCAGCAGGAAGTCCCTGGATTTCTCCTGTTTGGGGTTGTCTTGGTCGGCACAGCTCCCGGGGAAGCAGGCCTCACGCGTCTTAGAACCGTCATGGGGAGCGACTGCTTCCAGAAGGTTCACATTCCGGCTGGGCCATTCCCAAAGGAGTCAGTCCCGGGGCTGAGTTTCAGGCGGGCCTGATAAGGGGTGGGGGGCATTCTACAGCCTCAGGAGTATTTGAACCTGTCGGGGTCTTGGGGGGGTGCTGGGGTCCTCCGTGGGCCCTGGGAGAGCCTGCAGGGTGCCCCTGCTCTACCCCCGTGGGATGACTGCGGCCCCAACCTGTGCGGCGGGGAGCCCCCCTCCCCCCCAGGCCTCAGCGGCACTCAGGGAAGCCTGCAGCGCATAAGCGGCCACTTCCTACCCGATAAGCCCCCGTCATCGCGGCCGTTCGGAGACACCTCGGGACATTTGTCTGGGCGGGAGCGTCTCCCTGTCACGCCCGTTTCCTCACGCTCCGGCCCCGTCGATGCTAAATCTCGCGTTGACGTGATGCTGTTTATAATACTTTGCAGCTACTCCCGGGGTTATCCCCGCTCCCCAAACCTGCCTCTCACCTTTCATTTCAACTCTGCACGTGGGGGAGGAGGGGCTGCAGGGTCCTGGGAGGAGGAGCGGCAGGATCCTGAGGAGCCGGCGAAGACACAGCCAGCCGGGGTTTGGGGGGACAGAGGGCTAGCGGGTTCACTGCTTAGCTTCCAGTCTGCAACTGTGGCCACAGCCAATGGGGAGCGGGGACAGGGGAGAGAGGCTGAGGGCTGTGGGCCTCTGGCAAGGAGGCTCCCTGGGGGGGGGGGGGCAAGGCAGCTTGAGGGGGAGGGGCAAAGGGCAGGGGAGGGGCAGAGAGGCCCTGAGGAGGGCAGGGACTTTGCTATGACTCACGCATGCACACATGCATTGTTCACGCATGCACGTGTTCCTCCAAAGATCTTCAGCGAGCACCTACCCTGCAAGGCTTCAGCGTCACCAGCCCTGTCCCTGTCCTTGTGCGAACAGAGCGCACAGCGGCCCCCATGAGTGGCTTCCTCCGTCTACACATTTGCTCCTTTCCTGCTCCTATCAAGTGGGGGGCAGGGCTCGTTCTTCTCGTTTTACAGATGAGGAGACAAGGCCACACAGCAGCCGCAGACCCGGACGGACACCAGTGGCCCGAGCCCAGCCTGCGGCTCAGGGCCGCCCACTCTGACCGGAAGCTCCGCTGGCCACGGCTCAGACGGAGAGAGCGAGCAGGGGCGGGGGGGGGGGGCAGGGAAGGAGGCGCCCAGACCGGGGCCGAGGGCTGGCCCTGCCCTGAGTGGCGCAGGGTCTGCGGCTGCGTCTGCTCGCGCCGGAGGCTGACCTGGCGCTGCCCAGCTGGCACGTTCAGCTGCTGTTTTGGCACCGAGATGCGATGGGCTCCGGCTCCCTGTTGGCAGTCCCGGCACATCTTGTGAGGTTTTCTTCTGGATGAAGAGGTGGCGCTCCCAGCGTCCCTCTCTTTGCGGGCCGATTCCAGAGCCACGCGGGGAGCCCTGGCCGAGGTCACAGACCAGCTGAGGGACCCATCCTTGCCCCTCACTTAACCGCCCAGGAGCCTCTGAGGACACCCCAACGGCCCCATTTTATAGACAGAGGCCCAGGCCGGTGCCACCGTGGGGACCTGGGGCGGCGGGCCAGCCAGGACTGCCCCTGGGACCTTCCTCGTGTGGCTCCCGGGGTGTGGGAGGCTGCGGGGGTCCCACCCGGAGACACGGAGGCTCGGGAGGCCGGGCGGAGCCGGTGGCACCCGGGGCCGGACCGAGGGCAGACGCTGCCTCTGACGAGCGTGGCCGCTGGTCCCTTGATTGCATTCTCTGTACGAGTTTGTTTTGTTTTTCACTTTGGATTTTCTGTTACAATATTCTGGGGCGTTTATCTCCTCACCTCGCTTTCTCTTGGGTCGCCTCAGCCACTGCCCTGGTTGTGGGGAGTGCCCTCCGTGTGCCCGGGCCTGAGGGGGCGCCGGGGAGAAGAGGAGGGAGGACGCAGCCCCTATTCTCAAGGCCTTCGGGGAAACGGGGAGACAGACGTAGAGGCATGACCGGAGCCAACTGTGGGTTCCCCCTCCGCACAGTGAGAACGTCAGTGGGCTGAGCTGCGGCGGAGCGGGGAGCGCGGGCCGGTCTGTGCAGGGCTCCGCTCCGGCTGCCTCAGGTGGGGGGCTGGGGGGGGGGTCTCTGCTGGGCAATGAGATCGGGTGGGGCGATGACCGCAGACTCCCTTCCCCGAGGCAACGGTGAGATGCGTTCCCACAAGAAGCACAACAACACGTGCCTATAATGCCAATGTCCACACGTCACCGACGGGTCGCCCCTCCCCTAATAGACCAGAGTGGGAAAGACCTAGACCCGTGGTTGGCAAACTGCGGCCCAAGAGCCACATGCGGCTCTTTGGCTCCTGGAGTGTGGCTCTTCCACAAAAGACCACGGCCTGGGCGAGTCTACTGTGAAGAAGTTTAAAAAAGGTGGCTCTCCAAAGACATGTCAGTCGTTGTCCTGCAGATACTTGGCTCTGTGGACTAATGAGTTTGCCGACCACTGGCCTAGACAACCTCAAGGGACATCTGGTCCACCTCCCTGCTATGTTGCCTGCAATCGACTCTGAAGAGTCCCCGCGTAGCCAGCCCGACACAGACGCGGGGGTCGTTCAGGCACCGGTGTGTCAGGGAGTCACTGGCTGCTGCTCCTTCCGCTGCGGTTCTGCCCTCCCTGTCTAATAGCGTTAGCGGCACACGCTCCCCGACCGCACAAACCCCTGGAGAAGACGGCCTGCCCACACCCCCTGAGCTGCCTCGTTTCCACAAGAGATGAGTGTAAACACACACAGGCATGTCCGACTCGTCGTCTGTGTCCCAGCAAACACGGGAGCTGTGTGTGCAGCGTCGTGTGCTCAGGGGAGCGTGATGTGGGCACCAAAGGGAAAGTTAATGAATTGGAAAGAGGCCGAGTGCCTCCAGGCTGGGTGCCGTGTTATGGGGGGGGGGGGGGGGTTCCTCTTGACCTGCACTCCGCAGGCCCTTTTCCTGCCAGCAGCGTCCCTTCAGGGGCACCCGAGGGACCATCATCAAAGGCCGCCTCTTGAAGCCACCGCAGAGCCTGCCACGGCCAAAGCCGGATAATTTGAGCAAAAACACCCCTAAAGCTATACCACTGGACCACAGCCAACATCTCTCTGAGCCCCTACTGATAACAATAAATGACTGCGTAAATAGGGGAGGGGCGATAAATCTCCCTTCGAGAGGGATTCGCCGGCGACGGGAAGGCAGTAAATCTTGCCCGCACTCAGCGAGGGGGACTAAGCCCTTCTCCTCCGACGAGGGGGCTTAACCCCTCTCCCGCGGGTGCGGGCCCCCGACCGCCTGGTCTCAGAGCCCGGCGGACGGAAAGGAGAGGAAAAGCCGCTCCCCCTCTCCCCCCGCCAGGAGCCCGGCCAGCGAGACCTACCCGAGGCCCGGAGGTCACGCTCCTCAGCGATGAGCGGGGTCAGCAGCGCGGACCGTGGACGTGAGGGGTGAGGCGGGCGCTCCACCGTGACCGTCTGCCCCCCCCGCACCCAGTTCGCAGGAGGAAGGCCTCCCTTCCAGCCGAACCCGGGGCGTTCCGAAGACCCGAGCCCTCGCCGCTTCCGCTCAGTGGATAGAGCGGCAGTCAGCCTGTGGACCGAAGGGTCCTGGGTTCGATTCCGGGCGGGGCATGTACCTTGATTTCAGGCTCCTCCCCGGCCCAGGGCCTGGTCGGGTGCGTGCAGGAGGAGACCAATCGATGTGTGTCTCTCACATCCATGTGGCTCTCTGCCCTTCCCTCTCTCTCCCACTCGCTCTGAAAATCAGCGGAGAAATCTCCTCGGTGAGGACTGACAGAAACAAAAATAAAACCCTGATCGGAGCTCCTCACACCTGCGCTCGCATGCAGCCAGGCAGGTCGCCAGGGAGAAGGTGGGAACCCACAGACCGCACTTTCCAGTCCCCTGCTGGCCAGGTGGGGCCTGTGAGGGTGGGGGGGTGGCTGCTGGGGGAGGTGGGGCCTGTGGGGGGGGTGGCTGCTGGGGGAGGTGGGGTCTGTGAGGGTCGGGGGGGGGGTGGCTGCTGGGGGAGGTGGGGCCTGTGAGGGGGGGGTGGCTGCTGGGGCCTGTGAGGGGGGCGGGGTGGCTGCTGGGGGAGGTGGGGCCTGTGAGGGTGGGGGTGTAGCTGCAGGAAGAGCCCCCGAGGGAGCAGTCACGGGTGCTGGCGTGGGCAGGCAGACTTTGGCTGGGGTTCCGGGCCTAACCAGGCTGTACCGGGCACTGGCCGAGCCCTTGCCCAGGAGCCGCTCCCTTCCTCTGGACAGCATCGCAGCTAGGAAGCGGCAATAAGTGTGTCCCTTGGACAAAGCCTGCTCATGCCAGCTCTCCCCCTCCCCCACAATATGGGGGGAGGGCACTGGTCTTCTCAGGACCAGACACCCCCCCCCCCTTGGGGCATCTCTGGGTCCCAGGCCCCCACTCAGGCATTCCGTTTCTGGGGAGGGAGCAGGTGGGCCCGGCTTGCACCGGTTTCCTCTTGCAGAGGAAGCTGGAGAGGGTCGCCGGAGCTTTTACGATCGAGCATTTATTTCATCTATCGGTTGATTAATTAAATATACTTTGATGGATTTCAGAGAGGAAGGGAGAGTGAGAAGAACCACCGAGGAGAGAATCATGGACCGGCTGCTCCCGCACGCCCCGCACCTGGAGCCCGCAGCCCGGCTGTGCCCCGACGGGAACCCACTGTGAGCTCCTGGTTCCCGCTGCCCGGGCTGTGCGTGAGCCCCAGAATCTTTAAATCTAACCCCCGGCCGCCGCCGAGAGGACCTTCATCTCCCCGTTTG
The DNA here is from genome assembly GCA_027563665.1 of Antrozous pallidus. Lineage (NCBI taxonomy): Eukaryota > Metazoa > Chordata > Mammalia > Chiroptera > Vespertilionidae > Antrozous > Antrozous pallidus. The sequence goes on along the minus strand of CM050515.1, from coordinate 110,844,117 downwards.
CCAGGCCCGCACCCCGAGGCCGAGCTGGGCCGCCCAGCACCCCGACAGTTGTGCCCCCGGAGCCTGTCCCCGGGCACGGGGCGCAGGAGGCAGGACCGGGGGACCGACTGCGATCCCCTGTCCAGCATGGCCTCCATGCCCCGCTCCCGGCGTGTCTCCCCTTTTGTCCAGGTGTCCTCACGCTGGGTGAGACACGCCCCGGGGGGGCCGGGCCGTCTCAAAGGCGGTTCTCAGAGGCGGTGCCCAGTTCGAGCGCGGGGCAGGCTGCCGCCTGGTCAGGCAGGTGGGGCTGTGGACGCCTCCCTGACCTCCCTGCAGCATCGCTGGGTCGCTCCTGGGGCCTGGGAGGCCTGCGCCCTCTCCCGCCAGTGCTGCGGCTCAGTGGCCAGTGCCCGCCGCCCGGCCGCGCCCCGGTCTCTGTGTCGCTCACCGCCCTGTCCGTCAGTGGCCCCCTGTCCGTCAGCGGCCCCCTGTCTGTCACTGGCCGCCCTGTCCATCAGCGGCCCCTGTCCGTCAGCGGCCCCTGTCCATCAGCGGCCCCCTGTCTGTCACTGGCCGCCCTGTCCGTCAGCGGCCCCCTGTCTGTCAGCGGCCGCCCTGTCCGTCAGCGGCCCCCTGTCTGTCACTGGCCGCCCTGTCCGTCAGCGGCCCCCCTGTCTGTCAGCGGCCGCCCTGTCCGTCAGCGGCCCCCTGTCTGTCACTGGCCGCCCTGTCCGTCAGCGGCCCCCTGTCCGTCAGCGGCCCCCTGTCTGTCACTGGCCTCCTGTCCATCAGCGGCCCCCTGTCTGTCACTGGCCTCCTGTCCATCAGCGGCCCCCTGTCTGTCACTGGCCTCCTGTCCATCAGCGGCCCCCTGTCTGTCACTGGCCGCCCTGTCCGTCAGCGGCCCCCTGTCTGTCACTGGCCTCCTGTCCATCAGCGGCCCCCTGTCTGTCACTGGCCGCCCTGTCCGTCAGCGGCCCCCTGTCTGTCACTGGCCGCCCTGTCAGTGAGCAGCCGAGGATTCACGTCGCACGCGGGCTCACCTGCGGCTGACTACCCCCAGATGCTCCCGCCCGGCGAGGACGCTCCTGCTGTAATCTGACCACAGGCTGCGCTCCGTGTCCCCCCGGGCGGGCTGATGGGTGAGCCTGAGCCGCCAGGAAGCAGGCTCCCCTCTCTGCGAGTGCAGGAGGAACAACCATCTGCCTTCGTGCGAGGGTGACCGGCAGCCTGGCACAGGAAGTCCCACCTCCTGGCACCCGCTCGGTCCCAGGCAGGAGGGGCAGGGGTCACCCCACTTGCCCCCCCCCAGGGGATGTGTGTCGCAGAGGAGTGCAGCCCTCGGGGGAGGAGGAGGGGCTAGAGGGTCCGACTGCAGACCCAAAGGCACTGCCAGACCCACAGCCGCCACTCGGCACCGACAGCCACCGGCAGAGCCGCTCGGAGGGCCGGCCCTGCCATCTGGCAAACGGGGAAACTGAGGCCCCCGAGGAGGCATCACGGCCAGGATCCTTCTCGTCCCAGCCCGCCCCCAGGTGCCAGAGTCGCCTGCTGAGACGGGAGGGGGGTCGTGAACCAGCCTCGGGGAGCTGCGGGCCTCGGGGTGGAAGGAAGGCTGGAGGGGGCGTGAGCAAAGGCGTCTGGGAGGTGGAAGGGGCATCTCAGCCACGCGAGCCTGCCCGGAGGATATCCTGGTGTGAGGCAGCCTGCATCCCCACCCCCACTGGCCCAGGGGAGCGCGGGGGTCACGCAGGGGGCTTGCCACCCCTGCACCGAGGCAGGTGGGCCGTGTCCTCAGGCCCGCACAGCTGGGACCCAGGGGTGTATACCCTGCCTGCAGCTGAGACCTCACATGAGGAGGCACAGGGTCCCCCAGGAGTCTGTGCTCGCAGGCTGAGGGCAGGAGGGGGCTGAAGGGAAGAGGGGGCTGAGGGCAGAAGTGGGTGGAGGGCAGGAGGGGGCTGAGGGAGGAGGGGGCTGAGGGCAGAAGTGGGTGGAGGGCAGGAGGGGGCTGAGTGTAGGAGGGGGTGAGGAGGGAGGGGGCTGAGGGGGGAGAGGGCTGAAGGGGGAGAGAGCTGAGGGCAGGAGGGACTGAGGGGGGCTGAGGGGAGGAGGGGGCTGAGAGGAAGAGGGGCCGAGGGAAAGGGCTGAGGGGACAGGGAACTGGAGCTTCCTGGGGCTGTCCTGCAGGATGTCCTCTCCCCATTTCTCATGCCAATGGGGGCCAGGCTCCTCCCTCCTCTGGGCTCCCCAGGCCTCCCTTTGGGCTCAGCACATTGCCCATTGCCCCACTTTTAACCAAAAACAAACGAGAAAACTAACACTCAAATTGGGGTTTTATCCCTTTCTCCTAAGGTCGAAACCATTAAATTAGCAATTCCATCTCTTTTGGACAATTTCAACTTCGTTTAGTTTTAAAGGCTCAGCCTGTGGTCAGATTCATAGCATCCACTCAAACCCACCGCCACGCCCAGCCCCCCAGCCACCCCCCAGCCCCCCAGCCACCGCCCGGACCCCCAGCCGTTCGATGAGCCCGTCTCTGGAGGGACTCAGCCCGCCCCCGGGAGTCTGTCATCCAGAGGGACATGTGCATGGGGGCAGCGTGTCCTTGGACTGCAGCCATCACAGCTCAGGGCTTGTTTGTGACAGAGAGGAGGCTCCCGCCGGGCACCTCCCGCCCAGGAGGGCCAGGAAGAGAGAAGCATGCGTGGGGTGGGGCGACCCTGGGCCCCGCCTCATCTAAATGCAGACCAAGTCCAGCAGGAAGCAGACACCACCCACGAAGAGGAGGCACAGCCCCAGGCTCGTCCATTTCGTCTGAGAGTCCTCGCGATCTGCGCTGAGATAGAGGTTGACCAGAAAGCCGTGACTGTCCTGGGAGGCCTGCCCCCCTCACAGGCCTGTCCTGACAGATACGACCCTGTCCAACGAGGAATCCCGGGAGGGAATGTCTGTCTCCATGCGGGTCTGTGAGACTGTCCCGGCCTCCACGTCCCACCCCCCCTCCCCCCGGCGGGCCAGGCCCAGGAAGAGAGACCCTGAATGGAGCTGAAGTGACGGCGACACAGCGGACGCGTCTCCTGCCGTGTTTTCGCAACCACTGCTCTGCAGGCGCCCGGGACCAGCCTGCTCTTCTCACTCCAGCTGCTCAGGGAGGCGCTGGGGAAGCTGCTCCCGGGCCCCGGGCCCCGGGCCTGGCATGCTCGCTCGGCTGTGGAGCGCCACGCTGAGCCGGGCCTGGACCCGAAGGACCCCGTTGGGGGACCCTGGCGGGGTCCAGTGGAGCCAGTGTGCTGCGGACCTGAGGGAGGCCCGCCTGGCAGGACCCCAAATGCTGTCTTCGCTGCCCTGATCCTTGGGGAGAGCGTAGGCCCACCTCCGCCCCAGCTTCTCCCCGCCGCCGGGACCCTGAGAAGCTCTGTTCTCCTTCCTGCGGGGGCCCCAGGGCCGGGTTAACGCGTCAGGAAACCGCATCCCACGGCGTTTGGTGCCAGCACTGTCCTGCGTCCTCCCGTCCTTGTGTCCTCAGAGCCCCGGGCCCCGGGCCCCGGGTGGGCACTCCGTGTGGACTCCCCAAACCCCGACTGAGTGTTTAGTGGGCGTGGGCCAGGGAACGAGCCCCGCTTTGTTCTGCGAGTTTCTGGAAGCCGGGATGCAGCCCGGCCGGGAGCAGAGAGCCGCCTGGTGTGGCGGCTGGCACCTCTGAGTCTGTGCCCCGAGGGCACGTGTCAGCAGGGTCTGGGCTGTGAGACGTGGTTGGGACCAGGTCCCTTGATTGATTATGTTGGGCCGAGCCCCTCAGAGAAAGAAGGCAGCAACAGACCCAGAGCAAAGGCGGAAGCCGGCTGGGTGCCTGGTTACCCAGAGAAACGGCGCTCCTGAAACGGGGTCGAGAGGGCCGGGCCCTCACCTCGCCCCTGGACCGGCCCTGGACCGCATTCCCCAAGAGCCCGTGGGGTTCCAGCGGTGTGACCTGGGCATGCCTGGCCCTCGGCCCCCGGGCCTCCGGGCCCTGATTGTGAGATGGAGAGTGGCCCTGTGTGTGACCGGTGGGGGGGTGGGGGCGAGTCCGAGGTGCGCCCCGAAGCTCGCCTGGCGCCCAGGACACAGGACGATGCCGCAGTCACGGCCAGTGTCAGCGTCAGTGGATCCCGTAGGTCCGTGGCTTTCTAAGGGCGGGACCATTTCTTCGGGCAAAATTGGATGCAGGCAGGCAGGGCATGAACCTGAAATAAGGCAGAGCTACCTGGAGGGGCAGGGGGAGGGCAGCCCTGTCTTGCCCTTCAGAATAGAACCCCTCCAGCCCCCAGGACCTCTCCCGAGGGGGCGTCAAGGGAAAGGGTTGAAAAACCTCCGCGGGGGGATCAAATCCTAAAAAGGTCAGAGGGTTTAACAAAGCCCCGTGTCCCTTGCCGCAGCCCCACCTCCTCGGTCTGCGGGGGGTCGGACTGAGACCCCGCCTGAGGGGCGATGCCGCGTTCGGGGCGCACACTCTGAGCAGAGCTGATGGCGAAGTGGGTGGGGTTAGGCCGCACCGGGGAGCTCGCAGCTCTGCGGCCCACCCTGTCTGCCCCAGTGGGCGAGAGACCCTCCCCCTCCCCCGGCCGCTCCGCCATCTGGGCTGCTGTTGGCCGAGCAGGGGACAAACTCCCACGTGTGGATGGGGCTGTGCTCTGCGCTCTGTGGGGCCGAGAGGATGCGATGAGGGCTAGGAGGAAGGCCCTCGGTGGTGGGGGGCGGGCAGGGATCAGGCCCCCGGGAGGACCAGGCTGGTGTGGAGGACAGGCACGGGCTCCCCCCACCTTCCACACGCCCAGGCGGTGAGCGGGCAGCAGACACAGAGCCCCTGGAGATTCCATGGCATCGCTCTTCCCACCCCCCACCCCCTCCAAAGCTTTGAATGTGTGTCACCGTGCTAGTGCTCAATGCAGAGCGCGCTGTGTCCCCCACGGAGCACCTCTCAGTCCCCGCATGCCGCCCCCAAAGCAGCCAGCCCTGCCACACGGGGTTCAGAGAGGGAAGAAATGCGCCCCGACTTTCCCCAAACCCGTGGGGATCGGACCGGAAGGAGGGTGTCCATTCTGCAGATGGGGACGTGAGGGCCCCAGATGCTCAGCCACCTGCTCCGTCTCCCAGCCCAGGAGCAGCCAGGCCACTGGGACCCGGGCAGGCTGGCCGACTAGCTAGCCCTGGGCTCCAGCTTCCACCCCTGAGCCCCCTGGGAGAAGGGGCTGAGGGAGAAGCATGGCAAACCCCTGAGAGCTGGGGTGGGCACCCTGGAGGTGCAGGGGTTGGGTAAGTGTTTGCAGAGCAACAGGCAGGCCTGGCTCTGGGACAGAGAGCGGGGCGGAGGGCGGTGGCCAGGGCAGGGGGCAGAGCGCACACAGCATGCGGGGTGGGCGGTATCCAGGAAGGAATGAGGGTGACATGGAAGCAGGAGTGGATGGGACATGTGCCCCTAGAACGCGGGACAGGCTACCCCAGGCTCTCCACCCACTCCCTGGGCTGTCTGGATGTGGCCCCCCTTGGGGCTGGGTCCCATCCTCTGTGGCCGGGTGGTCTTCGGGCCCTGGACCCTCACCGTGTCTCACGCACGGGTGACGGCTGGGCGCCCTCCGTCCCTCTGGCCGTGCTGGGACCGTCACGGGAACTTCTTCGCCCTCAGTGGTCAGGTTTGGACCACGCACCGTGTGGGAAAGCCGTGGCCGCCCAGGTCCAGCTCCGACCGGAACCCGGCAGGCAGGTGCAGCGGCCTCTCAGGAAGGCCTGGTGGCTTCCTGCTCCCACCAAGACATGTGCATGCTCACACACACTCACTCACACATGCTCCCACATGCCAGACTCACACACTCATACATTTACTACTCACACATGCCAGGCACATACACATACCAGACACACAACTCATACATTCACTACTCACACATGCCAGACACATTTACATACCAGACACACATACTCATGCATTCACATACTCACACATACCAGACACACAACTCATACATTCACTACTCACACATGCCAGACACACACACTCACTAACACACGCTCCCACATGCCAGACACACACCTCATACATTCACTACTCACACATGCCAGACACACAACTTATACATTCACTATTCACACGTGCCAGACACATACACATACCAGACACACATACTCATGCATTCACATACTCACACATACCAGACACACAACTCATACATTCACTATTCACACATGCCAGGCACATACACATACCAGACACACAACTCATACATTCACATACTCACACATACCAGACACACACACTCATACATTCACTATTCACACATGCCAGACACATTCACATGCCAGACACACACACTCAAGCATTCACATACTCACACATACCAGACACACAACTCATACATTCACTATTCACACATGCCAGGCACATACACATACCAGACACACAACTCATACATTCACTACTCACACATGCCAGACACATTTACATACCAGACACACATACTCATGCATTCACATACTCACACATACCAGACACACAAATCATACATTCACTATTCACACATACCAGACACACACTCATACATTCACTACTCACACATGCCAGATACATACACATACCAGACACACATACTCATGCATTCACATACTCACACATACCAGACACACACTCATACATTCACTACTCACACATGCCAGACACACACTCATACATTCACTATTCACACATGCCAGACACACACTCATACATTCACTACTCACACATGCCAGACACATATACATACCAGATACACACACTCAGACATTTACATGCTCACACATACCAGACACACAACTCATGCATTCACTACTCACACATGCCAGACACATATACATACCAGACACACACACTCACGCATTCACATACTCACACATACCAGACACACACTCATACATTCACTACTCACACATGCCAGACACACAACTCATACATTCACTATTCACACATGCTAGACACACACTCATACATTCACTACTCACACATGCCAGACACATACACATACCAGACACACATACTCATGCATTCACATACTCACACATACCAGACACACACTCATACATTCACTACTCACACATGCCAGACACACACACTCAAGCATTCACATACTCACACATACCAGACACACACTCATACATTCACTACTCACACATGCCAGACACACACACTCATACATTCACTATTCACACATGCTAGACACACACTCATACATTCACTACTCACACATGCCAGACACATATACATACCAGATACACACACTCATACATTCACTACTCACACATGCCAGACACATATACATACCAGACACACACTCATACATTCACATACTCACACATGCCAGACACACACTCATACATTCACTACTCACACATGCCAGACACACACTCATACATTCACTACTCACACATGCCAGACACATATACATACCAGATACACACACTCATACATTCACATACTCACACATACCAGACACACACTCATACATTCACTACTCACACATGCCAGACACATATACATACCAGACACACACACTCACGCATTCACATACTCACACATACCAGACACACACTCATACATTCACTATTCACACATGCCAGACACACAACTCATACATTCACATGCTCACACCAACCAGACACACAACTCATACATTCACTACTCACACATGCCAGACACACACTCATACATTCACTACTCACACATGCCAGACACACACACTCAAGCATTCACATACTCACACATACCAGACACACACTCATACATTCACTACTCACACATGCCAGACACACACTCATACATTCACTACTCACACATGCCAGATACATACACATACCAGACACACACACTCATACATTCACTACTCACACATGTCAGACACACACTCATACATTCACTACTCACACATGCCAGACACATATACATACCAGACACACACTCATACATTCACATACTCACACATACCAGACACACAACTCATACATTCACTACTCACACATGCCAGACACATATACATACCAGACACACACACACTCATGCATTCACATACTCACACATACCAGACACACACTCATACATTCACTACTCACACATGCCAGACACACACACTCATACATTCACATACTCACACATACCAGACACACAACTCATACATTCACTATTCACACATGCCAGACACACACTCATACATTCACTACTCACACATGCCAGACACACACACTCAAGCATTCACATACTCACACATACCAGACACACACTCATACATTCACTACTCACACATACCAGACACACACTCATACATTCACTACTCACACATGCCAGACACATACACATACCAGACACACACACTCATACATTCACTACTCACACATACCAGACACACACTCATACATTCACTACTCACACATGCCAGACACATATACATACCAGATACACACACTCATACATTCACATACTCACACATACCAGACACACAACTCATGCATTCACTACTCACACATGCCAGACACATATACATACCAGACACACACACTCACGCATTCACATACTCACACATACCAGACACACACTCATACATTCACTACTCACACATGCCAGACACACAACTCATACATTCACATGCTCACACCAACCAGACACACACTCATACATTCACTACTCACACATGCCAGACACACACACTCAAGCATTCACATACTCACACATACCAGACACACACTCATACATTCACTACTCACACATGCCAGACACACACTCATACATTCACTACTCACACATGCCAGACACATACACATACCAGACACACACACTCATACATTCACTACTCACACATGTCAGACACACACTCATACATTCACTATTCACACATGTCAGACACACAACTCATACATTCACTATTCACACATGCTAGACACACACTCATACATTCACTACTCACACATGCCAGACACATATACATACCAGATACACACACTCATACATTCACATGCTCACACAAACCAGACACACAACTCATACATTCACTACTCATACATGCCAGACACATACACATACCAGACTCACACACTCATACATTCACTACTCACACATGCCAGACACATACACACATCAGACATACAAACTCATACATTCACATGGTCACACATGCCAGGCACACATTCATACATTCACATGGTCACACATGCCAGACACACATTCATAATTCACATGCTCACACATACCAGACACACACTCATACATTCACATACTCACACATGCCAGACACACACACTCATACATTCACTACTCACACATGCCAGACACACACTCACACATAGTACCAGACAGACACACACCACATTGACATATACATTTACCCATGCCACATAGACACACATACATTCACATACACAAATACACACAATTACATGTACTTTATTTTCCTGCATATAAGATGACTTTTAACCCAGGAAAATCTTCTCAGAATCACCATATTGAAATCAAAGCTGATGTTTTTTAAATTTTTATTTGGTGTACATTGGAAGAGGGGTAGTCTTACATGGTGAGTATATCCCAAACTCTGTATTTTAACTGAAAAAAGTTGGAGGTCGACTCATATGCCCAGTCATCTTATACGCCGGAAAATACAGTATATACTCTCATACATACACATAGGCACACATACTACACACACACCCCGCAGACACATCACACATGTACAGACACACACAGACACATACCACACAACCCATTTTCTCACGTGCACACGCATACTCGAACGGGCAGACACACACACGACAAACTTCGCCAGCACGAGAGACAAGTGAACCCCCTCCTCCCCGTGGAGGCCCTCCCCCAGCCGGCACCTGCTGGGAGCCAGGACGGCGCTCCCCTCAGTGGCCAGGTGACCCTTTAAAGACCAGCTTTACGATGGGAAGGCTTTTCCATCCCAGAGCCCATCAGACGCTTTCCTCCGCTGTTTGGAGACTCCTTTAGACAGAAGCGCTTCCCGCGTGCAATGTGTGCCCGAGGGGGCGTCCCAGAAGGCCCCGTGGCCCTGCGGCCCGGGCCTGCCCCTGTCTGCGCCCACCACTGGCCTGGAATGTGGGCCGAGCAGAGCACCCAAGGGCAGCGGTCGGCAAACTCATTCGTCAGCAGAGCCAAATACCAACAGTTCAACGATCGGAATTTCTTCTGAGAGACACATTTTTTAAACTCACACTTCTGACGCCACTTCTTCAGAAGTGGCCAGGCCGTGGTATTTTGTGGAAGAGCCACACTCAAGGGGCCAAAGAGCCGCACGTGGCTCGCGAGCCGCAGTTTGCTGACCACTGCCGAAACCGAGCAAAGGCGGGCGCCGCAGGTGCGGGGGAAGCTCCGCTGGGCTGTCTGTTGGGGTCGGGGGGTGAGGGGAACAGGAAGGTCAGACCCAGCCCGGTGGCCAAAGACAAGCCCGGGACCCCTGCCCCTCGAGGCCGCCTGGGCTGCCGGCCCGGCCCGGCCCCCGCCCCCTCCCCGGCTCCCCGAGCCAGCCAGCGCCGTCAGCGTGGTAGCAGCTTGATTAAAGTTCAGGGGTTTAATAGATCGTTTAAAAACCCCAAATTGCTCCCACCCCCGGCCAGCCACCTGGCCCGCTGCCCCCGTGCACGGCAGCGCCGAGGTTCCTGCCTATTCCCCGAGGACGGCCGTGCCGAGCGAGCGGGCCGCATTCTCAGCTGCATTTAATCTGCCCGAGACGGCCGGCGATGGCGGTGCGGGCAGGGCCGGGCGGCACCGGCTTTGTTCGGGGCAGCTGGCGCGGGGCCGGCGCGGGCGCTCTCTTGGCAGCAGAAGTCTGTTCCAATTAATCGTGTTTAACCATTCTAATCACACGTTAGCACATTAATCCCATTTCCAACCCCAAACACATCTGAGGCAGGGGCCTGCGGGCCCTTTTATGGGAACCGCAAATCAGACGGAACGGGCGGCCGGCCCGCGCCCGCGCTGCACTCTCGCTGAACTCGGGCTCCGGAACGCTCCGGCCGGCTTGTGGTCGGATTGGCGGCAGGATACCGACGCGTCCGCGGATGAATAGATCCCCTAAGTGACTTAAAAACCTGTCGGAGAGGGCAGTGAAAATTTGATCATAAGGCAGCCGGCACTGCGCCCTCCGCCGGCCCCCCCTCCTCCCAAGGACCCGGCGGAACGGGTCTGACCACTGGGTGGTGGCTGGGCGGCTGGAGGGCTGCCTGCCCCCCTGGGAACCTCTGGGACTCCTGCCAGCGGGGGCGGCCAGGCCTCCGGGGGCTCCGGGGGCTGGGGCTGAGCAGCCTTGTAAAGGGGTTTATGGAGGTGTCATCCTGAAAATGTGATAAACCTCAAGCACCTCATCTCCCACGTTTCCGTCAGTCTCTCTGGCGCTGGGAGGTGAACGCGCCTCCCCACCGCGGGCAGGAGGCGCACAGGCAGCGGGAGGAGGGGAGAGAAGGCCTCGCGGGCCAGTGACACCGTCTGAGGCCCAGGTGTGATCAGAGCGATAGGTTCCGGAGGGGAGGGGGCAGGGGTGCCTGCCCGAGGCCAGAGCTGGGGGTGTCGTTGCGGTATTCGCGTTCCCTTCGCTTTTATCCCAAGTCCGCGTAGGGCCCGGTGAGCCGCCGGAGCAGAAGAAATTGTTTGCATCTGAATGAAAACAGGGAGGCATTGCTTTTAGAAAGATATGTTTTTGTTGATCTCAGAGAGGAAGGGAGAGGGAGAGGAGAGACAAGATAGAAACATCAATGATGAGAGAGAATCCTGGATTGGCTGCCTCCTACACATCCCCTACTGGGGATCAAGCCCGCAACCCGGGCCGGTGCCCTTGACAGGGATCGAACCCGGGACTCCTCAGTCCGCACGCAGGCCGGCGCTCCGTCTCTGAGCCACACCAGCTAGGCCAGGACAGGCGTTGCTGTTCTCGCAATGAGTCACACTGGGGCGAGCCCGGGAGGAGGGGCTCCGGGGTTCTTTCCCACCTCTGCCACGTCCCAGCTGGGCATCCGTTCGTCAATGACTGACTCCCGGGGCCCAGGCTCTGCCTCCACCAGACACGGCGCCAAGAACATCTATGGGGTGACGTCCTTGTGATCGCGAGGATTAAGTCATGTGACCAGCACACTGCCAGGCACACGGGACGCGCTAAGAACCGGCGGCTACCACTTCCCTCCCCCCACCCCCAAAACCAGGGACAGAAGCGTCTTCGTTCCCGTATGAAGTCAGTAGCTCCGGTTCCTGGCACTCGGGGTGGTGAGCAAATTAAGCCGGGCGACAGGTGAGAAAGGAGGGCCGGGGAAGGCTGCCCCATGCGGGGCCGCAACTCCGGGACCTGATGTTAAGACAGGCCAGTAGCGAGACCGTTAGGATACGACGCTGACGTTTCAGAGAGAACGGGGAGAGGCTGTCGGATCGGCCCGGCGCCAGCACGGCTCTGCTCTGCTCTGGCTCTGCCCTGACTCTGGCTCTGGGCCTCTGCGAAAGGCACAGGGGGATGAGCAGCCACATGCCACCCTCCCCTCCACGGACTCAGTTCCTCTGTCCAGCCAGCACTGGCTGCGGCGTGCGGGGCACCAGGCCGCGCTTGGCCAGGACACGGGGAGGGGTGATGGATTTCTCAGACCCAACTCCTCAGGAGCCAATGCTACGCCCCTTTCCCACGTGGACTCTGACAGCCTCCCTCTTCCAGGGGATTTGCCCGGGTGCGGCCCCATTTCCACATGCGGCTTCTTCAGCGGCCCGTGATAGCTCCAGTCGGGAGGGAGCACTCCAGGCCTTCTGAGCCGGCTTTGCTTTAAAAATCGACTCCCAGCCCTGACCAGGGTGGCTCAGTGATTAGAGCGTCGGCCTGCGGACTGAAAGGTCCCGGGTTCGATTCCTGTCAAGGGCATGTACCTTGGTGGCGGGCACATCCCCAGTAGGAGGTGTGCAGGTGACAGCTGATGGATGTGTCTCTCTCATCGATGTTTCTAACTCTCTATCCCTCTCCCTTCCTGTCTGTAAAAAATCAGTACAATATATTTAAATAAAAAAATTGATTTCCACCCCGGCTGGGGTGGCTCAGTGGATAGAGTGTCGACCCTCGGATGGAGGGGTCCTAGGTTCGATTCCGGTCTAGGGTGTGTGCCCGGTTGCGGGCTCGATCCTCTGTGTGGGGCGAGCAGGAGGCAGCCGATCAGTGATCTCTCTCCTTATTGCTGTTTCTATCTCTTCCTCTCTGAAATCAATAAAAATATTATTTTAAAAATCAACTTCCAGCCCTGGCTGGTGACCTGTTGGTTGGAGTATCACCCCGTGCACTGACAGGCTGTGGGTTCAATTCTCAGTCAGGGCATCCACGTAGGTTGTGGGTTCGATCCATGGTCAGAGAGCATACTGGAGGCAACCACTCAATGTTTCTCTCTCTTTTCCTCTCTCCCTCTCTAAAAAAAAATTAATGAAAACATATCCTCGCGTGAGGATTAAAAAAATCCATTTCCAAACCTGCCGCTTCTGCCTTCTTGCTGTCCGGCGGCTGTGTGGGCTGGACAAAGCGGATCGGGCGGAGCTGAGTGCCGCGTCTTCCTTTGGCTGTGACATGGGAACCACTGACTTCTGCTAAGTGACTTACCGCCGGTTCACGATGCGGTAGGAAGTGTGTGTGGGGCGGGGGGCGGGGGGCGGGCGGAGGGAGAAACAGACCTGGCGAAGCTATTGGCTAGGAACCAGGATTAAGGGTCTGATGTTTGGCTTTCTAAGTAAACACGCCTCGCTTTTTCTTTTACAAACAGCAATCTGGAAAGATGCACGAGGGCGTCTAAGTGCAGAATAGAAATGAGTTTATCCAGGTAAGTCCGTTTTTATTAAACAATCTAATTCGTTCCAGTTCCTTTGGAAGAAGCTGTGGGTCATGGTTAATGTACGGACCCAGACAGAAAGCCCATTCCCGCAGCCACCTGCGTCTAAGGCACAGCTGTGGGGGCTCCCCGCCCCTCCCGAGGGGACGTGCCGCAGCCGAGGGTAATGCCGGAACACACGACAACGGAAAGGGCCCATGGGGGTTCCAGGCCAGGAGCACCTCGGCCTGCGAGCCGCTGGGAGTGGGCCGCGTTGGGGAGCACGGGGGGGGGGGTGCAGGAGGACCCTCCCGCTCTAGCCGCTCGGCGTGCTGTGCTGGGAAGAGGTTTTGCAGATGTGATGGGGGCGGGGGGAAGGAAAACAAACAGAAAAAGCCAACTGGGCTGACAACACGGCCCCACAACACCGTTAAACAAATAAACCCGCGCAGGGAGTCAGCCTGCGGCGGCCACGCTCACCCGGGGCGGCCCAGAGCAGGCACAGCCCCCGCGGGGGGTTGAGCAGCCCCCGCCCCGTGCTCCCCACCAACGCCCGCCCTGGTCCCCCTGGCAGCGGTGTGGTTTCCGAATAGGTGTTTCCTCCGTCCTTGAGCACAAGTCTCGGCTCTTTATACTCAGGGGCTTACCAGCCGTCTGGTAAGAAGTGATGAAATACCCCCCGATTGAGGTCCTTTCCGCGGCAGCCATGCCACGCTCTCCACCCCGGGCTGGGCTCCACTCCCACGTGCTCCCCGGAACGCCTGCCGACGGCCTCCCTGTGTTTTGTGACAGTCCCAGAGCTGCCCCCGCCCCGGCCTCTCCTGCGGTTAAACCTCAGCTTCTCTCTGGGCTTCTCGGTGAGGCCCGGCCGTGGGCGTCCAGGGCTGGAGGAGCGGGTCGAACGCAGCCCGAAGGGATGTGAAATGGTCACGGCAGCCGGAGGTGCCTGCACCCATCGGCCCCCGAGCCACCGCGGGACCCAGAGCTACTGCAGCCCCCCCTGCCCCGCCCCACCCCGGTTCTCCCAGGAAGGGGGGCGGGGACCCAGCGGAGATTTGCATGCACAGGGTCACAGGGTTGCAGCAGCCCCAAAGGGGGTCCATCGGGGGTGGCCGGGCAGCACAGGGGTGCCGGTGCCCGGAAAAGGAAGCGGGTTCTGCAGGATGGACGCTGCATCGTGGACAAACTGTGAGGCCGTCGTGCTCCGTGAGATGAGCTGGTCACACAGGACACATGCGGGATGATTCCACGGGTGTGGGGGTCACACGGACGGGGGCGGGGGGGAGGGCCAGGGCCGGAAGGAGAGGAGGGGACAGCTTGTGGCTGGGGTGTGCAGGGCGCCAGAGGCTGGCTTGTGGCATCTCCTTCCCCCCTTGCCTCTTTGCAGAAGCCCAGAGCTGAAGGTTCAGCTTCCCAGGAGGAAGCGTGTCCCGGGATGATGGAGTGAAGGCTGCGGCGCCGGCTGAACGTGTTTCATGCCACTGGGCTGTGCGCGGCAAGTGGCTACAACGGGAACACGTGTGTTGTGTGCTTGATCCCACGCGAAAGTAACCCCGAGACCATGAGCAGCTTCTCATCGGTCTTTACAGGCGTGCCGTCGAGGGGGCAGAGGCAGGCCAGGCGGGAAGAGGGGAGGGCGGGGAGCCCGGAGCCCGGCCTCAGAGCCGAGGGGGTGCCTGGGACAGAGAGCTGTGCCGGCCAGAAGGTGCGCCTGTGCTGGGGCGGCCATCGCAGCAGGCACATCGGTCTGTCACCGGGCAGGGCACAAAGCAGCGTCGTCTGCTGTTTCGTTATTGCCTTGGGACTATCCTGGGAGACTGGTCCTATTCCCACCCCCGTTTTACTGGGGAGAGAGCCGACCAGGGCTTGTGTGCGGGGACGGAGCCCCCTGAGGAGGAGAGAAGAACGAAACGGAGCCGGAGACCCCCTGAGAGATGCTCCTCCTTGCAGCTTCCGTGTCTCCAGGAAGAGAACTGAGGTACCCTACACCGCTCAACGGCCTCTTCCTCCGGGAAGCCCCCCAGGAGTGCACACGCATCCCTAGGAGGGCGGCTGCTGACAGAGAGCAGCAGAGCTGGCTGCACAGGGGAATCAGCAGGAGCCGGGCTCTCTCTCTCTCTCAAACCCCCCCCCCCCCCCCCGTCTGCTGCGCTTGGCACAGCCCTGGGAACCCAGCGCGGCCTCCCCCACGCTTGGACATAAGGGACAGACTGCTGGGTGGCCCTGGGCGAGGTGGCACGGGAACCCCTCCGACTGTGGTGCAGGTGGAAGCTGTGACCTGCTCCCCAGTGCCACGCAGCCACTGCCCCACCCCACCCCTCCCAGGGGCTGCGGGCACAGACAAGGCTGGTGTTGTTTGGACTAGAAAAGGAAATGGCTGTGCCAGGCCCTCTCACACGTCCCGCGCCACAGCCCTCGCAGCCCCGTGCTGGGACCTGGTTCCCATTGTGCAAAGGAGCAGGAGGAGGTCAAGGTCAAGGCCCAGCCAAGTGCAGCTGGGGCTGGAGGCCGGGGCTGCCTGCTTGGCGGCTCTTCCTGCCAGACGCCACTGCTGTGCCGCCAGAGCACGCGTGGGGCAAGAGGTCAGAGCTGGCTGCCGAGTGGGGGCTGCGGGAGGCAGGAGGGGTTGGTGGAACCCCCACACCCCCAAGCCCGATGGGGGTGATTGGCAGGTCTTGCAGGAGCCCCGAGAGGCAACCAGAGAACTGGCCCAGAGTCAGAGATGTGTTCAAATCTCAGAGAGGCCCCAGCTGGCCGAGTGACTGGGTTCAATGTCACCCTGCCTCCGTTTCCTTGTTTATGAAAAGGGACTTAATTACAACTGCCCTCCTCCTCTGGAAGAATGAAAAAGAAGGCGTGCGTTGCCCTAACCGGTGTCGCTCAGTGGGTAGAGCGTCGGCCTGCGGACTGAAGGGCCCCAGATTTGACTCCCGTCAAGGGCACATCCCCAGGAGGAGGTGTACAGGAGGCAGCTGATCGATGTTTCTCTCTCATCGATGTTTCTAGCTCTCGATCCCTCTCCCTTCCTCTCTGTGAAAAAACAAAACAAAAACCACAATAAAATACATATATATATTTTAAAAAGAAGCCGTGCACGGAAATGCTGAATGGGCATTGCGATGCCACATGTCACAGGGCTCGGTCCCCAGCAGGTGTGTGCTGGGTAACCGCCCACGACAGGCAGCGTGTGAACAGCGTGGGCCGGAGAGGGGGACCTCGCACCCCCGGTCCCGCCTCGCGCGCATGTGGGCTTTACAAACCGCTCGTGGTTTGCTGCTGCCCAGAGCCGGCCGGTGCGAGGGACGCGGCTTCCCGCTCGCAAGGGAGGAGCCGGGGGCCCCGAAGGTGGCCCAACTCACCCAGGGGCAGGGCTGGCGTCTGGCTCTGGGGCCAGGGCACTCGGCCTGCTTTCCCGGGTGGAGAGACGAGCCCTCCCCTCCCCCGACACCTCCTCCTGAGGTCGTAGGCAGAAGGGGTCACTCAGGGATGAAGAGGAATCTGTGTGCCGCTCCACCCCACAGTTGCGCTCACACCTGCTCGGTGCTGCCTGGGGAGGGGGGCACACTGTGGTCCCTCCCTGCTTACCGAGGCCCCCAAGTCCTCGAAGAAGGGCTTTGGCGCTCCTCTTGTCTGGATCCAGAATGCCCAGCCCAGCACCTGGCACCCAGGGGCTCAGTGCCTGCCCGGCGAATGAATGAATGAATGAATGAAAGTCCCACATTTGAGGTGCTTTTTTTTTTTTTTTCTGGAAAGGGAGGTGTAGACACACTGTGCTCAGCCTCCTGCTTCGTGCCGGTGAGCTTTGGGCTGGAGGCTTCGGGGGGCTCAGGAGGCCTGGCTGGTCTGCGCTGAGCTGCCGAGATGGGGGGCAGTGAGGAGAGACAGTAAACCCGCTGGAGGGAGCTGAGGGCTGCCATGGGGGCCTTGCCTGGGCTCCGTACGGCTCCCACGGCTTTGCTCCTGACCCTGTCAATACTGAATGTTGCTATTTTGTTCATTGTGGAGTTTGGGCAGTAATCTGGGTTTGAAGATACCATATTGAGGCATTATTTGTGTCAACCCCTGAACTTTGTAGCGGTCTCTTCATTTTTGTGCCGAGACAGGCCGCACTCACCTCACCTTCACCTTCACCTTCACCTGGCCCTGCCCCAGAGGCTTGTGGGAAACTTGGACATGACCTTCCTTCTGGAGAAGAGTGACATCCGCTGGGAGAGGCCGGCTCTCTGACCCCCTCCAGGAGCCTGGGCAGCAGAGGATGGGCCGTCCGCGTCCAGGAACAGCTCTGTGCCCCCCAGGACCTGGTACCGAGGGAAACACGGGGCCTTGTTCAGAAAACCAGAATTCTCAGACGGCGGCAACAGAGCCCCCAGCCACGGTCCTTCCGGGCGTGGGTACTGTGTGCCCGCCAGGTCGCCCCGGAAGCTGGCTCTGCCCTCCACTCAAAGGCGGTCCCCACATTACACGTTCACATATTGTTTGATGGTTAATTCCCGCCCCTGCCCCTAAACATTAAAGCGTTGAAAAAAATTACGGAAAAGTATGTCCTATCCGGTTTGGCTCGGTGGATAGAGTGTCGGCCTGCGGACTGAAGGTTCTGGGGTGGATTCCGGTCAAGGGCATGTGTCTTGGCTGTGGGCACATCCCCAGTGGGGGGTGTGCAGGAGGCAGCTGATCGATGTTTCCCTCTCATCGATGTGTCTAACTCTCTATCCCTCTCCCTTCCTCTCTGTAAAAAAAACAACAACAATAAAATATATGTATTTTAAATATTACTGAAAAGTAGAAAAGTAGGTGTATTAAACGTCATAAATTGTCTTAAGTTTAAATATTTTATGTTATCAACATCTTATACCGAATTCATTATCATTTTACTTTCCGGCCTTTAGTGGAAACAAACTCATCAATATATATATATATATATATATATATATATATATATATATATATATATATATATATTTAAAATCTGCTTCTTTGCTAGTTTCATTTTTAGTGGAGAGAATTGACATGTTTGAAAATGTCTCTTAACCAAAGTGACAATTTTAAAGATTTTAAAATTAATTTCCTCTTACTCATTGTACCTTTGAATTGTCGTTATTTTTATCATGGCGGATTTCTTTAACATTAATTGTGACTTTTTAGGACTTCACATTACAATATTTCTCAGTAGTTGTTGTTCAGTGGGTACAGAGTTTTTGTCTGGGATGCTGAGAAAGTTCTGGAAATGGATCAATAGCAATGGTGTCCACAACAGTGGGGAGGCACTTCATCGTACACTTCAAACTGGTTGAACTGGTGAAGTTCATGTTACGTATATTTCGCTGCAGTGAAAAAGTGTGTTAATTTTCGTGGTTACCGGGATTTCCAGATCCTCTTTATTTTGTGCCCGGGATGAGCACCCTGACTCACCCCAAACCCAGCCCTTGCCCCGGGAGCACAGCGGAGACCCCGTGGGGACGGGGGACGTTGGAGACACGAGGAGGCTGAGTAGGAGGGGAAGGCGAGGGACGTGTCAGGCTGGGTGGAGAGGAGAGAAGTTGGGCTTCCTCCTCAGAGGAAAAGTAGGAAATGCAGAGCGCTGCTAGCAGGTATGTCCTTGTTTTCACACAAAAAGGAAACAGAGCTTATGAGGTGGGGGTGATGCCAACACCCAGCAATTCCATCCCTGTAGCACCCAGTGTACTGAGGCCTGACGGTGTGCCCTGCGCGGTGCCAATGCTTTCCTTGCAACCGCTCCGGAGAGTGAGGGGCTCAGAGTCTCCTCCCCGCGGATGGGTGTCCGGAGCACGGGAAGAGGACGGAACCGCCGAGGGTGAGTGCAGACGGGGGCTGCAAGCCAGCTCCTGCCAGGCCTGTTCCAGCCGCGGCCTCGTCACACCTCTCACTTCACTGCTGCCACCGATTACACAGCGGTCATCCTTTTTGTTCTTTCAGCCTCTCCTGTGGCGGGGGGCCAGGTATGGCGGGGAAAGGGGAGAGAGATGGCCCGTTCTGTTCTGAGTGGAGGCGGCTGGGGATGGAGAAGTAAAAGACAGAATAGAAAGAGATAGAAGCAAAGCTGTGAGCCGGGTGGGACGCTGTCTTCTCTGATGGAGGGACAGGGACCCAGAGCCCACTCAGCGTGTTTATTTATATCCCCAAATACCAGGAAGAAGTATCACCAAAATTTAGGATTAAAGGAGATTATTTGCATGCTCAAGTAGGCCCGAGCATTCCTGGTGCTTGACTGGATTTACATATTTAAGCCCCACTACCCGACACCTGGGCAAAGGGGAGTCAGTGCTGATCACACGTCAGCCTTTTTGGCACAGCGTGTTCCCAGGGCGTGGCTCTGCCTGCCGTCTTGAGTTCAGCTGACAATAATTAAAGAAATGCCCATGTGCCTTCCCAGAGGGCCCTGTACACATTTATGCACTTATTCACCCCACTAGAGGCCTGGTCACCAAATTCGTGCACGGGAGGTGGGAGATGTCCCTCAGCCCAGCCTGCACCCTCTCCAATCTGGGACCGCTCAAAGGGTGTCTGACTGTCCAGTAGAATGGGGCCTAAACAGGCAGTCGGACATCCTTCTCACCATCCAGGACTGCTGGCTCCAAACTGCCCACCTGCCTGCCTCCCTGATTACCCCTAACCACCTCTGCCTGCCAGCCTGATCACCTCCTAACCACTCCCCTGCCAGTCTAATTGATATCTAACTACTCCCCTGCCAGCCTATTTGTCACCAACTTCCCTACTCTGCTGGCCTGGTCACCCCTAACTCTCCTCCCCTGCAGGCTTGATGGTCCACAGCTGCCTTCCCTTGCAAGCCTGGTCCCTCCCAACTGTCCTCCCCTGCTGGTCATCTTGTGATGGCCATCTTGTGTCCACATGGAGGCAGGATCTTTGACTGCATGGGGGCAGCCATCTTGTGTGTTGAAGTGATGGTTAATCTGCGTATTACTCTTTTATTAGATAGGATAGAGGCCTGGTGCATGGGTGGGGGCCAGCTGGTTTGCCCTGAAGGGTGTCCTCGATCAGGGTGGGGGTTCCCTTGAGGCATGGGGCAGCCTGGGTGAGGGTGCTGTGGTGGTTTGCAGGCCGGCCATGCCTACCAGCGACCCAAGCAGAGACCCTGGGATCTGGGATTAATCTATGTCCACAATTAAAACTTTGTAGCTGAGAGTGGAGGCCTAGGTACTAGGGCTGCAGATGCTTAGCTTCCTCCATCGCCCTGGCAACCCTAGCCTCTGCTCTCTGCAGCTCCGTGGCTGCCACCATTTCTGTTGGGATTTATGTATCTTCTATAATTGAAACTTTGTAACATTGAATGGAGGCCTAGGCCAGCAAGGACAGGCAGAAAGCTTGGCTTCCTCCATTGCTGGGGAAACCCAAGCCTCCTTCCTGCTCTCAGTAGCTGCAGCCATCTTGGTTGGGGTTTATTTGCATAATTTGCTCCTGATTGGCTGGTGGGCGTGGCTGTGGGCATGGCTTGATCAGAGGTACGGTCAATTTGCGTATTACTCTTTTGTCAGACAGGATAAACACAGACTGGCACTGAGACGGGCACGGCAGGAAGCACTCGGGCGATCTGCTGGGACCCTGGTTCCCCGGGGCCTGGAGCAGGCAGGACGTGAGGCGGAAGGAGGCTGGGCCGTGCGGACAGGGAGGAGCATGGAGGCAGGTGTGGCTCATGCTCAGTGCGAGCGCCACTCAGGCGCGGCCACCTGCTGGGCCTTCGGGGGGGGGGGGGGGGGCGTCCGGCAGCCGTTCCGGCAGCCTCCGCAGGCCCACGAGGCTCAGCACCATGAGGTCCTTTGCCCGCAGGTGAGGAGGACGGCGTGGGATACCGGCCGGCGCAGGGATCGGGAGCTGGAATCAGGGTTCTGGGCTGCGGTTCTGGGCTCTTCTCTGCCTCTAATGCGCTGAGATCTGGGGCTACGCACCCACCTGTGCATGGGACCCTGGTGTCCTCATGGGAAAAGGGCCGGCCAGACCCGTTCCCGGCGCCCCACTCAGAACGGGACGGGGCAGACATCGCCCGGTGCCCAGCACACATCGGAGCAGGAAGTGTTTTGGGTCTGGATGTGAGAACCCGGCAGGGACTTAGGTTTCCTCCTCTGAAAGCACGGGCCGTCGCTCGGCGGGGATGAATGGACGGTGGGAGCAGGAAGGATGCCGGCGGGTGGCTCGATCACAGCGGAGCTTAAATATTTGTCGAGTATTTATTTTGAATAAATTCCTTTCACATATTAGCGGGTCCGCTTGATTATAAGAATAACAAACGGAGTGACTGTGTAATCAGGAGAGGTCCTTCAATGGTGAGAGGGTCTCCCTCGCGCCCGCCTGCTTTGACAAGCGGGAGAGGGGGCGTGTGCCTTATCCAAACCTTCAGCACTTTCCGGGGGCAGAAGCGGGCTGCGGTCACGCCTCCTGCCGAGGACTCTGACAGCGTGTCTGAGAAGAGTTTAGGGCTTCTTGTCAGAGGCATCAGCGATGTGGGAAGTAAGGGGGGGCGGGGAGGGCAGGAAAAGCTCAGGACTGCCCCCGCCCGGCCTCAGGGGGCGCTAGGCCAGCATGTGGGAGTAAGCAGTACTCTGATCTCAGGGCCTCAGAACTGGACATCTGCTGCTCTTCTCTGCTGTGTCCCCTTAGCGGTGCCTCGGGCCCTTCAGCCCCCCCAGCACCTGGACCTACTGGTGAATGGGCTCCTCTAAACAGCTCACCTACAGACCCTTTAAGAGCTGATGGATCTGGCCAATCACCAGCCAGCAGCACCCTCGGTGCCCACCCCCGGTCCAATCAGCGAAAGGAGATATTGGGCGGTGCTCTGCTGATGAGGGTGCGGGGGCAGCCCTGGGCGCTCCGCCAAGCTGGGGTGGAAACACGGGGTGGAGCTAGGAGGAGGACTGGGAGTGGGCACCCTCAACAGTTCAAACAGGAAGGAGGCCGGCCTGGTCAGTGGGTGAGCGTCGACCTAGGAACCAGGAGGTCAGGGTTCGATTCCCGCTCAGGGCGCAGGCCCGGGTTGCGGGAGGCAGCCGGCCGATGACTGTCTCTCATCACTCCATTGCTGCCACCTGGCTCATAGCTTGATGTTTCTCTCCCTCCTTTTCCCTTCCTCTCTGACATCGATAAAAATATTTTTTAAAACAACGACAACAAAGAAGAGGAAGTGGTTTTCTCCTCTAGGTCCTCCTCCCCATGCACTCCATCTCCTGGTGCTGACCACGTGGCCTCTGGCTTCCCAAGGGGCTAGGCCATGGGAGCAGCAGGGATCGGGAGGGGGAGGGGACCGGGGGGAGAGTCTCTGCTCCCCGGCCCCGCCCTGCGGTATTTCTGTGGCCCTAGTTCGGACTCCACTTCTGACAAGGTGCTGACTCCCCAGGGCTTCGTCCTTCTGGGACCTCGTCACCGTCCCCCACCCCGGCCCCTGTCTCTCAGAGTCGCTGGCTGAACCCGCACTTCATGCATAGGTCCTTTGCCTATAAACCCTTCTTGAATATTCCTGAAATTACCTTATTTCAAAGTCGCCACCTGCTGGGACCTGCCTGCCCCCGATCCGCATGAGGTGGGTGGAGGCAGGTGCTCTGCCCCCTTGGCACAGACGAGGAGGTCAGCCCTGAGACAGGCTCACGACTTTGCCCGCTGCCCCGCTGCATAAATGACAGCGAGAGCCCAGACCCTGGTCTGCCCGATGCCCAGGCCCAGTTGTTTATCCCCATAGAGCACCCCTTCCCCAGTGGCTGTGTGGGACCCTCCCCCAACCCTGCAGGTGCCCCCCCCCCCCCCCACAAGAGGCTGGCAGGGATTGAGCAGAGACGGGCGGGATGGGGTCCTGGGCAGAATCCCCACGGGACACAGAGCAGGGAGGGGAGCGTCCTGCAGATGGGGACGGGCACAGAGGACAGGATGGACCAGAGGGGAAGGGGAAGGAAGTGGAGAAGAGGTGCAGCGTTGGCTGCAGACGCTGGAGGACGTACCAGGAGCGGCGGAGGGGCCGGGGTGCAGTCGGGGGCTGTGGTCCAGCTAAGACTGGCTTTTCTTGGGTTCGCTGGGAGAGAGAGGGGGACGGGAGGTGTGGGATGCTCTGGGGTTACCTCTAAGAGGCTGCTCCTGGCAGCAGGGGAAATGGAGGGTTTGGGGCTCAGCCGAATTGCCCCAGAGGCAGGGCCCAGCGCTGCTTTGAGGCCGGTGATGGTGCTGGTGCCAGAGCCGATGGCCCGGGGCTGCCTGAAGCAACAGACTCCGAGGAGGGATGGCAGGAAGCGGTCCCCACTCCCAGGCGGAGGGAGCGGCTGATGGGTGCCTGGCCAGGGTGTGGGGCAGGGAGGGCGGAGGGCAGGGCGGTCGCACTCCCGGGGGGTCCCGGGCAGCACAGGGATGGCTCCCACTGCCAGGGTGCCGGAGGGGCTGCAGAAACTCAGCGTTTGGGCAGGAGGAGAACAAGAAACTCTAGCTGCTCAAGGTCAGAAAAGCAAAAAAGGAGAATGAAGACAGGCCGGCTCCCACCTTCACAAAGGTCATGGCTGAACTGTGACCCCGCCTACGACACCTGCGGTTCTGAATCCCCGCACCTCGGAACGGGGCCTCCTGGGGAGTCGGGTCTGTACAGAGGAGCTGGGTGAGGCGAGGGGGCGAGCGCGGGCCCGACCCCAGGAGGACTGTGTCCGGGGGAGAGGGGAGATGTGGGCGCAGGACGGGTGGGCACGTGCGCAGTCCCTCGAGGTGGAGGCCCCGAGAGGGGGAGGTCGGAGTGACAGTCTGCAGCCAGGGGACCCGACGTCCCCAGCGGCCGCTGAGCCAGGAACAGCCCGGAAGATCCCTGCAGTGTCACACTGCAGGACCCGGGCCAGCGGGAGCGTGCGGGGCTGTTGTTTGTTTATTTAAATACTCACCTGAGAATATGTTCTTACTGGTTTTTTTGGAGAAAGAGAGGGAGGGAGAGGGAGAGAGATGGAAGCAGCAAGGATGAGAGAGAACCGTGGACCGGCTGCCTCCCGCATGGCCCCTCCCAGGGATGGAGCCCACAGCCCAGACATTGGGGAGTCGGACCGGGTCCTGGTTCGTGGCCGATGCTCAGCCCTGAGCCACGCCGGCCGGGCTGTTTCTGTGGGTTCGAGGCCCCGGTTGGGGTGCTCTGTCAGGGCCGCCCTCAGAGACTCACACGGCATCCACTGAGCAGGTCGATGGCGGGAACCGGAGCGCCCGGTGTGGCGGCCGGCGGGGGCCCTGGGAGGAAGGTGCCCACGAGGGGTCTCCAGCTTCGGAACCCCTCTGCTGATGTTCCCATAAACCAGGGGACAGGACTCGCTCCAGCGGCGGGAGAGATCCTCCCGCTGGTTCAGACAGACACCCCAGCCTCGATCCTTGTCCCCGCCTCCTGAGACGGGGATCCAGGACCCAGTCTGTCCTCCCGCTGCCCAGCGCTGGACAGACCAACGCAGGATGGTGCCACCCCGTCTGCCCACCTGAGCCCTGGACGGCCCTGCCCCCCTCTGGGCTGCGGCCTGCCTGCGGGGACACGTCCCGCTCCGCTCCCAGCACTGACCCAGCGCTCACCACGCTGGGGGCTGGGCCGGGTTCCAGGCCTCAGCCGTCGCTCCCATCACATCAGCAGCAGGAAGCCGGACCGTGAGGTGTGTGTTTTTCCTCAAACCGGCTCCAAGTGTCTTCCCGACGCAGCCCACGCTCCACGCTGCTGGGAACTGGCCTCTCAGAGCCAGCGGCGGAGCAGGCGTTCTTCAGGGACAGGAAATGACAGAGTGTTTGCTCCAGCCTCCAGCTCCCTTCTAAACGGAGAAACAGAATATTCTCAAATCCATTAAAAACAATGATAGATAATACAGATGTTCCTTGCTTTACAAAATAGATTGTCCCGGCAATATTGGGTGTAAATCAAATTTCTTACAATCAAATTACCTCGCGAAGGCGCCCTGGGGACGCGGCTGTAAGAGGAGGCTCCGCAGCCGGTCCCGTCTGGACCCCAGACGCTCCTGCGCTCGCTCGGCCGTGCGGCCCTTTATTCCTTCCAGCGGGTCCCGCCCGGCCAGGCCTCCGGTCACCTGGGGCTTTTAAATCGTGTCCGAGCGGAGGCCCCGCCCCAGACGTCTCCTCTCCATTGGTCTGGGGGGGGGGCGGCCTCTGTGTTAAAACTCCCCGGAGACCCCCGTGTGCAGCGGCCGGGACGTGGGGGGCTGGTCGGTGAGTGTGCGGACCGAGTGGCTGCTAATAGGACACGGTGTGTCTCCCCCAGGGGCCCGGTGGACGCTTTAGCAGACAGTGTCCCCCGTCACCTGCCGTCCGGGCCCACACGTCGGCGTGCGTGCCGTTCCGAGGGTCAGCTTTCTCACAGCAGGGGTCGGGCCGTCTGCGTGCCCGTCCTCACGGAGAGCCGGTGACCGCGGCTCCCGGGCGGCTCTGCCCGTCGGCACGGCAGTGTTGCTTCAGGGGCGGGGACTCCCCTCCCGGGTCTCTTCTCCAGGCCACCACCCTCAGCGTTTCTGCGGCGCTGAGCGGCAGGCAGATCGCCGAGACCCGCGGTCGGTCGGCAAACTGCGGCTGGCGAGCCACATGCGGCTCTCTGGCTCCTTGAGTGCGGCTCTTCCACAAAATACCACGGCCTGGGCGAGTCTATTTTTAAAAAAATATATATTTTATTGATTTTTTTTTACAGAGAGGAAGGGAGAGGGATAGAAAGTTTAGAAACATCGATGAGAGAGAAACATCCATCAGCTGCCTCCTGCACACCCCCCACTGGGGATGTGCCCGCAACCAAGGTCCATGCCCTTGACCGGAATCGAATCAGGGACCTTTCAGTCCGCAGGCCGACGCTCTGTCCACTGAGCCACACCGGTTGTTGGCTGGGCGAGTCTATTTTGAAGAAGTGGCGTTAGAAGAGGTTTAAAAGAATGGACTCTCAAAAGACATTCCAGTCGTTGCGCTGTTGCTGTTTGGCCGACCGCTCACTAGCCATCGAGACGCAGGTCTGACAGAGTTCGCTCCGAAAACCACGCAGCCTTTCTCGGGATGGGTCGTGCGCTTCCCTGTGCTGCGTGCCCTCCGCTGTCTCCTGCCGCCCCTCCGTCCGGCCGGCCGGCTCTGTTCCTGCTCACCGTGGTCTCTTCCCGCCTTCTCTCTGCTCCGCTCTCCGCTCCACAGCGTGGCAGCATGCTTCCCGCGCCCACCTCCCCTCGCCCTGGCGTGCGGGCCCCCGGTCCACGCTCAGTGCTGGCCCTCCGTGTGTCCGTCGGTGCTTCGCCCCGAGGCCGGGAACATCCCCTCCTCCGGAGAACGCGGGGGTTTCAGTCTACCTGCCGATTTTCATCTAGTTTTTGTCAAGTAGGTTAGTTCGTGCTTCTATTTAAAATTCCTCCCCCACACACATTGCTCTAGCCGGTTTGGGTCAGTGGATAGAGCGTCAGCCCGTGTGCTGAAGGGTCCTGGGTTCGATTCTGGTCAAGGGCACATGCCTCCATTGCAGGCTCGATCCCCAGCCCCGGTTGGGGTGCATGTGGGAGGTAACCGACCTCTCTCCCATTGATGTTTCTCTCTGTGTGTCTCTCCCCCTCTCTCTAAAAATCAATGGAAAATGTCCTTAGGTAAGGATTAACCAAATAATAATAAAACAAAATCCCCCAAATCATCATTTTCTTTTCATGTCTACAAACAAGTTTCTTTCTGTAGATTTAGCAACTTATTTCCTAATTTAATTTCTCAGCATCGCTTGTTGACACCCCCCAGCCCCCTTTTGTACTGGCTGTAATGTCATTCTTTTTGAGGTAGGTTCTTTATTAAGGTCCACAATCTCATATCCAAATTTCTGAAATTCAGAAAGCTTTAGAACCAAACTCATGAACAACATAGTGGCCCGGTGCACGGATTTGTGCACGTTGAAAGGAAATTAATTAGAAGAAATATTTTAATATGGGCTCCCTCCTCTCTGGTTCCAGGGTGTGTCATCCGAGAATCACCACTGCCGATTCGCCAAAGCTCAGCAGCTCCTGTGTTAGCATCTGCCCCCTGGTGGTCAGGGCGTGTCATACCTACCGGCCAGTCAAGTGGTCACTTAGCCTTTTATATACATAGATGTCCTAGAAATGTGAGTGTATGTGGTGGGGAGAGGCTGCCCAGCTGGTATCGTGGTTAAAGGGGTGCCTTCCTAAAACCCGGGAACTCTGAGGCCACCTTCCATGCTAGCTCGGTGCTGTGTTG
The DNA here is from genome assembly GCA_027563665.1 of Antrozous pallidus. Lineage (NCBI taxonomy): Eukaryota > Metazoa > Chordata > Mammalia > Chiroptera > Vespertilionidae > Antrozous > Antrozous pallidus. Next base: position 110,816,118 of record CM050515.1, on the reverse strand, counting down.
TGAGGCATGATTCCACCCTGTGGGAACACGGACACCCCTGGCATGTGTCCCCCGCTTGAGAGGCACCAGGCCATACCCAGCCTTTCCAGATGCTTCCGTTCCAAACCAACCGCTCCTTCCTCCAGAGCTCACCCCTGTCAGTCAGGCCGGTGACCGCACCCGCTTGCCGTGCCCATCCCACTCCCTGGCCTCTGTGGACAGACTCACACCTTCTCCGCGGAACACTGGGCAATGCCGGCCGGACTGTCCCCCTTCGACCAGGCCGGGCTACGCCCTGAGGAGACGTGGGGTGGGGAACCTCATCATTCCTCCCTCCTCTCTGTGCACTGGTGGAGAACACACGAAACGCTACAGGATACACACACCTGCTCCAGATGTGGGAGGAGGTGGATGTGCGCGTGCGCTAGGGAGACAGGAGCCCCTTCTGGGGTGGAAGGGAGATCACATGGGGTTAGCCTCTCACGCGGCTTACCTTCTTCCACAGGCTCCTTGTCTGCAGCTCAGACAGGCCATTGGGGCGCCGGCAGGACAGCCGTCAGCACGGCGCTGCCCCCGTTCTCCGCAGTCACGTAAAAAGCTGCTTGGCCACGTCCGTGCCGGAAGCTGAGAACGGGAAAGGCGTTGGCTTAAAACCAGAGGGTTTTCAATAGCCTTTCAGGTGCCTCGATCTTCTTTAATTTTAATTTAATAAATCTTTATCGTTCAGATTTTTGCAGTTGTTCCTCTTTTTTCCCCCCATAGCTCCCCTCCACCCGGTTCACACCCTACCCTCTGCCCTTACTTCCCCCCACTGTCCTCATCCACAGGTGTACGCTTTTTGTCCAGTCTCTTCCCGCCCCCCACACCCCTTTCCCCCCAGAATTGTCAGTCCACTCCCTTTCTATGCCTCTGATTCTATTCTATTCACCAGTTTCTTCTGTTCGTCAGAGTTTTAATTCACTTGACTTTTAGATTCACCTGTTGATAGATATGTATTTGTTGTTCATAATTTTTATCTTAACTTTTTTCTTCTTCCTCTTCTTAATATCTTTCAGCAAACCAGTATTATATGAATTGCTGAAAGGTGCCTCAGTCTTTTTTTTTAATTTCTTTATTGATTAAGGTGTTACATATGTGTCCTTATCCCTCTATTAACCCCCCAACCCTCCCCCCACGTATGCCCTCCCCCCACCCCTGGTGTTTATGTCCATTGGTTAGGCTTATATTCATGCATCCCTCCTTCCCCCCACCCTCCTCCACCTTCCCTCTGAGGTCCGGCAGGTGCCTCAGTCTTTGGACGTGACCTGTACCCCCCAGGACCCTGGGCCTTTCAAACAGTCCCTGTGAGAGACGACGCCATTCACCCAGGGCCGGGCCTGCCCACAGCCGCCCGCTGCTCTTTGGGGTCCGGGCAGCAGTGCGGGGAGGTCAGCCTCCCAGGGACTCAGCAGGCCACTCAGGAGCCCAGGGCATGGGGCAGGGGCGGGGACCAAGCTGCCTGCGGCTCCGCAGTGTCCCCACGGGGCAGGGAGCAGCCAGCCACCGGCGCTCGGGCTGCATTGTAGGGAGGCCGAGTTACCGCCAGATCTGCCTTCACCGGAGCGGTCCGTCTGTCCTTCCTCTGATGGGGGCGGCGGGCAGCAGGCAGCACCAGGCGGTAGTGTCGGGTGCTGGGGCCATGGGGCTCCACTCCCCGGGTGTGTGCTCAGCAGGGCTGCCTCAGAACCCCAAGAACACGTGCTTCAAGTATCGATGCCTCGGACGCCCCCATTTCGATCAAAGGGCCCCTCCTTATCTCTCCCTCTCGTCCCCCCCCACCCCCCCCCCCCCGCATCCCGCCCCCGCCCCCCGCCTGCCTGATGCACTTCCCCTCCTCTCATCCTCCCGGCAGTCCTCCTCGGTTCCAAAAGGCTTTCATTTGGGAGACGTGATGGGGTGTGGGGTGAAGAGGCATCGGGAAATGATGCCAGCGGCGGCTTTTATGTGCGCGGAGCAGGCATAGATCACCCGCAGCCGCCGCTCCTTCTCCTTTCTTCCTCTCCCTACAATTTATTACCGTTTCGGTCCTGGAGAAACAACAGCACACCAGTGGGTTTTTCCGTGTAAAAAGTTCAAGTTCACCGCTCAGGCGGACGTCCTCCGTGACCCTCCCCCTCTGCTCTTCTCCCCGGGAGCCGCCCGGGAAACGGGCTGGGTGAGCCCGGCCCTCCTGGCCCTCCTCTGTGGGCCGCGGGTGCTGCTAAGGACGCAGGGCAGCGTTGCGTGTCTGTGTGAGTGCGTGTGGTGTGCTGGGGGGGGGGGGCGCTGGGGATGTAAACCAACTGCACCCCGAATTACTCTGCGGGCGCCTGTCTCTCGGCATTCCCACACCCGCTCCGGAAGACGTGCCTCGCCTTTCTCGTCGTCACCGGGCGTTGCGTGGTTTCGCGGGTGCACACGGTTGTTGCCCAGGCCTCATCTCCTTGGCTACCAGAACCCGAAGACACGGGGGGCTCAGCTCGGGCTGTCCGAACAAAATGCCGCAGGCGGGGGCTTACGCAGAAACGTGTTCTCTGGTGGTTCTGGAGGCTGACGTCCAAGGTCCAGGTGCTGGCAGGTTTGGTTTCCGGTGCGGGCTCTCCGCCTGGTTTGTAGGCGGCTACCTTCCCTGTGTCCGCGGGACCCTTTTATTTGTATGCCCATGGGGGACGCATGAGGGGGGAGATGAGATGAGGTGGGATGGGAGAGAGAAAGATGGGGAGGGGGATAGAGAGAAAGGGAAAGCAATCTCTCCTCTTCTTATAAGGCCACCAATCCAGTAGGATGAGGGCCCCGCCCTTCTGACCTCCTTTAACCTTAATCGCCTCTGAAAACCCTGTCCTCCAAGACCGTCACATTGTGGGTTCGGGCTCCACCCTACGACTCTGGCTGTGAGACACATTCGGCCTGTGGCAGTTGGGGTGGCAAGCAAATGCCCTGGAAGGCACCCCGCTTTGCACCTCATGCCCAGCCCATCACGTGCTCAGTTCTAGCTGGGAGGAACTTACCGATTTCGCTGAAGGTACCGCTGGTGAGCAAGATGACCTTCCTTGCACACGTGTTCTGTCCCATGAAGACGAAGCTAGCTTGAGTGTATGGGGCATGGTTCCAGACCTTTCTGTGCATCGCTCACACACGCCTCCCAACGCCAGGAGGTGGCTCCCATTTCTACCCCATTTTCTAGGTCAGGAAGCTGATGCAGAGAGGGGGAGCAGCCCCCCGCCGTGCGGCTAGAGAGCGGCAGAGGCGGACGTCACGTAGCCCGGTGGTCCTGAGCCCTGGCTCTCCCTCAGCTGGTACACGCTCCCTGCCACCAAGCTGTTGCCATTGCTGCTGCCTCGTCACCATCCTCATCGCAGGCCCACCGGAGCCTTCGCTCGGCACAGGAGGGGGGTCCCTGCGGGCAGGCGGCCTATGCTTGGGGTTTGCCTTTCCACCCTGCCGCCTGCTGGCTGGGGGCCCTTACACCTCCAGAGCTTTCTCCTCTTTCCAACAAAAACAATGATGCCTGCCTCACAGGATGGCGTGGGAGATGAGTTAAAATAAAGCAAAGTCCATGGTGATTTAAAGAGAGTTTCCCACCGCAGAAGCGTTTGGTCCCGGATGACAAGAAAAGAGACTCGTCCTTGCCTGGTGCGATTTTCATACCCAGCCCTAATGGCAACACCCCCGCGCCAGGCACGGTGCCGGCGACTGGGCACCCCCCGGTGGGGCGAGTTTGACGGCAGTGCCCCAGGGGTCGCCTGGATGTAAGTGAGGAGCCTGAGGCATCGGGAGAGAAATGAACTGCCTGGGTCCCACGTAGGGAAAGGGAGGCGGCAGGCCTCGGTCCTGGCCCATCTGGCTGCAAGGCTTCCGTGTTTTATCTTGAAAGAGAAGTCGGCGTGGACCTGCTGTTTCTCTCCCGTGACCCACTCAGCAGCGCCGGGGGAGCGGGACCCGGCGATCCCCGCTCCCTTCCCGGCCCCAGAGGAAGGAGCTGGGACCCAGCTGCTGCCCATATGACCGCCCTCGCCGAAGCCGGAGGGGTGTGTGCACGTATGTGTGCGTGCTGCCGGCAGGCTGCTGAGAAGCATGGGGCTCATGACATGAGGGGTGTCCGAGAGCAGAGAGCGTGCAGGGAAGCAGAGAGGGCCGCATGCACCCCACGCCTCCCCCTGCAGGGCCCGGGAATCTCCCTCACCTCCCAGGACCCCTGAGTTTGAAACCTCAGGAGGATAAGGCATCAGCAGGCCTGAGTGACAGCTGCCCTGAGGAATCACACGGCAATTCTTACCTGCTGCTCTGTCTTCTCCAACCACGCTTGGCCAAGGTTTGGGGTTCGGCGCCTCTGTCTGTCTCTGAGCCGGTTAGGGTTGAACCCTGGAGGGCTGTCCTGGAAGACAAGCCCACGCTGATCCGTCTGGGGGCTCCGTCTGAGTCTGGCTGTCACTCTCGCTCCTGTGGGTGACCTCAGGCGAGTCGTTTGTCTCCACAGCCTGGGTGGCCCATCTGGAGGACGCGGTGGCTGCTCATATTTAGGGAGAGGTGGAGGCTGGTGCCTGGAGTCCAGGCTCAGCCAGCGCAGAGCTGGGCCTCTCTGCTTCCGTCTGCTCTTCGGCGCCTTTAAAAAAATACATTTTTATGATTTCAGAGACAAAGGGAGGAGAAAGAGGTAGAAACATCAACGATGAGAGACAATCTTGGACAGGCTGCCTCCTGCACCGCCCCCCCCCCCCCCCCGGAAATGGAGCCGACCCCCGGGCATGTGCCTGACTGGGAACCCCACCATGTCTCCTCATTCACAGGCCCTTTCAGACCTCCCAACGCCACGCCCGCCGGACAAGGCCCCGCTGCCCGGGCCTCGTCCCCTGCCTGGGGCTCTGGGAGGGCCTGGGAGGGTCCTGGCTCTGGAGGTGCATTCGCATCCTCAGGGTCAAGGGTGAGAGCCTGCAGCAGAGGAAAGGGAGGCTCAGCATCAGGCTCAGCTCAGCGAGTCTTGCTCCCCAGGTCCCGGTTCCTTAAGGTGTTGGACCGGGTGGGGGGGGGGGTCTTGGGCAGACTGTCCCATTCCGGGCTTTCAGCACATGGAAACCGGGTCCGAGGAAACAGATGCCTCCAAACCGGCGTTCTAAACAGGTTGTCCCTCTCAAGATCCCCCGAACGTGCGTGGTCTCGTCACTCATTCTCTCCACATATACTCGGAACCCAGCTCTCTCTTTCCCCCTTCACGGCCCCCACCTGGCTGAGCCTGACTTCTCACCTGGATTGCCCCGTAGCCCTGCACTGGCCCCTCTGTGCTCAGGCATCAGGTCAAGTCCTTCCGCTGCTCTAAAATCTTCCCTGGCTCCCCATCCCCTCGTTCCTACTTCAGACCTACCCCTCTCCCGCACTCCCAGCCTCGCCGCCCTCTCCCCTTTTGTCCTTTGCTCGTGGCTCTTGCAGCTGCTGATGTGTCTCGGATCCCGTGTTGCAGTGGCTGCTGTGTTTACTCTGTCTCCTCCGCGGGGTGTGCTCTCCAGCAGGGCTGTCCTCGGGGGAGGCTGACAGGCAGACGAGAACGACAGTGCCGAATGTCACGCCCTGGGCGAGGCGGGGGTGCTGAGTGGTGGGGCTCAGAGGAGCAGGGAGCGCCTACCTTGGGGTGAAAGGGTTGGCGCCTTGCATAGAGCAAGCCTGATGCTCCGACAATTTTCTAGTCCCCAGTGGAAAGCATACATTCAATAGAGGGATGTCACCATTATTTGAAAGATCAGTGTCGATATTTATAAATGTCGGGGCTACAGAAATATTGCTCACTGCTAAGCCATAGGGTCCATGGATTTTCTTCCCTCTGTTAATAACTGCTTACCAAGTAGATACGTGTTGCCTGGGTTTTTATTATTATTACTAGAAGCCCAGTGCATGAAATTCATGCATGGAGGGGGGTTCCCTAAGCCCAGCCTGCACCCTCTCCAATCTGGGACCCCTTGAGGGATGTCCGAATCACTCTTACAATCGAGGACTGCTGGCTCCCAACTGCTCATCTGTCTGCCTCCCTGATTGCCCCTAACCGCTTCTGCCTGCCAGCCTGATCACCCCCTAACCACAACCCTGTCAGCCTAATTGATGCCTAACTGCTCCCCTGCCAGCCTGTTTGCCCCTAACTGCCCTCCCTTGCTGGGCCTGGCCACCCCTAACTGTCCTCCTCTGCAGGCCTGGTCATTCCTAACAGCCTTCTCCTGCAGACCTGGTCCCTCTCAACTGCCCTCCCCTGCTGGCCCGGTCACCCCTAACTGCCCACAACTGCCCTCCCCTGCAGGCCATCTTGTGGTGGCCATCTTGTGTCCACATGGGGGCAGCCATCTTTGACCACACTGGGTGGCCATCTTGTGTCTTGAAGTGACGGTCATGTTACTCTTTTATTAGATAGGATTATTTTTAATCCCCACCCAAAGATATTTCCCCACTGGTTTTTAAAGCGTGGAAGAGAGAGGGAAAGACAGAGAGAAATACTGATATGAGAGAGACATCGATTGGTTGACTCCTGCACACACCCCAGCCAGGGCCAGGGCCAGGGCCAGGGTCAGGGAGGAGCCTGCAACCCAGGTTCGAGCCCATGACGGGAATCGAACCTGGGACCTTTCCGTCCACTGGCCGACAGCCTATCCACCGAGCCACACCGGCCAGGGAGCCTTGTTTCGAAAACCATCTTTTTCTGCGTGCCCCAGGCATTTTGCCAGGCGTGCGTGTTGCCTCCGGACGCACCCCCACACATCGGCTCCCTGAGTAGCTCCTCTCTCGTGCCGCTCGTCCCCCCGATCTGCCGCCCAGCTGTCCCCCTGGAGGTCTCCCTGGTCCTGCGTTAAGGGACTAACCGGTGGGTTCCGTGTGGCTGTGGACTGACTTGGGCCCTCCAACCTCGTCTGTTGAAGGCCTAGCCCTTCATGTGACCGCATTAGAGGCGGGGCTCTGAGGAGGACGAAGGGGAGATGAAGTCAGAGGGTGCGGTCGCACTCAGTGGGGAGGAGAAAGGTCTTTCTCCAGCGCACACCCCGAGGAAAGGCTGCTGCAGGCACAGCTCGGGGGCAGCCGCGTGCAAGCTGGGAAGAGAGTTTTCACCAAACCCGAAGTGGCCAGCACCTTGCGCTTGAACCTCCAGCCTCCAGAGGGCCCTGTATAATAAAAGCCTAATATGCCAGGTGTCCGACGGTTGGGCTGTTCGACCCGTTGCTATGACACACACCGACCACCAAGGGACAGATGCTCCAACCAGGAGGTTAGCTCGCTGCTGACACGGGGCCGGTCAGGACTGCACAAGACAGGCCAGACTTGCCCTAGAGTCCTTCTACAGGCCCTCCCCACCTGGCCAACCTCCCAGGTCCCTCCCCGGCCCTGATCCTGCAACAGTGGGGTCTCTCAGCCCGGCCTGCACCCTCTCTCAATCCGGGACCCCTTGGGGGATGTCGGAGAGCCGGTGTCAGCCTGATCCCCGCAGGCCAGGCCGAGGGACCCCACCGGAGCCCGACTCTGTGCACCTGGCCTCTAATCAGAAAATAAACTTGGACTGCCGAAGCCACCATGCCTGGGGTACCTCCTCCTCATGGCGGCCCACACAGGTGAAGGACACAGGCCTCCCTCTGGGCAGCGTAGGCCCTCATCCTGGAGGAGGGCAAGGTCGAGCTTCCTCAGACAAGTGAATGGAAGTGCGTTTTCCGGCACCTTCCACAGCCACAACTGTATGTGGTCTGTCCTCACCCTCCACTGCTGCTGGGCCTGGTCCGGCCGATGTGGTCGGCAATCATTTTCCTTGGAGTGCTGAAGGCACCGCTCCATCACTTTTTGCCTTCCAAAAATATCAAGAAATTCAGTCCATTCTGATTCGCGATTTTTTGTCTAGGACCTGCCCCCACCTTCTGGGAGCACTGAAAATCCCTTTCTCTCTATTTTGTTTTGTTTTTTAATTTCTGGCTGAGATGCTTTGATGAAGACCTTTTATAAGCTAGGTGAGCTAGGTGAAGACCTACTGTGAGCTGGGTGAGCTAGGTGAAGACCTACTGTGAGCTGGGAGCTCAGAGAGCCATGCCCACCTGCAGACTCATTTGATTAACATTCCGCCCAGTTTAATTGTATCATTTGATGTATTTTTTTCTCTCTCCTTTTGCACTTCTCTCGTTTTCTAGAAATTCCGATAATCCAATCTTTCATCTCCCGAGTGGACCTCTGGCTTCTGTGGTTCTTCTGCTCCCGCCCTTTGTGTTTCCGTCGTTGTCTGAGAGGCCCCTGGTTGCGTCGGTCGGCCAGCCCCCCGTGAATGGTTCCGCCGTGGAGGTCGGCTCTTCGAGAGCCGTGAGCGACACCCGCGTGGAAGGCGGGCCGCTTTCATCTCTCCGCTGACACTCATTAGCGCTTTTGAAGTCACGGCTTCCCACACGGGCCTTTGTTCTGCTCGCCGCCTTCGGAGCTCTCCTCGGCCTGCTGGCTGCTGCTCATCTTTAACAACAAAGCACTGAACGCCAACTGGAAACTCGGGTGCGGGGCGGGCCTCGCTGACGGGGAGCCTCCTTACAGGCACCCCGCGTGGGAGGCGCTGCCGTTGTCTCTGTCTCAGAGAGACCGTTCCCGGAGGGGCTGCCCCACGTGCACACCAGAGGGAGACACTGCCTGTGTCCTGGGAACCAGAGCGGGAGGGTCAGGGTCCCCCCGGCCCCCCCCCCCCACCTCCCCGCTTAGGATGCCCCTGTTATAGTAATAGTAATCCTATATAATAAAAGGGAAACATGCAAATTGGACTGTATCTTTGCTCCTGATTGGCTATGCTGCCAGCCAGTCAGGAGTGGGGGTGGGGCCAAATGGCGTGAGCGCCAGGCCCTGGGGGTGGAGATGAAATGGCAGTGGCGGCGAGAGCCCAGCCCCTGGGCGCTGTGAGGGGAAGCGGTGGCAGCAGCAGCGGTGGTGGCGGCAGCAACGAGCGCCCGGCCCCCGAACACTGTGAGGGGAAGTGGCGGTGAGCACCCAGCCCCCGGGGCCAGGTGGTCGCAGGCAGCCTGGGCTGAGCTGAGCAGGGCAATGGCTTGGGCAGGCTGGGGTGAGCCATCAGTTGGATATCCTCTGAGGGTTCCCAGTATGTGAGAGGGGGCAGGTTGGATTGAGGGACCACCCACCCCCAGTGCACAAATTTTGTGTACCGGGCCTCTAGTAAGGATAAAATACAATATAGAATAAGTAATAAAGTGTGGAATTAAAGTGTGATATCTGAAAGTGTGACATGTAATGTAAACAAATTGATAAGAACTTTTGAGTGGCCTGTATGTAGAAAATAGATAAAGGGGCCTGTACCCCATATGTAAGACCAGATAGCAAGGCTCTTGGGACCCGCTGATAAGACACACTGAGGAGCCCCGTCTCAGCACATTAAAAGAGGCAGGAACCAGATATCAGAGAGGCTGCCTGCTCCTCCACGGACGGCATCAGCTGAGCTCTGCTGCGAACTGTGAGCCATGAAGCTGAGGCCTCAAACAAGATGCCGAGCTGCAGCTGCAACGCGCAACGTCTAGTGTGTGTGTGAGTGTGTGTGTGTGTGTGTGTGTGTGTGTGTATGAGTGTGTGAGAGTGTGTGTGTGTGTGTGTGAGTGTGTGTGTGAGTGTGTGTGTGTGTGTGAGTGTGTGTGTGAGTGTGTGTGTGAGTGTGTGTGAGTGTGTGTGTGAGTGTGTGTGAGTGTGTGTGTGTGTGTGTGAGTGTGTGTGAGTGTGTGTGAGTGTGTGTGTGTGTGTGTGAGTGTGTGTGTGTGTGTGAGTGTGTGAGTGTGTGAGTGTGTGAGTGTGTGAGTGTGTGAGTGTGTGTGTGTGTGTGAGTGTGTGAGTGTGTGAGTGTGTGAGTGTGTGAGTGTGTGTATGTGTGTGTGAGTGTGTGAGTGTGTGTGTGTGTGAGTGTGTGAGTGTGTGAGTGTGTGAGTGTGTGAGTGTGAGTGTGTGTGAGTGTGTGTGTGTGTGAGTGTGTGAGTGTGTGAGTGTGTGTGTGTGAGTGTGTGTGTGTGTGTGAGTGTGTGAGTGTGTGAGTGTGTGAGTGTGTGAGTGTGTGTGTGTGAGTGTGTGTGTGTGTGTGAGTGTGTGAGTGTGTGAGTGTGTGAGTGTGTGAGTGTGTGTATGTGTGTGTGAGTGTGTGAGTGTGTGTGTGTGTGAGTGTGTGAGTGTGTGAGTGTGTGAGTGTGTGAGTGTGAGTGTGTGTGAGTGTGTGAGTGTGTGAGTGTGTGAGTGTGTGTATGTGTGTGTGAGTGTGTGAGTGTGTGAGTGTGTGAGTGTGTGAGTGTGTGTGTGTGTGTGAGTGTGTGAGTGTGTGAGTGTGTGTGTGAGTGTGTGAGTGTGTGAGTGTGTGAGTGTGAGTGTGTGTGAGTGTGTGTGTGTGTGAGTGTGTGAGTGTGTGAGTGTGTGAGTGTGTGAGTGTGTGAGTGTGTGTGTGTGTGTGAGTGTGTGAGTGTGTGAGTGTGTGTGAGAGTGTGTGAGTGTGTGAGTGTGTGTGTGTGTGTGTGAGTGTGTGAGTGTGTGAGTGTGTGTGAGAGTGTGTGAGTGTGTGAGTGTGTGAGTGTGTGAGTGTGAGTGTGTGTGTGTGTGTGTGTGTGTGTGTGTATGGGGGGGGTTGCCCCACTCCATGTTCAGACGGACAAAAGACTGGAAGCTGTCAGCGCTAGAGGAACCTTCATAAAATGCCTTCTATGTGCCACAGTGGGCACTTTAGGCCGCCCTCAGCACTAGGGGTAGAGACTCCTACCATGTTTACTTCACAGACCAGCCTCGCGAGGTGGGCGACTCACCCAGGTCTCCACGTGGGGGAGCCTGGGCTCCAACCCAGGAGAGGCAAGCGGGGCGAGGCCCTGGCACACGGGGGGCTGCTGATCGGGGAAGAAAGGGGAGGTGTGCCCTGAGACGTGAACCCAAGTGTGCGCTTTGGGAGGACTGGAGAGAGTCGAAGCCAGGCGCGTAGGGGTGCTGTCTTGCCTCCCAAGCAGGTAACCACAGCGCCTCCTGCTTTGCTTTGGAGAAAACCCCGAGTCAGGCATGGAGTTTGGGCCCACGGGAGGAGGATAGAGGACGGAGGACAGAGAATGGAGGATGGAGGACGGAGGACGGAGGACAGAGGAGGGAGGATGGAGGACGGAGGACGGAGGATGGAAGTCGGAGGTCGGAGGACGGAGGAGGGAAGAGGGAGGACGGAGGAGGGGGGACGGAGGATGGAGGAGGGAGGACGGAGGACGGAGAACGGAGGTCGGAGGACGGAGGAGGGAGGAGGGAGGACGGAGGAGGGAGGACGGAGGACGGAGGAGGGAGGAGGGAGGACGGAGGATGGAGGTCGGAGGACGGAGGAGGGAGGAGGGAGGACGGAGGACGGAGGAGGGAGGAGGGAGGACGGAGGAGGGAGGACGGAGGATGGAGGTCGGAGGACGGAGGAGGGAGGAGGGAGGACGGAGGACGGAGGAGGGAGGAGGGAGGACGGAGGACGGAGAACGGAGGTCGGAGGAGGGAGGACGGAGGATGCCCGTGCCTGGGACATGCCAGCCTTGACAGGGGAAGAAGCCGGGGACCGCCTCCAGAACACAGTTTCCCCGCGGGAGAGCAGGCGCCCGACATCTGGGCTGCTTTTCGGCCTAAGGACGGTGCAGGGTGGGAGCTGCCGGTCACGGCTGGCCGGCCTCCCGGCATATCTGATGGGGCTCGCCCAGCCCTCGGGGCCTCGGGTTGTGGCAAAAGGAAAGCATGTGTTCCCAGCAGACAGAGCCCCGGGCCAGCGCCGGCAGCTCCCCGCCTGTCAGCCCCGACTGCGGAATTAAAGGCAGTTTTGTTTTTATCTGTTTGCATGGAAGCTTTCCAGAGAAAACAGCACGTTTCGTGACCTGCGCACTGGGTATCATGTTAATTAGGTTTGAAGACTCATATATTGTTTTCATAAGGGCTATTACATTTTCTCTAATCAAATTAAGGGGAAAATAAGGATGCACGGCAATCATATTTATTATTAATGCCAGACTCCAGAGGCGCCCGGCGCGGCACCGTGGGGAGAGAAAGCGCTGGAAGGCGGCGGGCGCTGCGGGCTCGGGGCTCCGGAGAAGGGGGGAGTGGAAACAGACCTGTGTGCGGGAGAACGGGAGGCCGGTCCCCGGTCACACTGAGAGATCGGGGGTTCGCCATGTTTCCGTCCGAGCTTGGCTCCGAGGCGAATGTTTGACGTGGATTCACATATGGTGGCTGGGCCCGGCCGGCGTGGCTCCGTGGCTGAGCGTCAAACTCTGCACCGGGAGGTCAGGGTTCAATTCCCGGTCAGGGCACAGGCCCGGGTTGGGGGCTTGATGCCCAGCAGGGGGCATGCAGAAGGCAGCCAATCCATGCTTCTCTCTCATTATTGATGTTTCTATCCCGTTCTCCCTCTCCCTTCCGCTCTGAAATCAGTAGAAATATATGTTTTTTTAAAAAGTAAAAAAGCAGCCGAGACCGGTTTGGCTCAGTGGATAGAGCGTCGGACTGCGGACTGAAGGGTCCTGGGTTCGATTCTGGTCAAGGGCATGTACCTTGGCTGTGGGCACATCCCCAGTAGGGAGCGTGCAAGAGGCAGCTGATCGATGTTTCTCTCTCATGGATGTTTCTGGCTATCTGTCCCTCTCTCTTCCTCTCTGTAAAAAATCAATAAAATATATATTTTTAAAAAAGTAAAAAACCGATGACAGTGGTGCCCCAGTGGGTAGAGCGTCGGCCTGCAGACTGCAGAGTCCTGGGTTGGGTTCCGGTCAAGGGCACAGGCCCGGGGTGTGGGCTCGGTCCCCAGTGTGGGGCGTGCAGGAGGCAGCCGTCCGATGATTCTCTCTCATCATTGATGTTTCTCTCCCTTTCTCTCCCTTGCTCTCTGAAATCAATACAAATATATATATATATTTAAAAACAAACAAAGGTTGCAGCAGCTTTGATTTTAGTTTAGCAAAGAAGTGGGTTTCCGTCCCCGGCGTGCTGGTGCGAGGAGGCCACATCTGGCGACAGCGCGAAGGCGTGGCCCGGGAGGAACAGTGTCCTGTGGAGAGAGATGATGGCAGGGGTGTCCCACGTGAACACTCGGGTTAGGAACACGTGTATCCCCCTTCTGGAAACTATGGTGAGTCGGGCTGGGTTCTCCCGGGGAGACGGGGAGCGGGCCGGGCCGGAGGCCTGGCTGAGGCATGGCACTCGCTCCCCGAGCGCACGGCTGCAGTGAGCACTGGAGTTTGGGGGCACGCTCACCACCATTTCCCTTTCCTAGTGGTACCCCGATTTCCTTGTGGGGCACCTCCTTGGGGTGCAGTCTTGGTGGCCGACGGGATCCTGGTACTTGCCCTCCCGCTATGGGAGCAGGCGACTCTGGGGGGCCCCTCCTCTCCCGCCGCCCTGAGAGCCGGCTCCACCTCCTGCCCTGGGCCTCCTGAGCACCTGGAAACCCTGCTCGGAGACACGCATTCGCAGGGACTGCCTGACCATCGGGCGGCCCGTTCCCCCTGACCCGGCTCCCGATGGTCTCGAGGCCCCGTGTCCGCGCCAGGACATCCCTTTCTCTCCGGTCGGCCAGATTGCTCCCGCTGCGTGTGCCCGGGGGCTCCCCGCGCTGCAGGGGCTGTGGCGCGGAGCTGGGGTGCGTGGGGGGCGGAGAGGCCGGGAGCTGGCACCTCGTGGCTGTGTCTCTATCGGGCTGAGTAGGACAGGCACTGGGCTGGGAGTCAGGCTTCCCTCTCTGTCCCGGGGAGGGGGAGGCGGCCTTGACCTCCCCGTTTCATTTGCATGGGGGGGGGGCTGGGGGGTTGGTATGTCACAACACTAACAACTGTAATTTTTAAAACTATATTTCTATTGATTTCAGAGAGCAAGGGAGAGGGAGGGAGAGAGAGAAGCATCAACAATGAAAATCATCAGCCGGCTGCCTCCTGCACGCCCCCCACTGGGGACCGAGCCCACACCCCAGGCCTGTGCCCCGACCGGAACCCAACCCAGGATGCTGCAGTCTGCAGGCCGACGCTCTACCCACTGGGGCTCCACTGTCATCGGTTTTTTACTTTTTAAAAAAATATATTTTTACTGGTTTCAGAGCGGAAGGGGGAGGGGAGAGGGATAGCAACATCAATAATGAGAGACAATCACGGATCGGCTGCCTCCGGCACGCCCCCCACTGGGGACCGAGCCCGCAACCCGGGCCTGTGCCCTGACCGGGAATCGAACCCGTGACCTCCTGGTTCGTAGGTGGACGCTCAACCACGGAGCCACCCCGGCCGAGCAAAACAACTGTAAATTGTCGCAGGGGCCGGCGCTGAGCTGCGCCCACACCACCCAGGCGGGACTCGCTCGGTCTCCCCGTCAGAGGCCAGCGAGCCCGGGTTCGGGGCAGAGTGCCTCCCTGAGGTCAGAGTGCCGGGAGGGCACGCAGGGGCCTCACCCGAGTCTCTCCAGGTCCCTGGCGGTCTCCGAGGACTCCCCGGCGGCGGCGGCTGCTCAGCTCCGGGACGTGGACTTCCGGGGCCGACAGCAGGCCGGTGCTGGCACCCGGGCCGGGGGGCGCCCTCCGCTCCATCCCGCCCACAGCCCGTGGCGCTGGCACAGCGTGGGGGTCTGCTGTGCGGACGGCGTTGGGGACAGAGGAGTGCGAGCTTAGACCCCAGCCTCAGAGGAAAGGAAAACCCCAGAGAGGTTTCGGGTGACACTTGCAGTCACGGCGGGACCCCGCCTGTTGCGTCTGCGTCCCTCCGTGGGTGAAGGAAGCCCAGCTTTCCCAACATCTCCTGGTCCAATCAGCCGGCCCCCCATCACTGCACGCGCGGCCCTGCCCCCTGCGTCTCCGTCCCCGCCACACCGCAGCCCGGCACCACCCATCCCCGGCCTCACGCCGGCGTTCCCGGCCGCGGGTCCCGGTGGCTGACAGCGCCGCGTGACGTCTGAATGTCGAAGGAAGTGAACTCCGTTTTCCAACGGCTCCCAGCCTAACCGTCTCCTCGGAGACCCAGCAGGCAGAGGCTGTAGGTCTCGTTCCTTCCTCGGCCCCCGCCATCCCACCATGAATTGATTTATTGACTCATCAGACGTCTATGGAGCACCTACTGCGTGCTGGTCACTGAGCTGACGACCCGGAGACCAGAGAGGAACATGTAGGGCAACCCCGCAACCCTCATGCTACACAGCAGGGGTGAGGCCTGCGGGGCGGGGGGAGGGGGGACAGACTTGGGAGTTGGGGCTTCTCCAGGCAGCAGGTGCCCGGCTGTCTGGCACCAGGCTCTCGCGTGGCCCTGTTCCTGCCATCGTTCTGCCGTGCGTAACGCCTTGTCCAGTGCTGGGCGCACAGTAGGTGCAAAGCTTCGGTTGACCTTGTCCTGACGCAGCGGAGGAGGCTGCTACGCGGGCAAAATGCCTTGCGGATGCAGAAGCTCCCTCTTAAAAAGTGCCGAGCCGTCCTCTCTCCACCCCAGAGGTTCCGCGTTCCCCGTCCCGGGGACGCGTGCGTTCCCGACATAGAGTTTTCTAGAATCGGCCCCGTGGGTTCAGTCGGGTGTTGCGGCCGGCCAGCCAGAGGGAGCCGCAGGCTGCAGCCACTTTTTGGAGCTGGGGCGTAAGGACAGAGTAAGAAACGTCACGAAGGTTGGAGGAGGGTCAGCCACGCCCACGCCCCGTGGCCGTTTTCGTAAAAAAACACGCAGGAGCAGGTGCAGGGTGGACAGCTCGGCCCGGGGCCGGAGGGCCTGGTTCTGGGGGGATGAACAAACCAACAGCCCTGGATGAGCCACGTGGTTGCCACCCCAAAGTAAACAGCAGAGAGTAAGCTGCCGGGTGTTCCCCAACCCTCTTCGGTTTGAGTCCCCGAAGGTCATCCGGGCTTGTCAACGGCTTCTGAGCGGCCGCCCGCCGCCGCCCGCCGCCGCCCGCCAGTCAGCCGGAACTGATCTCCGGCCGCACGGCCGGAGCCGGCTGCTCGGGGGCCTCGGGGTTTTAATTAAAAGCCTTTGACGGATTCTCAAGCACGAACAAGGACGGGTCCCCGGGCGTGTCTCCTACTTGCCATCGTGTGGCCCCGTCTGGTTGGCTCCCAGCTCCTTAGGGTAAGGCCAGGGGGGGCCCCCCGACTTCGGGCACCTTCTCGGGCAGTATCCGCTCGGGGACCCTCCCTTGCTGTGCGGAGTGGTGCTGTCCACCTGGGACACTGTGGACGCTTCTCAGACAGCTGGGCTCTCCCGGATTCAGTGCAGCCGTTCAAAGCCCCCGCCAGCCCCCGCTGTGAGCCGCGGCCGGTGACCGGTCTGGACCGGTCTGAACCGCGCCTGGTGACTGGTCTGTACCCACACACCTGCGGGCACATCTATTCTGCTTGGCCCGGGCCCTCGCCACTGTGGCTGGGGAACACTTTGAACTTGACTTCTGCTGTCGGCTGCTCCAGCCTCATCCTGCCTCTGCCCCTGCCCCATCCCGTCTGCTCCGGGGACTGCTGGCAGGAGGGACGGAGAAGAGCGCTCCCAGCTGACTGCGTCCCCGAGGCCGGGCCCGGGCCTGGACGGGGCCACTGGACGCAGCAGAATTAAAGCCAGAGTCCTTGGCCGCCTGATCCTGACCACCTGCTCCGGCTCTTCCTCTGCTTCACTCCATCCGGCCTCTCTTTCCACCCCCTCCCAGGGGGCCGTGGGGGGCTCCACACACCTGGTCTCCCCGGCCCTCCGCGGCCCCCTGGTCCCACTTCCTGCCCTGCCTCACGCCCCACCGCCTGCTGAGGTCCTGCCTGCCGAGCGCCAGCCCTGAGCGTCCCCCATGGACAGACCCCGCGTGCCCCCCTCCTCCCCCTCGGGGTGACCTCTGAGGCTCCGATCAGCTTGCCTTGTCCCAGTGCCTGTGCAGGGCTCTGGGGCAGGCCCAGGCCGAGGAGTCTGCACCCCGCGTGTGGAGGAAGACCCAGCGTATGGCGGACCTAACAGTCACTCGGACCGGTTTGTTCAGATGCTGAGGGGTCTCCCAGCCCCACCATCCTACCCTGTGAGGTATAGCCCACCCATTCCACAGGTGGGAAACCAGGGCGTAGAGAAGGTGAAGCGGTTTGCTCAGTGTCGCCTGGCCATGTACACGTCTGCATCCCAACCAGAACACGAGCGGCTTAGGGCTGTGTGTCTCCCATCTCGGGCAGCCAGCCCCGGGCAGTGCCAGCCTGCTGGCAGTTCGCACACGTGAGGAGGATGGAGCCGGAGAAACCCCCTCCCCAGAGAGCGAGGGGCGGGCTGGCGGGGCGCAAACACACATCGTGCTGTCCGAGCACCTCGCCGCAGGACACGCAGCGGCCCCCAGCCTCCCGTTTCGAGGCCCCCTGCCTGACCGGCCCCGGCCTGTGTGCCGGGAGCCGGGAGCCGGGACCGGCAGTCTTCCAGCCCCGCACAGAGTCCACCCTGAGGAAGCACGCACCCAAATGACACCATCCGCACCTCCCTCTGCAAAGCACGCCCACGCCCATGGACTCACATGGTCCTCCCCGGACTCGGTCCTCCCCGGACTGGGCGGTGGCTCCGATGCACAGAGCAGAGCACAGAGGCCGGCAACGCAGCCGGGGTAGCCACAGCCTCCCGGCAGGAGCCAGCGTAACCGCACCGCCGGCTGCCGATGCCAGCTTTGGGCCCTGGGCATGTGCTGGTGGTCCCGACGGGCCCCCCTGCAGCCCTGATACCGGCCATTCCATTTCGGTCTCTCCCGGCCGCCCGGCCTCGGCGCCTCGGGACTGTGGGCTTCCTACACCGTTCAGCCCGGACGGACGGACGGATGGACGGATGGACGCGTTGCCTGATGCTGCCGCGGCGTCCTCCCCCACGGAGCGCTGATGCCGCCCCTGCCCGTGCGGTGCCCGCTCACCTGTGTCTCGCCACAACCCTGGCGCCTGGCCGGCCCGCGGCAGCCGTCCACCAAGTAGCTGTTGTCCTGGGTGCGCCTTCCCCCCATTCCCCCACCCCCGCCCCAGGCTGATGCTGAGACAGGGGTGAGTGCCGCCGTGGTTTGGGGGCGATCCCAGCAAGCACTGGGAAGGTGTGGGAGCGGTAGAGCAGCCTCACCGCACAGGTTACCTGTGGCTCTGAGGCTCGGGCTGCGGGGGCCTCAGAGACGTAGGCCGGGCCTCAGAGACACCCCCTCTGAGAGGCAGGGGCCTGGGCCTTCCCCCGTCCCCCCAACTTCCACTCTACTTTCTGCCTTTCCAGGCTTGCCACGTCCCTGTGCCTCGTGTGCATGGAGTCACCCCGCGTCTGCCCTTGCGCATTGGCTGGGTTGTATTACACCTGGAAACGCACAGGCGTCCTTGGTCCCGAACTCCCAATGCTGGGAATCTGCACACAGCCCCTAAAGGGGTGCACCCGGAGCGACAAGAGAAGCAGAAGCACCGGGCTGATGGACAGGTGTCTCAGAGATTGTGTCCAGGTGGGAGACCTGGGGCCACCTCCCTGGGAAGAGAATTCTGGCTGGAGAGCTAATCCTCACCCGCGTTCTGGGCTGTAGGGAGCACCCCTGCACTCCAGCTTCTCTGCGTTTCAGCAGGGAGCACGCTCCGAGGAAAGCACTGTGCGGGGAGG